>OX411555.1:13785677-14385677 GCA_948146395.1 Fragum whitleyi
CAAAGCGAAATTTTACCCTTTTATTACTTCCATTTTTTAATCACTGTCCAGAATCCAACAGTCGATAGCGGTCTTCTTTGAATTCCTTTGACAAAACGTAACTTTCTCCCTAAAATCTGTTTCTCTATAACATCCCTTTCAAGGAAGGCGTAACTCTAATTAATAGACTACACGTGGTATTTCCATAGCAACACACTTGAAAACCTCTTTATTTTGAGGCATAAGCACGCCATTTGTCTTGGATTTATTGTCTATCAGCCGTAAAAAACATTTCAGTTGGGCACGTTTTTAGTCTCAACATCCGTTCACTTACACGTCTTGCTTTCCTCAGTCCCACATAATGACTGGCATTTTTCTTTAACCCTTTGCTGTTTAATCCCCGCTTTTTACGTGCCTGTGATTTTATGATTGAGAAAACATTGTGAGAAAAGAAGAAATTGCTTCTGATAAGCAATTTCTTCTTTTTTCCACACTATTTTCTACCCTACTGAATGGTTATTTTTCAAATAAAATCCACTTTTTAATTTTCGTCTGCAAAACCTTTGAATTTGGACAGGTTCAAAATTTTGTAAAACAGGAAACTGAGGAAAGGGTTAATGCCTTTTGGTGGAGACGGTGGATTGTCGAGAAATAACGGTACATTATCATTTAAACTCACCGCATAACAGGTGGAATTATTAAAAACTTATACCCAGCGTTTAGCGCAATAAGTGACATTATCATGAACGTTGCATGTAGCAATCACATCCGAAATGGCACGCTTTAAGAAAATTTGTTTTGAAATTTTCACATTTTGTCTTATTTTTAGCTCCACAAGACAAATTCCAGCGGGGCCATGTCATTGCATGGTCCCGGTTAATGCGTCCATTAGTTAACTTTTACTTGAAACATGTTCTCCCCGAAACTACTGGGCAGAATTCAACCAAATTTCACTTGAATAATGCTAAGGACATACTCTTTAAGATTCATTCTTTTTATCCTGATCAGGCTGATAACTTGGGCTGTACGGACTGTCGAAAAAACCAAAATAAAACAAAAAACACACAAAAAAACAAAAACAAAAGGACCCAATTTGGTGAAATATTAAAAAATCTAGTTTTCTAAAAAAGAAGTACAGAATTCAACCAAATTTCACAGAGATGATGTTTGGGACAAGCTCGTTCAGATTTCTTTTTTAAAGCCTAATCGATCCTACAACTTGGGCTCTATAGGCTGTTGAGTCACAAAAAAGGCCCAATTTTAATTCAGATCGGACAAATGACTTTTACAGTATGGGCAGTCGAGTTTCCAAAATTAGGGCCTCATTGTGAGAATTGCAAATTTCAACCAAACGTCACATTAATGATCCCTAGTAAATGGTCTTCCAGATTCATTCATTTAAATCTTCTCATGCTGATAACATTGTGGCTTCGAGCTGTCGAGTCAACAAAAAGGGACGAATACGTTGAAATATAACAAAATCTTCTTCTCTGAAAATACCGGTCAGAGTTCAACCAAATTCCATAAGAATGATGCTTAGTACATGTTCTTTCAGAGTTCTTCCATTAATTTTAATAGGGCCGATGACTTTGGCTCTCAAGGCTGTTTCGTCACTCAAAAATGGTGTCATATGATGAATCATTAAAAAATCTTCTCTGAAATTAGTTCACAGGAATGAAGCTTGGAACTTTTTTTTTCAGAGCTCTTCGTTAAAATATTATTGGGCTTATAACATGGGCTCTACTGACTGTTGAGTCAATGAAAAATAGTTCCTTCGTTTAAGAAACTACTGGTCAGTATTCAACCAAACTTCTGTAGTTGTGTATGTGTTTCTCACAAAAAAAGTTGTTTGGATAAATCGAAGGTCAAATACGCAGTGTAAATCCTAAGTGAATCAAGAACATCGCATGCGGACGCAAATGCTCGACTGTGGATGCTGGATTATACTATATTTTTTTTACGTAGATGCATTCTTGGTATTAACCCAATGTCAGTCTATTTCGTATACTCCATTAACATTTATGAATAAAGTTATACTCTACCTTGACTACGAGAAAGACCTATGTGAAAAAATACACGAGATAACATAGAACATTCTGCATCATTTTTAGCTCCATTAGCCGAAGGCCATCGAGCAATTGTCATGGTGGAGTGTCCGTCGTGCGTCCGTCCGTCCGTGCGTAAACTTGTATTTAAACATCTTCTCCCCCTAAACCCATGGGCGGATTTTGATGAAATTCGGCAGAAATGTTCCATGGCTGACCCTCTTTTAAAATTGTTCATGAATTTTCGATTGACCACCAAATATGGGCGTGGCAAGGCGGGGCATATTTTCACTCTATAAATCTTTAAAAATCTTCTCCTCCCAAATCATTGGCCTGATTTATTGAAACTTGGAATACCTGGTCCTCGGTTTAACTGGTCCTCGGTTTACGGTTACCCTCTTCTAAGCAGAGCAACAGATAAGAGGGGATAAAGGCATTCTAATTTTCATATTTCAAGTCCAAACCCTATGTTGTGGGTACTCATTTGAATTGTCTCGATGAGACGATTCCAATGAGTACCCACAAAATAGGGTTTGATCAACAATAAATCATATTTTGCATTTCAAAATGTCAAGAATCCATCTTATCTGTAGCTCTGTCTAAGTAAATCATTACACAATGGTTCAAAAGAGACTTCGAAGTGTTGTTTTCAGTCTATGTAAGATTTTTTATTGACAGTCTGGAGATCTTAAAAGCCAGTGGAGCGATACAGGTCCTCTTGGGTCTCTTGTTACATTGTTTGTAATAGCGACGTCATTTACAGTTACGTCGTCACGACGCCGTGTAATAACTACATTGAGACGAATTGCTGAGAGTTTGTGTTAGGTAAAGGGGAGTGCTTGTTTATCATTTGTCAGCAATATATTACCTAGCAACATACTTTCAGATATATTGTTGTGGTTGGTGTTACAGAAATCTAAAGTTCTTTCAACAGTACTTTAAGTTGTATAAATTGTGCTAGATTGTATTTTCTTCTTCGTTTCTTTACATGCTGATCATATATCTGCGAAACCTTTACCCCCCCCCCCCCCCCCCCCGCCCAAATAGAATCATCTTTAGTTTATTAAAATAATTTCTAAATTTCAAGATGAAAATGAAGGTAAACATATTTTTAGTGGATCTTTTAATGAAAATTCTACGGTAAAGGCATTCTTCGTGAAAAGAAGGGTAATTTTGGGTATTTATCGCATAGCAGAAAGACATAGCCAAACCATAATTTATAGTGTATAATTAAGTGAATGCCGGTTGTAAAAAGGAGTTGCTAAAGGTGTGTTTTTTCAAAGATTAATAAAAAAAATTACAGGGATATACGCGAATCTTTCCATTTCATTCAAAAATCGCTCCACGCACAGTGGCACTCATTCAATATCATTCCAAAATAATTCAACAATATACTGCAATGAAGCTTTGGCCGTTTCAATTCTTATTGATAGAAAAAAACAATAAAATAAATCTAATTTGTGATTGCTTAAATAAATTTAGGAAGTGGAAATGGCTAACAAATGATAAGTACCAAAATGAATACAGTTCAATATCGATCTTACATGCGAATGTCATAATTATAGAAATCTGTTCCTCAAGAATTTCCTTAAGAGATAATTACATTTATGGATTATACGATGGCATTGTCAGAATTAAACAGATGAGAGGCTAGGATCTTCAAATCTCTAACCTTGGAATGCATTAACACTGATTAACACTTATTTCTCACCCCGGGCGGGTATTGTTGCCCGCAATATCAGAGTATCTCTCAGAAAGCGGGCTACCAGCTCCAGACTGGTCCACATATCGACTATCAGAATAGCCTAGAACAGGCTATTCTGATATTCGACAGTGAGACCAGTCTACACCCGACCCGAAAGCGGGCGAGAAATAAGTTGGCCCACTGATTAACACTTATTGTGGATTCTTTTCTTTTTAACCCTTTTTTCTTAGTGAAGCTTTTATGATGTTGTGTGAAGATATATGAGACCTGTCACCACAATTGGGACCATCTGTGAGCCACCGTCATAGCACAGTTGGTAGGGCGTCGGAATTTTAATCTAAATGCTTCATGTTCAACATTATCATTCAGGTCCATTTTCCTAAAATGTTTAATGGATCCTCCCACCTTCAAAAGTCCGTGGTCTAGTGGTTAGGACGGTGGCTTTGGTATCGAAAGGTACCGGGATCGAATCCCGGCCAGACCACGGGAATTTTTCTTAGCAAAATATTAACTCCACATTGCTCCTCTCCACCCAGGTGTATAAATTGGTACCTGTGAGAATATAAGTCTAAGTGCTGTGGCTACGGACGTGCGCCGTTTGTGAACAGACGACTTGCAATTCGATGATCGGGGGTTAAAGTGTGAAGTCGGTTGAATTTGCCTGACATAGAAACAGACTATACGTAAACCCGACTTTAACTTTAACAAAATGATTCTTCATTAATGATTATTTCCAAAAGCGTGGAACCAAAAACCTTGAATATGTATGTACATATTTGAGTACATATATATATGTGACCCGTCACGCGAAAAGTGACCGTCTGGGAACTCTGTAAGATGACTATTTGAAAAAGAGATTTGGTCCAGCATTGGTGAACCAGAGGTCGCACTTCAAAATTTCTTTCACTGGAAGGTAAATTATTCATTCTAGATTCAGAAAATAAGCACATTGCGAAAAGTTTCGACCCTAGTCAGTCTGCGTAAGCCGCGCTGTCTGACTAGGGTCGACACTTTACGCACTACCCAGATGGTCCCTTTTGGCGTGACGGGTCAAATATATATGACATAAAAGGGAATATTCCATTTTTCTATGTATAAAAGACATTAGTCGTGATGTAGGGTATCCAGGTCAAGCAATCGTCTCGTTTCTCATCATTCACCACCATTATTTTCATCAACGGATAATGAATGAACATCATTGAAACCATATCAATCACCTACTGACAGACGCGTCTGCCGCCTTTCTTTATAGGAGAGTAAAGATGTCCAAATATATTGTTGTCTTCTGTATAAGGTTTTTTGATGCTTTTGATAGTTAATATATATCGTCTGAGCTAAGCGAATCCTTCACTTGTAATTAAAATTTATAGAGGATATTGAAAGGGTGGTCATGAAATAATAACTTTACTTAATGGTTCATTTATCTTTAAGGTAGCAATGGACACAAGGTGTCATTTTTTTCGTCCAATGAATTTTTTTCTTTGTCACATATGTTGTAGATTAACATTGTGTAGTCATTATATCAAAATTTGAAGGTACCTTTCCTCGCTCGTTTTCATGCTAGAGTTATCTTCCCTTGAGTGGTATAGGCCATTTTTCAGTAAAACGGTTATATTCATTTTAGGTCTAGTATAAACGCTGTACTAAGTTATAGCTATAAAACAAATACGTTTTGATAGACCTTATACATGTACACAATAGCTATTGACAAGAAAATTTCTATTTGATCAATTGCATTTGCACAATTTGCTTTCAAAAGTTAAAAATGCACTAATTTTCGTAAGTTTACTAGGTAAAAATGCCACCAAAACCTATTTTTTGAAGAAATTACCCAATGAATTTTTCTTATTTTCCAATATTTTTATAATCCATATTTTCCCTTTATTTGGTAAAAGATTCAGCATACCTTTCCATGCAAATAAGAAAGTTTTACGTTATTTTTCAGTCTTCCCCCCTAATCGAATGACGGTTTTTACCCGTTTTTATTGTTAAATGTAATGATCCAGTCATTCAATTAATATCAAATGTTGAAAAGAAGCTAAATTATGAAGTTTAACCATCACTATTCTACGTTTTTTCCATAAGTAGAATCTTACGAAAACCGGTCTTTTTAAACAACGCGCAAAAAGAGCCGTAAAATAAACGAAAACCCACTTCCGGTTTATAGAGTCGGGAGGCCGCTGTCCATTGCCACCTTAAACAGAGAAATTCGAGATTTCTGCAAATCGTGAATATCTTTATGACGTGATCCTTGACCATTCTCTCAAGTCTGGGTAATTTTGAAAAACGGTGGTTCTTTGTTTTGCAACCTTTTTGAACCCTTAGAAATTTGATTTCCTTGAATGTATAGTTTTTATTTTTCAACAGTAATTCAGTCATTTCAGAAGCCGAAACACGGAACCATGGTTTACGAGTATCCAGCATTGGTTGAGGATAATTTTCGAAAAGGATTTTTTTCACGACTGATGATCCATTGCTTAAGTACTTATTGGTATATCGAGTTGTACCCACAAACGCATTTTTGTAGACACTGTTTCGTTAAAAAAGGCGGGGGGGGGGGGCTACTTAGAGATGATTGCATGTATAGAGTTCGAGATAGTTAATTTGGACTAGGTAGAGATGAGATTTCTGTAAAGAGGCGCAAATCCAACAAGAATATTCATTATTGCATAAAATGTACGTTTTCGGATCGTTATAGGCAAACGTTAACGGAAAAACCCGGGTGTTAACGGTGGAAAACTTGGATTAACAAGCAAATTCACGTGCCGTTAACGCCGGGAATTTTTTGTTTAAATATTCTCGGTCTGGGCCTTTACACTGTGCCAGTTTCTTTGTTAAACATTGATAAAGAGCATAAATAAAAACGTCGATTCTATTCAGGCGTTAATTTTATTAAGTCATAACTTTACCAAGCAACGTCGTTTTAAACAAAAGTGACAGCGCAATGAATAGGGCAATTTTTATACGCCCGAAGGGTCGTATTATGTTATCGTCTGCATCTTCTGTATGTCCGTCTGTCTGTCTGGTCGTTAGCAAATTCGTGTCCGGTCAAAAACTTTCAAACTATAAGGCCTATGGTCTTGAAACCTCACAGGTGTATAGATCTCATAGCTAGGGTGTGCAGAGCGCAAGAACCACAACTCTACCATTTGTAATTTTTGAATTATTGCCCTTTGTTTGATTCAGCAAATTCGTGTCCGGTCCATAACCTTCAAACTGTAAGGCCTATAGTCTTGAAATTTCACAGGTGTATAGATGTCATAGCTAGGATGTGCAGAGCGCAAGAATCAAAACTCTACCATTTATAATTTTTGAGTTTTTTCCGTTTGTTTGATTCAGTTTGCAAATTCGTGTCCGGTCCATAACTTTCAAAATACAAGGATAACGATGTTGAAACTTCACATGTATGTAAAACTCATAGCTAGGATGTTTGATTACATTATCTCAATCTGATTGAATTTGTGAATATTTTAGTAGTACTCGGGTACATATAATTACTTGAAGAATAGTGATGATATCCATAAGTAATCCACAGTTCTTTAATTGCCTAAGAACACATTTTCCCAAAGACAAATAGGAAAACAAAACAAAACAAACACTACCATCATAATAAATACAATATACTATGGTGTTTGCTTGAAAATACATCCTCAGGATCAATAAAAAGTTCAAAACATCACCTATTTATTTCTGAGCTTCGGGCGTATAATGCCACGCCCAGCGTTGCTCTTGTTCTGACATACTATCGGTTTTGGAGCTAGTTTTAAAGCGTTCCTATGAATTATTTTGCATTTTCTGTCTGAATAAATACTATAGGCTTTCTTTTTATGCAATTCACATTTTTCAGGCGTAAACATTTGCAGAGACCCTCAGAGTGCTTTAACGCCCTCGCGCTTCGCACTTGAGCGGTAAACCGTTTTTCGGGTCTCTGCAAATGTTAACGCCCTAAAAATGTGAATTAACCTTATATTAGGGATCATCGCCCAATTGCTATAACGAAACACCTTCAATCTTATCAGAGAGGGAGACATGCTATAACACTATTTTAAGAATTCTGCCGATTTTTCGCAGACATACGTGTCCTATCTTAAAGCATCTTGTATGTTCTGTTTGTGTTATTGTTGTTGTTGTTAGTGCAGTGTTTCTCATTTTAGAAAACTGTTTAACTTATATCAGCAAAATGTCTATTCTGTTATCGCTGGCTTTTAGTCAACTAATAGATGTAATCATCGTAATAATCTAGCGAAAGAAAATTAAAAACTGGAACGGTGACATTTTTAGATGGAAACGATTTTTTTTTCTTCTTTGTTTTGTTCTTGCCAAGTGCTACATTGATTTTGATAATAAAATACTTAGACGATAAAATTTTAGTGATAACGTTGCTATAAAGTAGGGACAGAAAAACAGAAATAATTGTGTAGCCCGAACTGATTTATGACTTGTATCACGCAATGCTTAGATTTCTCTCTTTCGGTCTTTCGTCGTCAACATAGACATTGGAATTTAGCATAACCAGGGCTTGTGTTTGACCCTTAAACCAGGGTTTTGACCCTCAAAAAAATCTGAAAATAAATTAATTTGACCCATAAAAATTCTCCCAAGGGGGTCATCTTGACCCCCTTGAGAGGAATTACTAAGGGTCAAAACAAGGTTTTTTGTTTACCTAAAATTACTTTCTAAAGTTCTACAAATTCATTACTTGTTTAACACCATTACAAGAAACAGTTAAAGTGACTCTTAAATATGCAAAATGCAACTTATTATTTGCATTTTCTTTTGTTTTGACCCCTTTTAATTCAGATTTGACCCCCAGAATTTCTTAAGTGAGGAGTCAATGACTCCCAAATATCAAAAACTAACATGAGCCCTGATAACATTCACTGAACACCAAAGCTCGTAATTTGAATTTTAGATTTTAATACTTGAATAATACTACGGTAAACTAAAATAAAATCTTTTATGTAACTCATTAGAATTTCCGCACCCATACAGCAGATTCTGATTAATCAAGGCACTTTGTTGCGTAGAAAAAAAGAATCAAAGCACATTGTTGCGCTGTAAGAAGACAGCTTTTAAAAGGGTTTTGACCCCTATTATCTATGCCTATATATACACTAAAAACGGCCACTTTGCATTTGCCACATTTTAATATAATTGAAAAAAAATGAATAAAATATCTTTTATCTCTATATGAATGGCCGTTTTTTGGTGTATTCTGAGAGAAGAATGGGCGCGAATTTTTGAACCTGTAGTAAACGGTCAAACACATGAACCCTCCTTTGCAAAAGTCTCAAAAATGACACTTTTTTCGAGGATTTTTTTAAGTTTTGGTCTAAGAAATACTCGAAAATTAATCACATGAGTGTCAAACTTCGATGACATAATTTTCGTGTCAGATTATTAAATAAAATAACATCATCATGCCTTAGTTTCTGATACGAGCATAAACTATCAGAATTATCCCACCCGCGAATGTTAATTGAAATCAGGGGTACACCAATATTCCCTTTAAATTCGTTGCTTGCTTTCCTCAATCATTTTCGATTCGATATTAAGTGCAGTTTCTCCAAAAATGATTCTCCTTATACAATTTGACTCCTAACCATTTCAGATACCAACGGAAATATGATATTTTTTTCAGATTCCCCCCCCCCCCCTTTAAAAAAGTAAAAAGTTCGTTTCAGTGTACACAAAGAGAACGAATGATATTACAAGCAAAGTATACGATTACTATGACGGAGGATTCTGTTTTGTATAACGGTTCCTGCAGTATTTTATTCCTTTATATTTTCTTAAATATTTATACAGTTTTTGTGTCGTAAAGAGAATGGCGAAAATGAATAGTGTTTTTGATTTTTTTAAATCTTGAAAATTAACTTAACTAAAAGTAGTTGAATTCTTTAATAAAAATTGGTCCCACAATTATTGCAAAACCATCTACTCCCATAGGGCTTTCGAAATCGAAATATGTATACACAATAAAGTATCGTTAGGCTACGAAATTTCTTCCTTTTTCCTTAAATAAAACGTTTATGTATATGTGTAAATGTCTAGAAATTTTCCCATTCCTTTTATCAACAATATTGTAATTTTATTCAAAAGGCTTCGTTTGTTAAGCAATGCTTTTTTACACAAAATTTTGTTAGGGCATTGTCATCGTATGCCAGGCCAAGAATTCGAAATACCAAGCTTAGACATTTCAATAAAAAATCATGCCAACATAAAAAAAACTCGGCCCACAACTCCTCTGACTGACCGGATGGCTCAACGCGAAACAGTTGTAACTGCCTATATATTTATAGGCAGTTACATCTGTTTCGCACTGAGCCATCGAATTGGTCTCAACTCTTCGTTTGAAGACCAGTCTTCGTAAAATCATGCATGCAGACAAGTGATAACATTAACTACCTCATAAACAACGGATTTATGGTTATGTAAATAAAGATATGGAAGAGACCAGACCTTTAGCTGTTCAAATGTGTGTCAAATCAGAATACCATAAATGGGGCTATATTTGCTGGTTTAAGATTTGTAATGCATAAAATGTTTTAAGCTTTTCTGACGCAAGCAAGAAATTAAGATAATCGTTTGGTGAAATTTTATTAAAAGATATTGCTACATCTGTGTATTTATACTAAATGTTTACGTAAAGTGTTCGAGACCCAATTTTAAGGGCACTTCATTTGCTAAGAAGCAGTATGTCCAAAATATATCATATATCAAAATGAAGCTATTTATGATTTCAAGCAGGTAAGTAACATAAGACTGCCATAGCTATAGCATTATAGCCAAAACATTGTGGAAAAGGGTCATTTTGTACAGAACAAGCAACTGCATGCCTGTTGGATAAAATAGTTTCATATTTTAACAAACTAGTCTAAAGATCTACCCAGGCACTACTACAGCCGTTGAAATAAAACTCGGGCCCAAACCAAATTTACGCAAACAATTTATTTTGACTTATTTAATAAACACATTTGTCATTCTAATTTTGAAAACATGTAGATCTAAGTAAGGTATGGTGTGTTATCACAACATAAATGGACATTAATAGTTTAATACCTCTAAGGTTGTTTAGCAATATATCAATTTCTATTTAACAAAATGATAAATATATGTACTTTATCATAGTTTTTTTTGAATGGGCTTTTTAGCCTCTTTTAACATAATTTCGGCCATATCGCGGCGGCTGGAATTCCTAACAAAAGATTCCTAGTGTTTCTAACACCAGTACTACCACAAAATCCTTTCATAGCCGCCAGCTGCTACCCCACATAGGTCTACGATTATCAACCCATTGGTGGTAGACAAATAGTAGAAAAGGATAAGTGCCGCCGTCGTGGATCGAAGCTGGTATTTATTATAGATCATTGAATTCAAAAACGCTAATTTGAAATAAATCGTAGAAAATATTTCACAATATTAAGAAGTGATGTTGCACCATACCTTACATCTATTTCAAAAACAGACCAAACCGGTTTTACATGTATGTTGACAAAATAAAAGGAAATTGGTTGTTTCAAAAGAGCCTTTTAGGACTGAGTTTTATATCAAAGGTTGTAGTAGTACATGAATGAGGAAGATTTGCCTACATTCTGATCTTTAGGTAAATCTTATCAAGTCTTAAAGAAGTTGATGGTTTTGAACAAAATATACCTTTTCCTGAATGGTTTTGCTATTCTGTTATGAGATGGGGTCTCTAATGTTGTGAAACTGCTTGTGCTCATCTATAGCTTCAATTTGATATATTGTTAAGCTGGGGAAACTGTCTTTTTTTGTAAATAGAAGCAGCACTAAATTTGATCCAAAGATCCTTAACATGAACCTGAAGTATCAATATCGGTAGTATTTCAGACTTGGTTATAGATAGATTTATTTCGGTAAAAAAGTACATACAACAATAGAGTAGTACAATATAAGGATAACAAAATGCAATTCCAATTTAAATGACACAATTTAGTTACAATATTAAGATATATACGTAAGACAATGTTGTAACTATTAAAAGATAACAAGCATCTCAAAGAGTGATACTACCCACTATATGCACCCAGACCCAGGATAACACGAAAAAGAGAAAACTCTTATTTCCATCGTGGTCCTGATCAAAAACAAAAAAACAATAATAGGGTGGCATGACACCATGAAAGGCTTGTTCAACGTTATTTTTTAACAATATATCAAGATAAGAAAGCATGTTTTAAAGATTGACATCACAGTAATAAATTTATCACACGTTTAAAGCTATACATATCACAGTATTCGAATCACAGAAAGAGAGACAAGAAATGTCTTTACTATTTAAAATATCTTTGATCATTTAATAAAACATATGTTTTACTGCTTGCTTAAAAGGACTGTACTTTGATATATTAATGACGTCCGCTGGAAGAGCATTCCAAGAGGTTAAAACATTGAAATCCTCTAAGCCGACCCCTCTTTAAGACGTATTATACGTAGAAATGAACCATATCTAAAACGCCATGGTAGGCGGATGAACAAAAATGACCTTTCGCGGTTGTCTAGAAAAAAATCAGTGCAATTACACGTTATTATTACGAATGTCGAAACCGCCTGACATAATTTGAATTTGAACGTAATTCTTCGATGACCTATGATAGTTAATACGTTTCTTACATAACATTATATGATGTTCATGTCTTGTGAAATTTCATTTCCTGTATATGCATTTTGCAAAATTACGAGGATCATTAGAGAATAATTGCAATCCAATAAAATAGAGAACCCTGGTTTAAATCGCATCACGTGGGGAAATCCATTGCACTTTATTTCTGTATAAAATGCAATAGGTCTTTCGGGAAACCCCCGAAATTCGATCTGCAAGTCCTGTGTTGTGGGAACTCGAATTAACATAGTTCCCGATCATCAACGCAACATCGCTATTCAATCTATTATGAATTAATATATTTTCGAAAGAATTTACGATAACAAGCATGCAGTTCTGATTCTGAGCCGACCTAAACTTAGAAAACAGCGAGTCGACGAAGACCTTCAAGCAACCCTCTCAACAAAGACCGACCACGCCGTTTTCGTTCAAAATTACAGACTAACTTGGCAGAAACAAGCTTATTTGTCATAAGTACCTCTATGAATTTTAATGTTGTCTTTTATTTGTGTATCATTTGTTTTACTTTGTGACATTTCAGTTCGATAGCGAGATAAACAATACACGATCTAAAAATAGATCGTGTAATTTATACGCGAAGAAAGTAGACTTGAAGCTTTAATGTTTGACTGAGTATTTTAATAGTTTCTTCGATCTAGATGATTGCAATTATAAGGGACGAGTGTCTTTTTCACTGCGTTTATTGGGGTATAAAGTGCAATTGCCTTTGCACATGGCTTAATCATAACGCCCTACGGGCGTTATTTGCCATGTGCTAAGGCAATTGCACTTTATACCACAATAAACGCAGTGAAAAAGACACTCATCCCTATAATGATAAATAAGCGTCCTAATTTATCTATCATTGTTGTCAGGGTCGAGGTTGAGACAATTTACCATGACTAGGCTAGGACACTTATATATCGTCGATGTAATTCTAAAACCTCGTAACTACAGCTTGATCAAAGCTGTAGCTACGAGGTTTTAGAAGAACAGCGACAATATTCTGTTCACAATACAACCATTTTAGTGATTAAATGTTATGAAACCATCATAAGATTTCTTATTACTGGGGATGAAAACTTTATCAACGAAGTAATAAAAGTTCCGCAGAACGATTGTCGGAATTCATTTGTCGTTTCATTTGTCACGAATTTACGGATTTGGTACAAACAAATAGAAATATGTCGAAATGTTCCCTCAAAACCATTGAAATTGCCCAAGAAAATATAGGCACTTGCAATAATTCTGCGCTGAACCCTCGATGGTATTGTGTGTAAACAAACAACAAACAATTTAAAAAAAAATAAAAAAAATTACCCCCCCCCCCCCCCCCCCCCCCGAGTTCTCTGAGCTTTTCAAATATCCAATTTTATCTTATCAGTTATCATGTATCTCTTATGCCTTAATGCGAAAAAAATTCAAGAACATAATAGTTTTGCGGGCCCGGAATGGATTCCCTGATCGAGGATATTAGCCTTATCATATATATTTGCAATCAATGGTTAAATAATCGTAAATACATGTGTGATGAACAGGCGGAGGCTATAGATGATGCAGTCCCAGATTGAAATAATACCAAGTTCCCATAGTAAAGGTCCCATACAGGACCAATATACAGTTAACAACATCGTGAAATTGATATGGTGAATGATCTTGGTTTGAAATTTAATGAATGTGTGGAGCGAGATATGAGTTAATTTGATAGGAGGTAATCCTAAATCGCAAATTTTGTTCAGGATAAACAATCCTGAACAAAATTAGCGATATTGATTACCTCCCTTTAATGAAATATGCATATAAGTTCTATAGATAGCTTCCTTTTTCTTCAAGAACCTATTAGACGCTTACAAATTGAATAATGTCAGTGAAATCGCGATTTTTCTCTGTCAAAATTAATTTTGAATGACCTTGTTGATTCAAAATTTTTCAATAGGTTTGAGCGTTTTTGAATGGTATGAGTGAGTGTTTTGAATAAATGGATGTAGCGCTGAGTGAGCGATTTGGAATGGTATTGGTTGAGATGAATGTCAATCTCACGATTCAATGCTTGAATAATCGTAGCGCTGAGTGAGCGATTTTAGATGGTTTTGATTGAGATGAATGCCAATTTCACAATGTAACTAATTGTATCTGCAATCAATGGTTGAATAATCGTAAATACATGTGGGATGAACAATCGGGGGCTAAAGATGATGCAGTCCTTGATTGATATGATATTAAGTTCCCATAGTAAAGGTCCCATACAGGACCAATATACAGTTAACAACATCGTGAAATTGATAAAGTGAAGGATTTTGGTTTGAAATTGAATGAATGTGATGAGTGAGTTTTGAAAGAAATTAAAGGGTGGTACAACAATACCGCTACTTTGTTCAGGATGAAAAAAATCGCGATATTTATAACATCCCTTTAATACAATATGCATAAGATCTATGAATAGCTTCATATTTTTTCAAGAATCAATCATTTTCAATTATGTCAGTAAAATCGCCATTCTTTTCTATCTATATTCAATTTTAATGTAACCGTTGAATGTAGCCTTTTTCGTCATTTTGGAGCGTTTTCGAGCGGTATGGGTGAGTGTTTAGAATGAATGAAGCGCTAAACGAGCGATTTAGAGTAGTTTTGATTGAGACGAATGTCAAATTCTCGACGTAACTAACTGTACTTGTCAATCTCTTGTCCTGCTATGAGATTGACAAAAATCTTGAAGGTATAGTCCGTTTGACTTCTATATGGACCAACATTTCGCCGAAAATCTCAGAATCGATTTAATGAAGCGTATTTTTTTCTTGTCATATCATATTGTCCAACTAATACCATGACGAATCTTGTTTTTCAGAAATTTTGAAGGTGTAATAATGATTTTGTCCGTCCGTCTACACGTTAACTTTCTGCCTTTCATACCTACTCGTATCTGTAATAAACGGAACAGCGAATTGTCTATCCAAATATAGCTCTGATTTGCATAGGGGCCGAGTCAACAGTGTATGTAATTGGCAAGTCGTTTAAGTATAAAATCGACTATTTTTGTAAAATTAATTTTGTAGATTTTTTTACTTCCTAGGATATCAAATCTTAGTGTCTTCTGTATTTGTTACAAAAACTGTTTGACCAAATAATTGATACAATTTTTCTATCCGTTCTGAGATGAACCCCATATACCCTTATTTAGACCATCAAAAAGGATTATTTTAGGATGTCGTTGGGATTTTCACGAGGAAAACTAGATAAGCAGGCGAGTAATAACGGTACAAATCACGGGATATTTAAGTTTAAGATGTGCTGACCGTCGAAATGCTAATTAGCTTTTCCAAATATGGAATAATAAACATTTCTTCTGTCAAATGTTAAGAATAAAACCACGTGTTTGTACGATTTGTTTACATTTTTCTTACAACTAAACAGCCTTCACCACCCCTCGTGTTTAAGAGCAGAAAATGCGAAAATATTATCATTAACTAGATAGACAAAATCATAATTTTAAAATCATTTTGTTTCCAAAAAATATTTTTTGGATGGTATTAAGCTGAAATTAATATTTTACCACATAGAAATCCTTCATTCAAACGCAATTTATGTAATTGATGAAAACGTTGGTCCATATTGAAGTCAAACGGACTATATGTGGTCTGCATTAAATATTAAACATTACAGATCTCCGAAATATTTCCCTTAAAAGGATTAAGATTAAAATTTTCCGTTACCCAATAGAGCAGTGCTACTACTCGTTGTTTCTACTTTAACATTTAAAGTCCCACTTCTTGACATTCAGTAGTGTTTTATTTTGTTTTCAAACACAGGGTGATAATTTGATTAACCTACTCACTCAATTTACTCGTTTTTCCTGTCAATTTCACGCGGCTTTAACCAAGTCTAGAGAAAATCGATTAAAATAAGTCCTTTTGGACTAGTTGGTTTTTTTTTCTAAAAAAAAAAAAAAAAAAAGAAAAAAAAAGTAAAAAGGAGAGAAAATCATGCAATATTAAAGCGTGTGACTTGCAGACCATCGGTGTTTATTATAGTTCATCCTATTATTTGACCAATCAATTTGGACGGAATAGCTATTTTGCTTAAGTTTATCTATTCGGTCAGTATGAATTTAGACCGTAAAGTTTAAGAGCTGACGCGATTATAAAGGAGAGATAGAAACGGAAAATAATTGAGAAGCTCGCAATGATTTATGTGTTAAATCACGAACTGTCTGCTGCATAGAGATTCAAGTCTTGACAATTGTTCTAAAAGTAGTATTAGAATTAGTGAGATACGTTTGTTAGAAATGTACGTTTCGACTGTTATAACTTGTTGAAAATCACGGTATCTGAAATATATTTACGTATTCTAAAATTACATGTAAATTCCAAAAGTATCTATTTTGTCGTTTATGTAATGTCCTGAGTCAATGTAGTCAATGTACAACTTAGGAGATTTAATAATCAAAATTAACAAACCGTTTCTTTGTCTTAAGGTAGTGGATCCGTAATAGTTCCGCGACGCTTCGGGAGTAACGAACTTCAACAGTGTTTACCGAGTTTTCCTAATGATTTTCATTAGGAAACCTCGGTCAACATTGTGAAAGGTCATGAGTTCCGCAATGTTGCGGATCTATTACGGTTCCACTACCTTAAACATTATTAGTATCTTGTACATGTACCCCTCATTCATCTTAATTGAAGAACCGACGCAAAGTTAACACCTTTGAACACTAGAGGAATCGGTTGGAAAGTATAAGGTCATGCTAATTTTCCCTTTTTTTTCTACTGGTTCTTTTTGTCATTCGATGAGCCACTCGTTGTTTGTTTGAATGAATTTAAACGTTCCTTTAATATAGATTGTGACATTCCCATAAACTCCACTGTTCTTGGTTGTGATCGCAAAATTTGAATAAAAGAGAGAGACCAATGTGTTTTTTAGCAAAATATTGTTTAAAATGTCGGTAATCAAATAAGCACACTGAAAGGCTACTTATAGTGGAAATTAGAGCCGCTTTAACATTTTACTATCATGTCGCGGTTGTCGTAGTACTTAACCATGGAATCCTGGTATATCCAGTATTACAATTACGTTCTTTCTGAGCCGCGGCGGACAGTCAAAGTTACCGGGCTCGATGCCCGACGGCGATACTCATACTTTCACCATCGTCGCCCTATGTTGGATAGCAGCTAAAGGTAAGGAAGGGATGTGCTGGTTGCAGTAGTGTGAGAAATACCAGGAATCCATTTGCAAGTGCCCCAACCCCCGCCTTATAACTGAAAGATTGTTGAAAATAGCGTAAAATAACATTCAAACAATACCATACTTTCATTGCCACCGGCTGCTCATTCCATAAAGATGTGATTTTATCCCATTCGGAACATCGCTCGGGCTTTTCCGTAAACTGAAATGTGCCTCGGACGTAAATGTAGTAAATACGGGTCATTTTTTAGGCAATTCGTCTTCTGGTTGTGCTTCGGTTATTTAATACGCTTGAAGAAAATTATATTTTCTTAATTTCTCTCCGACAGTCTGAAGAGATCTTTTGGGCATGTATATATACATATTTTTACGTATAGTAATATAATACATATAATAACTTGAAAACAAAACGAAGTAAAACACTGCGTTTTGTTGTCAAATTATAATGTGCTCACTTTTATTCTTTCGTTGATTTTTTTCTATGCAACGTCATCCTTAGCGGGATCGTTGATGTTTGTGACGTCATATAAACCCTCGTGTTCTTTCACGGCTGCGCCCATTATATTTCCGGGGTCCGTTCCGCAGAATCGCCGAAGGTACCCGATGGATTTTATCCATCCATTTGTGGAAGACAAACGTCGTAAAGTACCGAGCAAATTGCCAGTTCTCTGACCTTCCGGTGAGAAGGAAAATATTTTAAGAAAGATAAACGACCTCGTCTAGTGTTTCAATTTCTCCAAATTGCTTCATTTAATTATTCATTAACGCTGTGGGCGAGAGTTACTGCTGCAGACTAGCTGAAACCTGCATCATATTCCTGCACCTTAACATAGTAAAAAAATTATTAAGTACTAACCTCGAGAAATTGACGCGCGCCCCGCTTAAAACTTGACCCGAGATTTTAAAACTTCGCTTATCATATAATGGGAATTTTCTCGAACTACTTTAGATTGGAGCGCTCATTAAGTTGTAATCCTATAATAAATGTAACCCGTAGAAAAATAAGTATTCACCTCGAAAAAATGAAGCTTGCCTCGCTTAAAACTGGACCCGAGATTATAAAACTGCGCTGATGATCAACTGAAAATTTTCTCAAACTATTGGGATTTAAGCTATCATTACGTTGTAATAATATAATAGATGTATGGATATTTAATATAATATTAGTAAGTTGTTAGGACAATTCTTTTAAGGCGTGCCATTTTCACGCGTTTGCAATGCAGCGTGACTTAACGTATTTGACTCGGCTAAGATAACGTCAGATAGGAAGAAATGGTCGAAAAGCGGGCTTTCAGTTTGTGATAATTTCCATGGTAAGGCGATGAGTTTATCAGATTACAATCAACCGTTAATTCTTGATGATCCACCGAGAAAAAATAAAGAGCCTTTCTGACTGATTGTACAATATTGTGTTCATACAAGCCTACAAGAAAAAGAAAATAAATAGAAAAACATCGTGAAATTGACATTTATCTCAAACAGAACCATTCTAAATCGCTCACTCAGCGCTCCAATCATTCATTCCAAACACTCACTCAAACCATTCAAAAACGCTTAAACCCATTGAAAAATATAGAATCAAAAACGTCATTCAAAGTAAATTTTGATCGTTATTTCACTGACATAATACAAATTGTTAGCGTCTCATTGGTTCTTGAAGAAATAGGAAGTTGTGTACAGAACTTAAATGCATTTTTATTAAAGGGAGGTAATCAATATCGCTCATTTTGTTCATCCTGAACAAAATTTGCGATATAGGATTACCTCCTATTAAATTCACTCAAAACTCGCTCCTCACACTCATTCAATTTCATTCCAAAATCATTCCAAAATCATTCACCTTGTCAATTTCACGATGTTGTTAACTGTATGGCTCTTTGTTTCAACCTGAAAAGTACAAAAAGCTGACTAGAAAGCATATAGCATATAATACGAACATTATATTTTCATGTCAAAGCACACAGTTGGTAGCGCGACGGACTGTCATTCTAGAGGTCCTGGCTTCGATCCCTGACGGCGGCACTCATTCTTTTCGACAATTTGTCTCTCACCAATGGGTTGATAATCATAGACCTATGTGAGATAGCAGCTGGAGGCTAGGAAATGATGTGATGGTTGTACTGGTGAGAGGAATACCAGAAATCCATCGTAAGTGCTCCAGCCGCCGCGATATAACTGAAAAAATGTTGAAAGTGGCGTTACACTCCATTCAATCAATCAATCAACATGTCAAAGCAACATTCTGTGTGTCGTAAAAAGCATGTATTGTCTATTGAAAACAGACAAATAGTTATTACATATTCATAGAAAGAATATTCCTCGTTACCATTCCTTTCCTATCTAGCCATATTTATCCATTCATTTGTAGATTTCTTATTACTGGGGATGAAAACTTTATCAACGAAGTAATCAAACTTCCGCAGAATGATTGTCGGAATTCATTTGTCGTTTCATTTGTCACGAATTTACGGATTTGGTACAAACAGATAGAAACTTGGTACATAACGTAAATATTGCTTTCCGTTCATTTGGCAAGCTATACATGAATGTACGAGATGTTTCATAATACACGTACATGATTCTGTCCTAGTCTCAAATCAGCTGTCTTGGTTTCAAAGCAGCATTTCGTATACCAGGGGTGTGGAAATACGAATTTTCTTCACTTGTCCATGGACAAGTAAAAGTCTATTTCTCACTTGTCCAGGATCAAAATGAATTTGTCCGCAAAAAAATAGAATGGTAAATATTGAGTAAACATTGTCTTTTATGAAGAAAGTGCTGTAACCCAGCATTTTCTTCATAAAAGACAATGTTCTACCCTTTGATACAAACATTAGGATGACTTTTCTCCTAGATCATTTTAGTACTGAATCAAGATTTGATCTGGTATTTCCTTGCCCGGAAGTAGAAAAATCTGTGTCTGACAAGTCGGGCATAAGAATTCCACACCCCTGTGTGCGTTTTGAAAATATTTATACCCCCGCAAAACGAATGTTTTCGGGGGTATACTTGAATCAGCCTGTCTGTCTGTCTGTCCGTCCGTCTGTCCGTCTGTCAGACCGTCTGTGGACATAAAACTACCAATTTTGTGTCGCAATCTCCCCCTACAGTTTTCTTTCAATACAAATGGAACTCCATACAAACATTCATCACAAGTTAAAGTTTTGCAAGACGAAAATTTCAAGTCTCAATTCCTCCTGGTTCATGAATTATCTCCCCTTTAACTTAGACTTTTTTTCCTATTTGTTACCATTTACTTATCATTTTGTGTCGCAAACTCCTCCTTCAATTTTCATTCAATTGTAATGAAACATTATGCAAATATTTATCACAAGTTGAAGTTTTGCAAGACGTTAATTTCAAGTGTCAACTCCACCAGGTTCATGAATTATCTCCCCTTGAACTTAAGACATTTTTTCTTATTTGTAACAATGTACTTATAATTTTGTGTCGCAAACTCCTCCTGCAATTTTCATTCAATAGTATTGAAACAGTTTACAAACATTTATCACATATTAGTTTTGCAAGACGTTAATTTCAAGTGTCAACTCCCACAGCTTTATGAATCATCTCCCCTTGAACTTAAGCCAATTTTTCTTTGGAACACATATAATTGTAATTTTGTTTCCCAAATTCCTCCTTCAGTTTTCCTTTAATCAGTTTTCATGTAATACCTTTGAAATTTTATATACTCAATTATGAGGTCCCAACTCCTCCTGGTTTAAGAATTATCTGCCCTTACACTTACTACATTTTTTTCTTTTTCGTTCACATATACTAGTAATTTTGTGTTAAAAACTCTTCCTTCAGTTTTCCTTCAATAGCCTGAAAACATTTATCACATGTTTAAGTTTTGCAAGACGCAATTTAGAGGTCTCAAATCCAAGAGTTATCTTTATATTTGAACCATTTTTTGCCTCTTCCGTCAAAGTATCTAATTCTCCTAAAGCACCTGCGGGGGTGTTAAGTCACATTCAGTGACAAGCTCTAGCTTGTTCTGTATATCTAGCATTATCTCAAAATTGTCATTTGTATGGACAATAAATTTAGATATTATAATTAAATATACGGATTTCATTTCTGTACTTTGAGAAGAAAAAAAAAGACTTTGTTTTAACATACTTGTGTAAATGTATAATTGATCCCCATATATAGTATAAGAACCCTTAAGTAAAATATTGTATAAAGTATGGGACATTTCTAACAGAATGCAGACATAATGCAATTTAATATTCATAGAATAATATTCATTGTTACCATTTTGTCAGGTTGTGACGGAATCTATATATATTCATACGTAGTTTTCTTTATATGTCGAGATAAAATCGCCATCTGAGAAGGAAGTTTAACCCTTCTCCCAGACGACCCGAAAACAAATCAGAAAGAAGCAAGGTAAAAAAAAAACAAAAAAAAAAAAACAAAACAAAAAACAAGAGGACAAAAATTACCATAAACCGCTTACCTGAAATTTTATTGTCCAATATATGTAACCCAATGAATATTCTCGTGAAGTTTCATTGACATAGACTAATTCCTAAATGATGAGATGCCGTTCAAAGAATTGAAAGCGCAAAAATGCCCCGCCCTAACACGCCCTTATAAATGGGCTAGCAATTATTGAAAAAAATGGAAAGAGTCACAACAGAAATATGCGGACAAAATTTTACTGAAATTAACAAAGCGGTTAAAGAAAAGAATGCGTTTTAAGATAGCGACGACAGACGACGCACACAGGATGATCCTAAAAGCTCCCTTTGAGTTAATAACATCGCCAACTTGAAATAGATCCCGATCAAAACCATTCTAAATCGCCCTCATCGCTCCTTTCTTTCATTCCAAACACAGACTCTTATCACCCAAAATCGCTCCGAAATCGTTGAAAGCAAATCGAAAGCGTTCAAAACGATAATCATTTCATTGATTTTAAGCTCCACTGGCAGAAGGCCAGCTAGCTATTGTCATGGCAGGGTATCTATCGTGCGTCCATGCGTCCGTCCGACCGTCCGTGCGTCCGTATGTGCGTTTACTTTTTTATTTAAACATCTTCTCATACCAAACAAATGGGCGGATCAATACGAAACTTAGTAGAAATGATCCCTAGGTGACCCTCTTCTCGTTAAAAAAATTGATTGACCACTAAATATGCGGGGGGCAAAGCGGGGTTTATTTTGAGCTCGAAATCTTTGGACGACATCTCCTCCTGAACCATGGGACCGACTCAATGAAAATTTACCAGAATGTTCCTTGAATGATCCTTTATAAAATTTGTTCGAGAAATTTTGATTGGCCCATAAATATGGGCGTGGCAGGGCGGGACCTTTTTGAGCCTGAAATCTTCGAAAGACGTCTCCACTCGAACCACTTAGCCATTTCGATGAAATTTTACCATAATGTTTCTTGGTCGACCTTTTCCAAAAATCTACGCGAAATTTAGATTGGCCCATAAATATGGGCGTGGCGGGGAGGGCTTATTTTGAGACCGAAATCTTTGAACTACATATCCTCCTGAACTAATGTGCAGATTTCAATGAAACTTAACCAGAATTATCCATAGGTGACCTATTCCTAATGTTGATCGCGAAATTTTTATTGGCCAATGAATATGGGCGCGGCGCTTATTTTCAGCCTGAAATCTTGAAAGACCTCTCCAACTGAGCCTCATGCTTGTATATGATAGGTTAAGGGATGCAGGTTCATGTTGATTGAATATTTGGTACAATGTGGGCCAGATCGAGATTATCATTATAAAATAGGTCTTAAAAGATTTTAAAGTGTTGTTTTCATTCAGAGAAAGCTTTATTAAATGCAAGTCAAAAGATGTTAAAGCTAGTTGAGCGATGCAGGCCCTCTTGGGCCTCTTGTTTTTATCAAATTATTCAATTCATTAGATAGTGTGGATTTTTATTGTCTGGTTGTTCCATGAAGACACATTACTAGGGAAAAATGTTCATCTTTTTAAAGGGAGGTAATGATTATCATTAATTTCGCCCAATATTGGCGAAATTAGCAATAATGTATTACCTTCCTTACATTTCATTCAAAACTCACTCCCGACATCTATTCTATATCAAGCATTCATTCCATTCATTCAACTCGTTCAAAAACAAACAAAAACAACTCGAAAACGCTCCAGAATCGTACATAGTGCCACACAACTTTATTTGAATAGATCAAATCGTTCCTTGTTTTATACCATCTTGTGTCGATTTGAGAGCGGCTGTTAAAACACATAAACCTTTTTATTGACAAATTTGTAGATTTTTCTAGGTCGGATGTCATACAGTTAAGTACATCATGAAACTGACATTCATCTCAATAAAAAATCATTCTTAATCGCTTACTCAGCGCTCCATCAATTCATTCCAAACAGTCACTCAAACCGCTCAAAATGACTAAAAAGGATACAATCAAATGCTGAATTCAAAATGTATCTAATAGAAAAAATTCGCGATTTCACTGACAAAATCATTACAAGCGTCTGATAGGTTCTTGAAGAAATAGAGAGCTATTTATACAACTTGTATGCATTTTTTTTTATCAAAGGGAGGTAATAAATATCGATAATTTTGTTCATACTTGGATTTACTTCCATTAAAACTTCACTCAAAACTTGCTCCGCACACTCATTCAATTTCATTCCGAAATCATTCGCCTTGTCAATTTTACGATGTTGTTAATGGTAGATTGTAAAATGTAGCTATGTTCTTAGACTGAAATTACTTTCGATATTTTCGATACAATTTTGCATTTCATTGTTTCGTTAGTTGATATTAGGCTTTCTGACTTTTCTAACGATATCTTGTTTAAATTCACCTCCCTCTTGTCTTTAGATATGCGATTATAACAAAGACAAATGGGGTTATTTTGGAATGACAGGGTTTAAGGACATTTTAAACCCATGAATCAACTTAATAACTTGAATTATCGGAAGTCTTTGAACACACAACAATCTTGGCCGACTGAAACTACTCAGATACCCCAAGTAACAGAAAAACGTGGGACGAACTTGATTCACGAGCCTGGCAACTTTTATCATCGTCACTATACAGTTGACAATATCGTAAAATTTACAAGGTGAATGATTTTGAAATGATTTAGGAATGAATATGAATGAGTGTTTGGAGGGAGTTTTGAGTGAATTTAATGGGAGGTAATCCAATATCGCAAATTTTGTTCAGGATGAACAAAATTAGCGATATAGATTACCTCTCTTTAATAAAATATGCATACAAGTTCTTTACATGGCTTCCTATTTCGTCAAGAACCTATGAGACGCTAACAATTCGAAATACGTCAGTGAAATCGCAATTTTTTTCTATCAAAATTTATTTTGAATGACGTTATTGATTTAATATTTTTCAATGGGTTTGAGTGTTTTTGACTGGTTTGAGTGGGTCTTTGGAATGAATGAATGGAGCGCTGAGTGAGCGATTTGGAATGGTTTTGATTGCGGTGAATGTCAATTTCATGATGTAACCAACTGTACATACACTCAATAATGCAGAGCAGATTACGAGAGTGAATCAAAAATTACGTAGACTAACGTTGCAGAAATTTTGATTTCACAGACATTGAAGAGAAAACTACATTGTTATTAAATTGTGGCTTTTTTCTTTTTGTCGTGTAAATTTGGATGAAATCCAAATAGTTGGTCACCTGTAGCAACCATTCTAAGACATGTAGTCATTTGGTACCGGCGAACGGTAACGACGTCAATATGACGCTACGGTATTGAAAAGTTCGGTCTCGAAAGTCAGCACTTTTCAAAATACTCAACTCAATAATAAACACGATTTCTGCATCGCCTATCCATTGATTAAATACTATTTTCATATCCATCTGATCCAAAATGATGAACTTAAATGTGTAATGTGTCTAAACGATACTGAACTGATGTTTTTCTGTGACAATTACAGATCAAACGCCGAGGAGACGTTTTCCATTCTCCGAGTGTCATCATTCAGAAACGCTCTCCATTCTTAAACAACCCTTTTAACCCATTTCAAAAGAAGGTATCTGCTTACATTTGAAGACCTTTTATCATATTTTATCATTTTAACATCTCGATGAGGTTTTCCATAGGTCCAGTAGAACTTTATTATTGTCTGGTTGTCTCTGGCTACGCCGTTGCCGTCATTTCGTTCAAAAATTAACGCGTGCCCTTAGCTTACTGATTTTTATTTCGAAAAAAGCGAATGGATTTTGCTTAAATTTTGAATATCCTTACACATAACGTCAACACGTAAATAGGCGAAGTTGGGAAGTGTTTGGGGACAATTACGGGTAGTAGCTCTAGGAAGTAATGTTACAAAATGGGTTGCGCCGGTGGCACCTACCCAGGTATATCAAATGCTGGATTTTCGTAAGTCATAGTCATAGCAGACTCTTGTAAATTCGGTATTATGTCAACATTATATGATTTGAGACGTGTACAAAATTTTTTTTATTTCCGTCCGGAGATTCCAAAGTCATGGTAAAAGTCCACGTACTTTTTGATCCACCCTCGTATTACATCTTTTACTCATGATAGTGGTTTAAAATAACCAAAATTTCCCCTTGTGTCCTTTTGAGAAATGATTGCAAATTTGACAAGCGAGTTTTATGATTCGTTTTTGACTCAGCATGAAAATAAACGATCTAAACGTAATGATACACTCAAAAAAGGAGGTGTTTCCAAAAAAAGGAGTAAAAATATAGTTGGTATAACCTGTCTAATATCTTTTTTATAAAGGCCCGAATTATATTTTATCTCATGACATACAGAAAGGAGAAAAAAGAAACATTTTTATACGCCGCCGGAGGCAGACGTATATTGGCGTCATCTTCTCCGTCTGTCCATCCGTCCGTCCATCCGTCCGTCCGTCCATCCGTCCGTCCGTCCGTCCGTCCGTACGTCCGTCCACTAATCAATGTTTCAGGCAATTTCAAAAGTTTAATTCGTCAGTCAAGTTATTGGCTTTAAGATTACTGCAAAATTACAATTGATTATGCGTACACGGAAATAACTTAAATAAAATTAAAATTCGGAATATTTCTCTCTCTATAGAAAGACCCGATCCCAAAGCCCTTACGGATAACTTGAGGATATAAAAGTATAAAAATATCCATCCGTTGTATATCATACTTTCCGATGAGGGTCCGTCCATTTTGACTACATCGAAGCAGAATGTTTTTCACTGCACAACTTTTTAGAGAAGATAAGCCTTCGGTTATATACGGCCTTAATTCGAAGCATCTTCTAAAATAAATTATTTGCTCCGATATCGTCTATAATACTAGCGCTGTACTCTTAATGCATTCTCGGAACTCTCATCAGAAGATGGCGAAGTTAGTGTTTTTTCTCGCTCTTTGAAAAATCTGTGTACATTTTTTTATATATTTTATTGTGTCTTCACGAATAAATCAGACACTTAAAAATCATCATCAGCAAATATACAATCATGCAAAAGTGTTATCGTTTGGATTAGAATGTTGATCATATAGAACGATTTCCAAGCGTTTTCAAATAATTTCGGAGCGTTCTTGACTGATTTGAGTGAGTGTCTAGAATAAATGAATGGAGGCTGAGTTAGTGATTTAGAAATTTTTTGATCGGAATGAGTGACAATTTCTCGATGTTGTTAACTGTAAAAGTTAGTATATTATCATCTGTTTGTACATTTCTGAGGATTAAATTGCGCATGTTGGAAATGTTCCTGAATGACAAAGTTAAAATCTTTTCCGTTTCGGCGGAATTACCAAACATTATTTTACACGCAATTTGAGAATCAACTAATACTTAAAAAAAATTCGACCACTCGAGCATAAAGTCGGAATTATGCCTGCAAGCATGTCCTATAACATTTGCAGTGTCACATAATAACCTGCCTCAAATTGCGTCTTCACATTCTGAGAATTGATTGTGGAAATGAAACAAACATAAATTTGATTTTGTATTGACTCGAGGCAATTGAAATTGCCAAGATGACTTCGCTCGAAATTAAATGACCAAACTTGTCAGCATATTTTTATCTCCTGTGAGACTTCTTTCTTCAGCTTTTGCTTTTGCGGCTAATAGTTGAAGAAAAAAACAACAACACTCCTTTAAAAGAGCTTTGTTTTAAATGATGAATGAAGTTTTATGGGTCGTCGACTGCAAAGGTCGTACTTTGAACAAACACATACTGTATTGAATAGTGAAATTTCCACTCTTCACACTTTGATCGAAACTCTATATATGAGCTTTATGAACATACCAAGAATAGAACTTGGACTAGTATCCGGGTATTACCAGACTTTTGTATAAACACTATGTATTTTGGGATTCAACTTCAGAAAAAGAATTTCACATGTGCACAAAGCAAGGCCTCTGGCCAACCTGTGCATTCACATAGACTGGCCATAGCATGGTGCTTTACAGGTTAAAAATGTGCCAACTCCGCTTATGACAGTCTGTGTTTTATCTTATTCAACTGTGCAGGCTGCTCGCTGTCTGTGACTGGCACACCCACTAAATTGTTGGCAATGCTTTGATACACAAATGGTGTAGAAATTTCATAACATCGTTCAATGAGCATGTATTTGGTGCAGTAAGGAACAATAAATCAGGCTAGTGTTACAGACATAAACTTCATCCCACACAAGGCTATTAATTATTGTCAACGAATATATCATTCTGCACGCAGAGAGAATATTAATGGCTTGGTTATATTTACAAACATTTTTAAGGCCCGGTCACACAGCCTTCCACGAGTCGATCACGTGTAATTTCGCCAAATTTTTCAATTTTTTTTCTACACGCGGTGAAGAACATCAAAAATGTCTGAAACGTGCTAAACACGCGAATGACAAGTGGACCAAACGCGCTTGTGTGCTCCGCGTGCCCATCGCGTGTCCACCACGAGTCCTCCGTGTGTGAGCGCTTGTGGTCAGAAAATGGGGTCACAAGTGATCACACGCAGCGCGTGTGTATCACTTGTGCTCCGCGTGTGGTGCGTGTGCTCCACGTGTGTCCCGCGTGTGCTACGCGTGTGAGTCACGTGCCGATCACTTGTGCTCCGCTTGCCGCCCGCGTGTATTAAAGCCGCCGCACCAAGTGTTCTGAGACAGAGAGCCAGTCAGGCAATGTGCTCGAAGACCTCGAGAGGGAGGCAGCAGAGCTCGGATCAGCCAACTATAGTTCCCAGCACAGGAAGAGGAGGAGGAAGGAGGGCGAGGAGGAGAGTTGGATGCCCGAACTTCATCATCATCAGGGCTTCATCATATAGCTTCTCAATCCAAATGCATCGTCACCAACCAGGAAGTAAGGTAGATCTTCTGTGTCCCCTAGGAGGGGAGTAGGCTGAGGGAATCCAAGAATGTCACCGTTCTGTAAGCCTTCTTTAAACCCACTTGCATTGTAGATATGCGCGTCTGATGAAGCCCCCTTGCCACTCATGTCCACCCATAAGAACTTGTAATCATTGATGACCACAGCCAAGAGAATAATGCTAAAAAAAACCTAGTAGTTGTAAGATTCAGAGCCAGAGTTGGGAGGGGCCTTGCATGCTATGTGTTTTCCGTCTGTAGCTCCGACCACGTGAGGAAAATTCCACCTTTTCAGCCAATCGTCTGTAATTTGTTGCCATTTTGGGGGTTTCTGGAGGTGCCAGCATCTCCTCACGATATACATGCACAATTGCCTCGCAAACTTCACGAACAATGAGGCTTATGGTGTTGTGTCGGACACGCCAGCCGTACTGCATCTCCCTGTTTTTCGAGCCTGATGCAAGGTGCCTCAAAGTGATGGCCACCTTTAAGCCTGTGTCCAAGTGAGCTCGCCAATTGGTTGTCTCCTTCGTCAGTGTTGGTGTCAGCCTTTCCACCAGTTCATCATACATCACCGGAGGCATTCTCATAAAGTTCTTGAATGCACGGAGGTCCTCGTTTCCCAGCTCCACCATCAGTCTGTAATACAGCCCCAGCTGTGGCCTGCGGTTGATCCATTGGCGCACCCATGTGGCGCTGACTCTTCTTCGTCTTCTCATCACTCTTCTTCTGGCATTCAGGGCTTGCTGAACCTGAAGTAGCTGGTTCTGATGTTGCTGCAGCAGCATAACCATAGTATTACGATGCGCCGGAACCATGTTGCCTCTTCAACGTCTTGATTACAACTAATGAAAACTGGCCCGAACGCGACCTTTTTATAGCAGAAATTACTTATAGTACAAACGTGATTGGGACGTGGACAATACGCGAATCAGTCGTGGTTAAATCGCGATTCAACGCAAAAACACGCGAATGGCCCGCGGATGACTCGTGACACAAAACCTGAGAAGGCCTTTTACACGCGGAGCACAAGCTATCACAGGTGCTAGGATCGCTGTAGACAAGCGGATCACAAGTGGATGACAAGTGTTACACACGCAATCACACGAAGAAATTTTGCGTATGCCCGCGAGTGACCACTTGTCGTCCACTTGTGATCCGCGAGTGTACCGTGTGTTATCGCGCTTGGTCAGCGTTTGTACCGCGTTTATACTACTTGTGCGACACGCGATGGCCGTCGCGCCTAATTTTTGTGCTGCTCAAAAATAAAATCGGGCTCCGTGCGCGTGTAAAGTTTTTCGCGCGTGTGCGCACTTGTTATTCGCTAGTCCTCCACGTTTCTTTCACGTGTCATTCATTAGTGACCGCGTTTCCTTCGCGTTTGATATTTTTTCCTCGCGATACACCCGTGATCAACTCGCGGAAGGCTGTGTGACCGGGCCTTTAGCCGATAAAATAAAAACATTTGGACGGTAGCGTGATATTTCCAAACATTTTAAATGTTCACATGAAGAAATAAATGAATAAGACCTACCATTGCGAAAGGAAATAAATTCTTCTTTATTTTTTCTTTAATTTACTTCCTTACTTATCAGACGGCAAAGTGTACATGTATTTGCTTAACTTTAAGCACATGTTTATTTTTTAAAGAAACACGCGCTGACTAAAGTAAGTTACATCGTTAAATTGACATTCACCTCGATCAAAACCATCCTGAATCGCTTATTCAGCGCTCCTTTCATTGATTCAAAACACTCACTCAAACCATTCAAAAATACTCAAACCCATATATATAAAGATATTAATCAACAACGTCATTCAAAATAAATTTGGGTAGAGAAAAATCGCGATTCCACTGACATAATTCAAATTATTAGCGTCCAATATGTTCTTGGAGAAATAGGAAGCTATCCATAGAACTTGTTTGTATATATTGAAGGAAGATAATCAATATCGCAAATTTTGTTCATCCTGAACAAAATTTGTGATAATGAATTACCTCCTATTAAATAAACTCAAAGCTCGTTCCACACACTCATTCAATTTCATTCCATTATTATTCTTAAATCATTCATCTTGTCAATTTCAAGATGTTGTTGACTTTAAATTATACTGAGCATTTAGAAAATCAAAACATTTATCGTAAGATTATACAAGAGCCTAACTCCCATTACGCAATTACGCAAGTACGTAAGAGTAATAATCAATTGTTTAAAATATCGTTGATGAATGATCAGTACATCGAAACTACAGCTTATTCAAACTGTAGTAACGATGTTTTAATTTTCACCAACGCTCAAATAAAAAAAGGGAGCAGACGGAGGGCATTCACCTTTTGTCACAGTCCACATATTGTCTATATCCTATATATTTAGATTAGGGATTTTTTTTGCTTTGGCTCCACATGGCAAAGAGCCAAGTATCCGTCGTGCGTTGAATCGTTTTTAATTTCTTTAAATTTTTCTTCCACCGAAACATTTGTGCAGAATCCAACCCAATTTAGGAATTATTATTTGGACTATTTCGGGTTTCGCGTCACTAAAAATATTCCCCTATGGTGAAACATAAGAACTACTTCTCTGAAGCTGCTGGTCAGAATTTAACCCTTACCTCACGGGATAGATAGATAGATAGATTTATTTTGGGTAAAAAAGTACATACAACAATAGAGTAGTACAATAAAAGGATAACAAAGTGCAATTCCAATTTAAATGACACAATTTAGTAACAGTATTAAGATACATACGTAAGAAAATATTGTAACTATTAAAAATAACAAGCATCTCAAAGAGTGATACTATCCACTATATGCACCCAGACCCAGGATAACACGAAAAAGAGAAAACTCTTATTTCCATCGTGGTCCTGATCAAAAACAAAAACAATAATAGGGCGGCATGACTCCATGAAAGGCTTGTTCAAAGTTTTTTTTAACAAATTATCAAGATAAGAAATCATGTTTAAAGATTGACATCACAGTAATAAATTTATCACATGGTTAAAGCTATACATATCACAGTATTTGAATCACAGAATGAGAGACAAGGAATGTCTTTATTATTTAAAATATCTTTGATCATTTAATAAAACATGTTTAACTGCTTGCTTAAAAGGACTGTACTTTGATTTATTAATGACGTCCGCTGGAAGAGCGTTCCATAATTTGGAAGCATTATAACAAAATGATTTTGACCCAAAAGATTTAACTTTTGGAATACGATAGCCACGTTTTGAGCTTAGCCTTGTGTTGTGGTTATGGACAGAGGCTTGCGATACGAAAAAATGCTTCAGATAATCAGGTGCCATATTATTATTGATTTTAAAGATATGACACAGCATTATTTGATCAACTCTGCTCTGGACAGGTAACCAGATTAATTGCTTAAAATGTTCCATAATAATCCTTGGACATGCTCTTTCACTTTTCAGTTTACCAGAGCACGAAGTACTCATGATGAGCTTTTGTGAGTAAGCTGTGTCCGGCGTCCGTCAACATCTTGTGCACTCTAGTCACATTTATAGCCCAAATATCTTGAAGCTTTGTTAGAATGTTTGTTTCTATTAGCCCTAGAACACGTTCAAAATTGGGTTAAGTGAAGTGAACAACAAGGTCAGACAAGGACAACAAGGACAAATGTTAGAAAAACCTTGTGTGCACTCTAGAGGCTATATTTCTGGCCCAAATGTCACGAAACTTGGTCAGATATCTCGACAAAATTGAAATTAGGTCGAGTGGGGACAAAGACTATGTCCCCGGGTCAATTCTTCGAAAAACCTTGAGTGCATTCTATAGTCAATATGTTTGGCCCAACTGTCACGAAACTTGGTCTGAATGGAGGTCCTTATGATATCTCTTACACGTGAAAATTTGGGTCAAGTGGGGGTAAAAAAACTAGGTCACCGGGTCAAATTTTAGAAAAATCTTGTGTGCACTCTAGAGGCCATAGTTTTAGCCCAAATATCTTGAGACTTGATAAGAATGTTAGTCTACAAGATAAAATTGGGCCAGGTTAGTTAAAAACTAGTTGTCGGGGTCAAATCTTAGAAAAACTTGAGTGCACTCTAGATGACATATTTGCTCTAATGTCTTTAAATTTGGTCAAAAAATCTGTTTACATAATATTTCAGATGACTTCTAAAAATGCTTCATTGAAAACACCAGAAGACGGGTTCATTTATTAGAAAACACTTGTGCACTAGCTTTAATCGATATTTCTTCAAAAGACCATTTTTTATGATTTCATATTCAAACTTGTGTCCGTTGCAGTCAAAAATTAGGTCCTCAGATCATTTTTTTTTAAAAAAAGAGACTGGTATGCACCCTAGAGGTAACGTTTTGGCTTTAATGTCTTGAAACTTTGTCAGAATTTTCGTTTGGGTTAATCTGAATCAAACTTCAAACTTGAGATAAACTAGGCCATATGATCAAATCTGCTTTGATTGTCTACGTGGAGTTTTGTTGTTACAAATTAGAAGTTCTTGCATTTAGGAACCTTTGTTAACAATATATCAGGTGAGAGCTTAGGGGCCAATTGTCCTTTTGTTTCATTAACATCCCCCCAACACACACACAACGAAGTTAGGGTTGGGGTTATCAGGTTGTCCGTCAGTCCGTCCGTGTCATAATTTTCAGCTTTGAAATTTATACTTAATGTTTATCTGCATACAAAGTTTATGAGCCTGCAATTTTGAAGGCCCTACTGATTGGTTGAATTGTCTCCCATTCAAAATGTAATTTCCACTAAATTATTGTTGTCCGGAGTATTTCTCCTACACTATTACATGTATTGAATTGAAATTTTTACATAATGTATATCTGCTTATGAAGTTGTGCACCTGCAGTTTTAGACTCATTACTCTGAATTGCTGAGTTATTTTCCCTTGATAATGTTATTTTCACCTGCAATTTTCGAGCTCCAACTCTCAATAATTGCTATATTCCAATTTCACTAAATCATTGTTTTCCGGTGCATATCTCCTACACTATTGCAAGGGCTTACTTGAAATTGAAACATAATTTATATCTGATTATGAAGTTGTGCACCTGCAATTTTGAAGTCCCTTCTTTGATTTTTTTGCTGAATTATCTCCCCTTGAATTCACCATTTTCACATATTTTTTTTATTACATACCGCTTTTCTCCTAAACTAGTACATTTACTGAAGAGAAATGTTTCATTATGCTAGCTTGTGCTTCCAAAAGATTTTTTGATTCTACTAAATTATTTGCTGAATTATCCCCCTTTGAACTCGTAGGTTGTAATATTTTGTTATTACCTGGAGCATTTATCTACATTTTTGCTCTTACTACTTTGATATTTATAGGCAATGCTATTTTCAGTGTAAACTAGTGTCAGCGGATTTTTTAAGATCCAACTTATATTATCCACTTAATTATTTCCCCTTGACCGTGTCAATTTTTAAATTATTTTTATTATCTGGAGCATTTAACCTCAATATTGCTCAAAGTGGTTGCCAAATTATCTCCCTTGAACTTGTAAAATTTACTCAATTCTTGTTATCATGTTACAAATAGTTCATGTACTGAAAGCACTTAAACTTAGAAATAGCCCTTGTAGGACAATCCCCTGATGGAGGTATGAATCCGTTTCGGACAGTTCTAGTTTAATCCTGATATGGTTGGTAATATGCGTGCAATGAGCCTTCGCGTCATACAAAAATGGCCCGATATGATTCAATTTAAAAAAAGACCTCTTCAACTACTGATCAGAATTCAACAAAACTTGCCTGATATTGGGTATTCTCTTTCAGATTCCGTCGTTAAATCTGCACTTGGCTGTTACCTTGGATGCTATGGACCATCGTGTCACCCAAAATAACCCCCTATTGTGGAACATAAAATAATCTTTTCTCTTTACCTTCTTGTTCAAATTCAAGTAAATTTCTCAGAAATGATAATCAGGACATGCTCTTTCAGACTCCTTTGCTAAATCCCGATTTGCATGACAACATAGACACAACAGACATTAGCGTCACAAAAATGGCACCATATATAAAAATTTTGTTCTCTCAGATTACTGGTCAGAATTCGCCCAAATTTTACAGGAACGAACCATAAGACATGCTTTCTAAGATTTCTTATGATTAATTCATATAGCGAATTTAAACAAATATCAATTCCTCTGAAATGGACCTTTTGATACGAATGATTGTCAGTTTTGTTCTTTGAATTGACCTCTCTGCGAATTTTATCTTGTTGATATGTTGATGTTTCATGGAAATAGTGGCATTTGCTATGCAATGCTTGTTGTTACCACAACAGGTGTTCTTATTGCCAGATTTTATTAAATTTCACAAAATTGCTACTAATCTTGGGTTTAGACACACAGAATAATATTGTTGATATATTGGGGAATTTTCATAGATTTGCTAGGCATTTAGTGCCATTTGGGCGAGCGATAATGGCCCCATTGTTAAACTTTCTATTAGACCACGCTTGAAGCGAATCGGCCAATCAGAGAACAGCATTTCAAAAGTATTTATCACAGATACCACTCAGAGCGTTGTATTTACAGATATACGGTGGAAGTGTGTCTTGCATGTGCATCTCGACAGGTTTTGTGCGTCGATTCATTTTTAAAAAAAGACAACGAACATTTTATAAAGCTCTTTTTTCCTAAAGACTTTAAAACCCCGTCTTTGTTCGTGAACATTTCCGAAACGCAAGAAAATAATCTTAGACGACTATGTACACAAACACTAGACTTTCATTCTCAAAGAAAGGCTTTAATTTGTCATTCCAATATTCGGTAATGCAAATGATTATGACGCGATGATCTAAATATAGAGGTTACTTGGTAAATATTTATGACCCGCAACATTTCGACCTCCAATTGAATACCCTTCCTATACCACTCCTGCACGTGGGCGTATTTCACGTGACCAAAATCTCATTTACATATTTTACTTTATACTGCAGCTCATGCGTTTCACTTAAATGCCGCCGTTTGTCGATTGATTTGTATTTTTATGTTACTCATAATTCATAAGACTAAATAAAGAAAAAAAATATTAAAAATATATTCACGAAAAAGCGGAGTTTTTTTCTCTAAACGCAGACTGTGGCTTTAAACAGTCGCAAAAATGTAAAGGATCTGAAAATGGTGACGGAAATAGCTTCATAAGTAATTTCAGCATGTTCGCTCTATTTAAGAGTAATATCACAGCGAGATTTTTACTCATTTCATTATTTAGAGGTTCGGGTAAAATACAACTTATTTTAGGAAAGCGTGGTCTAAGTCAGATAGAATATCTCGTGCCGCGGTAAATGGGAAATAGACACTCGCTAACGCTCGTGTCTATTTCCCATATACTACGGCACTCTTTTTCTATCCTATACAAGCAAGTTGATGTTGATCGGTGATATGTCAGACGTTAAAGCTACTCTTTCATAGATCGGGAAAATGTGCTTTTTAAAGTTTTTCATAAAATTAATTGGAAGTAACGACCTTATCATGTTGAAGCCTTTGAAATAATAAGATTCAATCTGGAAATGCTTGGAAAGAAAGACTGATATTCCTAAATTTAGCGAAATTCATTCTGAAAAATAAAGCAACTACTAACGCCTTAAACATTATTCTTCAGATTCGAGCCAACTATTTATGCATGTGAATTCCGCATGTATGTCTTATTCATTCAAATGTAATGGTTAAAGTATTTGACAGCTGGAAACTTCATATCATTACAAGCAAAATTGAAAGATTATTCACCAAAAGTAACGATTTTGTAATGGTTTTGTAATTTATAGACTCGAAATAAATAGACTTGATACCTTACTGATCTTGCCGCTTCGAAAAAATAAGTTACAAAATTATTCAAATGTGTTGGTTTTGTTGCCAATGCCCTTGGACCATGCTTAATCGTCTGAAATTACACACATTTCCAAATCCAAGAACAAGTTCTGTATTTTTTCTATGAAAACTGTGAATGCGCAGTTTTAAAGTGCCAGTGGGGCCTTTTTTGTGAATTTCAAAGATGGACCTGAATAGCATCGAAGATCAAGTAGGTTTTAAAGGTTCTTCGGTGGACTTTTTTTTTTCGAAGTATGAATAACTTTTATGACAATTATCTTTTCTAAGAATGCGTGGAATCTCAACAGATAATTTGTGATTGAGACAGAAACTTGTCTTTTTGACAAAAGAAATAGATTTGTTTGACGCGAAAAATTGATTGAAGCCCTAAAAAACAAAACCAATTTTCCACACGAGGTAATAATATCAAATATTTTGACACTTTCTTGGTTTTCTTCAGATGTTTTTTCTTAAACCTTTTTTTTTTCGCACAGCTTGATAGTTGAAAACGTGTCTGCCGAAAAAGCTTGTTGTAGGCAGAATATCGTCGCCGCAATTAAAAGGCGGTGAATAAACGTTATTTCGTGGTAATGCCAATCTGTCTTGTTCTATCCGGAATATTACTCCTTCAGTTGACAACATCGTGAAATTGACATTCATCTCAATCAAAACGATCCCAAATCACTCGCTCAGCGCTCCATTCACTCATTCCGAACACTCACCAAAACCATTCAAAAACGCTCCAAACTCACTAAAAAAGATAGAATCAACAGTTGCATTAAAAAAAAAAGCTAGAAAAGAAAGCGATTTCATTGACATAATTCAAATTGTAGACGTCTGATAGGTTCTTGAAAAAATAAGAGCTATTTATATAACTTTTATACATATTTTATTTAAGAAAGGTAATTAATGTCGCTAATTTTGTTCATCCGGAACAAAATTTGCGATATTGGATTACCTCCCTTGAATTTCACTCCAAACTCGCTCCACACACTCATTCAATTTCGTTACTAAATCATTCCAAAATCATTCACCTTGTTAATTTCACGATGTTGTTAACTGTACATGGAATTCAAAACAACAAGGGAACACCGATTTCTAACACGTCCTTTTGGAACAATTACTTAGATTGATATAATTTCAAAGATTCAAATTCAGTTTATCTTAGGTGAGACTTCTACATTAAAGAATTGATTCGAAAATTCTAAATAAATACCCGTTTGGGGTTTCATTTGTAACATTTCGCTACCTTCTCATATCCAGTCAAATGAATTATAATTCAATGACATTTTGTAATTGATACCCAGCCCGATCATACCAACTCTACGTCCATCACTTAGCACTCCAATTCATGGCTTTTACACCATTTTCTCAATTTTTTAAAAAACGCATCAAATTATTCGAAAACGCCCCGGAATCGTTTAAAATGCTCCTAAATTTCACCGAAGAATGCCTTGTTTTTTCTAGCCGGTTGTTATATAGGAGCGCCTGACAATACACATTTTTTACAGAAATGTAGGTACATATTTCTTGATAATAAAATATGGCTAAATTTGTCTATTTGAAAGATTGGCCGATTCCACTTTCATCTCAAAACCATCCACCCTGTCAATTTCTTGATGTTATTAACTTCAATAGTTCTTCCGTTTCCAACCACCTCACAATTCTAACGTAGTCCGCTTAGGAATACTTTCAGCCGCACATAACATTTTCGCCAAAGATTTGTCGAGAAAAGATATTTGACATTTTAGGCCACAGACAAAAAGTGTATAGCGCTAGGAAACATGACATTTATTGATTTATCAAATAAGAGAACAAATCTGCCCAACTATAATTCAATAAAAATGCGCAAGATTGGGCTATAACATCCCATTATTGAAGTAGATAGATGTCATAATGTAATTATTTACATGTTCCGTTCGAATAGGGTAACAGGAAAAAATACAGAAGAGTTTAATAGAATTATTAAGAGGGAATGTTTTTGAGACGGGTTTTAAAGTTTACTTTGTCAGATATACTGCAGTTTTATTTATTCTAGGAAAGTTTAGACTCGAGCTTTCGTTGCACATATAAATTTAAGTTTTAAGTGTTTTAAAAAAGAAAACTTGGAGAAAATAACATAAGGTATATACAACAAAACCGGCAAAAGTTACAGTTAAAAATCGTCAAATTTACAAGGTGAATCATTTCGGAAAAAAATTGAATGAGTGAGCTGATTAACAAAAAAAAGTGTCTTTACTAACCAATGAAACGCTTAAAATCTATACCAACCAATAAATGATGGAATTATTTGATCGATTTGAATGAAATATTGATTTTTTTTAACGATTTCGAAGCGTTTTTGATTAATTTGAGAGAGTGTTTCGTATTCATTAAATGGAGCGCTAAACGAACAATTTGAAACGGTATTTGTGAAGGTGAATGCCTATATGAAGACGTTACCTACTGCATAGAGACATGCCCTAAATGTCGCCGTCATAGAGCAGTTGGTAGAGCATATGACTCCAAGTCGTGAAGTGGCGAATTCGATCCTCGGCTGGATTCGATTCCCAGTTGTCTTCCACCACGCAAATGAGTTGATAATCGTAAGGCTAAGTGCTATAGGAGCTTTAGACCAGGAAACGGTGTTATGGTGTTATTGCAGTTGGAAATACCAGGAATTATTGCTTTTAAAGAGCTCCAGTCGCCGCGGTATGACTGAGGCTGTTAAAAACACTTTCTCCCTTATTGTACTAAGCGAAGAATATACAAATTTGATAATCGAAAATTGGCACTGATCAAAAGACACTCTAGTGTAAACATTTGAGCGTAAAATTGTTTCTTTTTTTCAGTTTTACTTTCCTGGCATCGTCAAAGACGGTTCCATGTGTGTTCTGAACAAATTTGATAAATACTACTGGGTTTTTGTATAATTTAGTAATAAAAAATTGACTTTCTATTGACAATGCAGGGATTGACACTAACTTCTGTTTGCCACCATATTATGGACCTGTAAGTCCGAGATATAACAGGTCCTCCCTGATAGCAACAGGTCCTGCATGAAAACCATGTTTGATTTTTAGCAATTTAAGGAATGAATTACAAGTAAAACATTGTTAGAAATAAGGAAATTGCGTTGAAAAGCAATTTTCTTCTATTTCTACAATGTTTTCCATGTGGTAATACAAATTTTAGTATTAGAAAGGCATTTTTTTCAAAACTGGACAGATTTTCGGTCGATTTTACTCAGTTCTATCCTTTTCAACAGGCCTGAAGGACCTGCAGCATGGTAACATCTAAAAGTTCTCCCTTAAATCCATAGGTCGTGGGTTCGAGGACTGGTGTTAGTATCGAACCCTGATTCAATGGAATGGAAAAATAACTATCGCCTTTAAACGAGATGGTACGCAGTCGGTAGAAAAGAAACATTGCTTTGAATTTTCTGCACTGACAAGGATAGCATTCGTTTTTCTAAATTCAATCTCACACATCAATAAAACGCGAAATGAAAGCCAACATTTCGTGTGAGGCCCAAATAAACAGCTATTTTAATCTTTCAATTGAACTTTAAAATGCAGAAAATTGAATTTTCAGTGACTGCGAGATATTCCAGTTGTCAAAGGCAACTTTAGAGACGGATTGAAAAAAATGTCGTTATCTGCACTGAATTGTCAATGAAAGTCTTACAGTTAAGAGCACCGTGAAATTGACAAGATGGATGATTTGGAATGATTTTGAAAAGAAATTGAATGAGCGAGTTTTGGGTGAAATTTAATGGAGGTAATCCAATATCGCTAATTTTGTTCTAGATGATAAAATATAAACGTAGACTCTACAATACTTTTCTATTTGCGTGTCTTCGTGGGCTAATCAGACATATTTTGATTCCACACCAGCCAATAAATTCGAAGAATAACCTGATCGATTTGAATAAAATGTTGATCGTCCTAATTGATTTCGAAATATTTTCAAACGATTTCGGAGCGTTTTTGGTCGATTTGACTTAGAGTTTTATATGAATGAATGGCGCACTGAGTGAATAATTTTGATTCGAATCGGTGTCAATTTCAGGATGTTTTTAACTGTACTACACTAATCTACTGGGAATTATAAACACATCGTACAAGAATAAATGAGATCTGATTAAAACTTATATGTCCTCGAAAATAATGAACGAGTCTGTAGCCGCCGCCATAGCGCACTGGTAGCGCGGCGGACTGTCAGTCTAGAGGTCACGGCTTCGATTCCCGGCACTCATCTTTTCTGACTGTTAATCTCTAATCCACCGGTCGAAAATCGTATACCTATATGGGATGGAGGCTTGAATATGATGTAATGGTAATACTGGTGTGAAAAACAGGAATCCATTGTAAGGTGCTCCAATCGCCGCGATATACTATGTAACTGAACGATGGTTGAAAGCGGCGTAAAACCCAAATTCAAGTTGAACAAGTTGTATAAACAAAAGAGACTAGACGGAATATTCTTTGCCATGTAGGACACTCTTGTCAATGCGTTTTGGCTATAGTCTTAAAACATTCTTAAAATAAAGCTTTATCTTATCTTTAGACCAGGCTTGAAGCGAATTGGCCAATCAGAGAACAGTATTTCAAAAGTATACACTTCGAGCGCTGTAATTATAGATATACGATGGTAGTGTGTCGTGCGCGTGAATCTCGACAGGTTTTGCGTACCGAGTCATTTCAAAAAGATAACGAACATTTTATATGAGTGCTTTTCCGAAAAGACTTTCTACAGTGGCGAAATTGCAAAAGATTTGCAATAAAAAACAAAAATAGTTTAATAAGTAATTTCAGAGTAATTACACATAGTAACAGTAAGACTACAGCGAGTTCTATCCTTCTTTCAATGTAAAGAGGTTTGGGAAAAAATTCAGACAATGTTAGAAAAGCGTGGTCTAAGTCAGATAGAAAACCTCGTGCCGCGGTATATAGGAAATAGACACTCACTAAAGCTCGTGTCTGTTTCCCATATACCACGGCACTCTTTTCCTATACATAGATGCAAAGCAGCTTATTCTGTTTCGTTTTTTTTGTTGTTGTTGAATCAAACGTCAAATACCTATTAATCAGATATCAAATATGGATGAATGTGACACCTGTTTAAAGGTTACGTTGACCTTTTAAACAAAATGCGATTTGGTAAAAAATGATCTATAGACATAATACAATGTTAAACGTCCAAAGATGAAACACGTAAGGTTTGCTAATAATAATTTGTTCTCAAAAAAGTAACTTCTGTCCCATTTTGGTCAATCATATGTTCTTGTACAACTAAATATGAGGGTAACACAAGGAACACCAATGCCAAGTTTTATTAAAATCGACCGAATGCTTTTAAAGGAGAAGATTTTTAAAAGAGAAAATAAGCCCCGCCCTGCCACGCCAAATTTGAAGGTCAATCGAAATTCTTGAATAACGCTGCCTCGATAGCTCAGTGGTTAGAAGAGGGTTCCACTTCCTCTCGAATTTCTCACGCAAGATTGATAACATCCAGAATGAGTTAAAATCGGTAATTAGCTATACGTAGCTAATGTTAATTTTTAACTGTACCGCATACAAGCCCCCGAATTTGAATAAAGATTATTAATAAAGATAATAATATTTTTTGATCAGTATTAATTATTAATTGATTAACACAAGCACGTCACCCAATGATCGATTCTGTAAAGTTTAGTTAAGTCCGCCCATTTGTTGAGGAGGAGATGGTGTTTAACGAAAAGTTTACGCACGGACGCAAGCGGGCGGACACACGTGACACCGCCATGACAAAAGCTCTCTTTCCTTCTACCAGTGGAGCTTACCAGGCTTAACGGCAAAATTCTCGAATGAGCCGTCTTTAAAGTTACGTCCTTTCGGCACTTTGGCAAATGGAACTGCTGGACTATCGGAGAATGTAAATACAGATAAATGACAAAGATGAGCTTCAAAGGCAACATTAGGTTCTTATGACAATAACAAAGACTAAAGGTAACACCGTTTAAGGAAAGCATGAAACAAATTCGACCAATTAAACACCTCTGTTCCGTTTTGATGAAGGTCATTTTGATCAATATGAAAAATATCTTGAACTCGATACCATGGTATTATTAATGTGAAGGGGGACTTACGTCCCTTGTGGGAGTGATTAGAGTTGAATCGTGTAAAAACTAATTATTGAAATGCTCGAATTCACAACATCATTGTTGTTATGTTTTTATAAAAACGTGTCATCCGCAAGTAATTGGCCGACTTTTAGCCTGTCAAATGAAAGGGTGCTTTCTCCATCGAGTCAAATAACGGAAGTATGTAGACAACAATAGAACATAAAAGATCATTAATTTTGTTTGTTTCAGTGAAAAACCGATATACATCATTTAGTAAAAGCTACATTTTCATAATACTCATCCACTTTGATTCCAAAATCATTCAACTTGTCAATTTCACGATGTTGCTAACCGTATTAGTAACAGCATTTCAAAAGAAGAAAGGGTTTTGCAATTTAACAGACTAAATGCCTAATGTCGAGACAATGAATTGAGATTTAAATGGTATTTTAATGACTCCCAAATTTAACGATTTTGTCATATATCTGTCATGGAAATAGAATATAATTATACCTCTTAAAAATCTAGTTATTGTTTCTCGATAACTTTTACTTTTAATAAGTTTGAAATAAAGATACATCCTAGTAACGCTTTCTTTGTTTCTTTTTATTGCCATGTCAATTAATTTTGAATTACACATTGTCAAATATTGCAAAAAAAAAAAAAAAAAAAAAAAAAAAAAAAACGCCCAAAAACATTAGCATGAATATTTGTGTAGACCTTTTGGATCTCGTTTCCATCTAATAGTGGCAATGAATTTTCGGTCAAATGAGAAACCTCTTCATTCTCATACATAGAGTAGCATGCACGCGCTCACTCTAGTCTGAATATCGAATAAAGTACGAATTCCTTTTGTGGATAGTTCATCCTTTCATATATGATTGATAGCTTCCATATACAGAGTGAAACGAAGCCTGCTTCAATAGTTCGGGAAGTGAAAGACGATTCATGAATATGCATGAAAATTAACCAATTGGTCCAATTTATCAGCGCGAGTTAATCGTTTCCCTTGACATGCGTGAATATCTTGTAAATCAACCATTATTTAACCTTGACAGTAATTTGACCTTATATAGCATCGTCATCACACCAGAAATATTGTATATTGGTCATATTTCTGGCTTTAAGACCATAATTGCTCAGACATTGCATGGTTACGTTAACCATTTAACTCAATTTCGACTTGAAAATGGAAAACGGGGTTATGGCTTAAATGGCATTTAATAATAGCAGATATCTTTTTCTATGTTAATTGAAGCCAGTTTCAACAATATTTCAGGGGTATTGCTGCGACTCTTTAGCAGGATAATTTGGCCTTTTTCAGACAAATGTACAAATAAAGCTTTTACTTCCGAGACGCTCCCCGACGGCGGCACATATCCTTTCCGAATTTGTCTCCCGAATGGGTTTATAATGTAGCAGCTGGGTGGCTTAGAAAGGAGGTGATGATACTACTGGTGTGAGAATTACCAGTTATCCATTTTAGGTGCTCCAGACGCCGCGATTGACTGTAAGATGGGATGATTTACCCCACACAATTTAAAAAAGAAGAAAAAAAAGTCACGAGACGCACATCATAACGATAACTTTTGCCAAATTTCGGATATTAACGTACTTTTCCTTCCATCACATAAACCTGCCGTGTTGAGAATGTTAACATGACCCAGAGGATATGAGCGGCCGCCGAGGATTGACTACGTTACCTAATGGTTACAAATTTATCATGCAACCAAACCTGTATTGACCTGGTGTCACCTGTCTGATAACATTACATGATATCAGGCAGTCTATTTTTAGAAATTATTTACATACACTTTCACCTGAAGTTCTTTGATTTTCAAGGGTTTATTGCAATTCAATGCTGAAAAATGATTGTACTGAATTGATGATGAAAAATAGAATAATATGTGTCTAAATATCTTTGTTGTCTGATCTCGGCTGCGAGAAATTCGCCAGCCCTCGACCAGATATAATGAACATGTTAAAACATATTATTCTATTTATGTTTGGTGCGCTACCAAATGCGCTATTATGGCGGCTTCATATTTTCTGAAATAATTTGTAATTTCAATCGTTTGCTTAATCTCTTTTTATTCCAATAAAAATGTGTGAACTATAAACTATGTAGATGTAAGTGTGAAGTCCGAAGTTATAAATATGAAGTTGAAAGTGTGATGTATGATGTCGGAATAAGAACTGTGAAGTTGGAAGTCTGAACTATGAAATGTGAAGTTGGGAGTCTGTAATGTGACCTATGAAGTCGGAATTGTGAAATTCGAAGTACATGTATGGAATATTAGTTCGGAAGTGTGAAGTTGGAAGTGTGAAGTCGAAAGATCGAATTTAAGTTTCGAAATAACATAACTCATTATTCCCTGTTCAAATTTCAGACTTCCAACTTCAAATCTCGTTGTGCATAGTTCAAACTTCCGACTTTACACTTCTGGCTTTGTACTTCACTCTTCCTACTTCACACTATTAACTACACAGTACACACTTCATAGTCCACAATTCCAACTTCACACTTCCATCTTCACGATTTATAGTTCTCATACTTCCAATTTCACATTAAATATTTTACACTTCCATCTACACAGTTCATACTTCCAAGTTCAGATTTCATACTTCAAACGTCCTCGAGTACGAACTTCAAAGACAATATGTTTGAAGTGTGGACTGTGAAATTAAGTCACCATCGGTCTTTCGTATTATAGTTCTTTTTTTGTTTGGATTGCTAGCGAAGTATTTTCGTCAATGACTACGTCATTGCGGTGCATCAAAGTCAATGACATTTCGGTTCTTTTTGATAAAACCAAAATATAACATGTCTTTCGAAGATTTTCGACATGGAGCTGATATCAAATGTCTAGTTTTGGTTTTACTAGCTTAAATGCATTTATGTTGTTCTTTATGTTTGGACTTAAGTACATTCAATATCGGTTGCACAAACGTGTCTTTAAAGTTAGATAATTGACAGAATGTCTATTTTTATCTTAATAGGTATCATCAGACAGACTGCCTTGCCTTGTGGTAAATTAGAGGGTTGTTATGCAGAGCTACAGATAGAGGGAATATTTCAGTTTTCAAATTTAATTTATTTCAATAATGCTTGCACTAATACTATATTGAGAGCACTCATTAGAATCGTCTCAATGAGACGATTCTAATGAGTCCCAACAATATAGGATTTTAATGCGAAATAAAGATTTTAGATTGGAATTGTCCCCACTCATCTGTTTCTCTGCTATGTTTATCATTTAGAAGATGTCCTTGGGAATAAGGTCGCTTATTTCATCCATTGAAGGGCATCTGTTCACTAACCACGATTTGTCCCAAATTTACATCGTAATTAGTACTTCCGCTGTTTTAATCTATTTAGGGTATCAAACAACACATGGAAAATGCAATTTATTTTCAATTTGAAGCAAATTACATAATACTTTTGAAAAAAAACCACAAAATATTTGTTGATGTAAATAACAAGATCACAACAATCAGAACCTTCAGGTTGTAGACTAGTAATAGTTTTGCAACATTTCGGAACTCTGAGATTCAGAAATTTGTGTATTTTCCGATGATTAAGAATCGCACATGGGTATGGCACTAACAACAACTCATTTAAAAAAAAACGTAGCATGAATATTCGAAGCGGCAATGTCAGTGACGGTACCAGTCTAAATTTATACAGTCTATAAATTACGAATTTATTAATTTTTTGTATAATGTTTCATTTTGCAGTTTTCCAAATTGCAAATATTTTGAACTTGACCTTTGATAAAACGGGACAAACAGGCGGGATTGCATGCGTAAAAAGTTGGCTCAAAATTTAAGAATATTTTTAGGCGTTAGTAGTTGCCTTATTTTTTTTTTTTTGGAATGGAATTTCACTTAATTCAGGAATATATGTATTTTTCTCTTGCCTTAACCAGACCGAATCTTATTAATGTAGAGTTTTCTACACAATGAAGTTATAATTTCTGATTGATTTATAAGAAAAAAATCAAAAATCGCATTTTCCCTATCTGTGAAATAGCAGCTTTAAACGCTTGTCATGCTGAACCCGGAATATTACTGTTCAGGTATGAGCCATCGGCAAATATCAGCCTGAATACATGTATACATCCAGTCTATTCCACCTGTTTGTTCCTTCAAAACTAGTTTTCTTTAAGACTTCATTTTTATTTGAACTGCTGACTTATAATGTATGCTTTAATTACTTTCACTGCTTTCGGTCTGTTATTGTTTAAGATTTTTTTCAACATAACAAGGGCTAAAATATATATTAGAAAGAACTGTATCCGCTAATGAATGATTTGCTTAGAGATTATTTAACATCTTTAACGAAATCAACTGTGAGTTCAAATGGCCCTAAAATGGAAAAAAGGTAGGCACCGAAAGACATAATTTGTCGTCTTTGTTGAAGTTATATATATATGAAGAAATATCAACACATCTTTCTGCTATGGAAACATAATTTTTTGCTCAAGTTTAAGATATCCAGGCTTGGTTATGCCCGTATTCATCAACTATTGAGTCTGGCCAACATTTGGTAGAATTGTAGAGGTTCTTAAAGTAGTTAAGTACATCGTGAAATTGACAAGGTGAAAGATTTTGGAATGAAATTTAATGAGTATTGGTAGCGAGTTTTGAGTAAAATTCAAGGGAGGTAATCCAATATCGCAAATTTTGTTCCAGATGAACAAAAATAGCGATATTCATTACCCCTCCTTAAATGAAATGAGGATATAAGTTCTATTAAAAAGCTTCCAATTTTTCTAGAACCAATCAGATGCGATTAATTTCAATTATGTCCGTGAAATCGCTATCTTTTTTTCAAAATAAAATGCCTGGTTTCTTTTGCGTTTGAGTATACAATGTTTTAGCCAGCAATTGAAAACGATTCAGCTAGTTATAGGAAATAAAATTCATGCATTTCATAACAAAGTTTGAGATTTTTTCAAGACGTTGGCAAATACATGCGATAGCATGAGAAATGAGTTGGTATCCTCCTATTATCCAACAATTGAGTCGGTTGTTGCTTATGGTGTCGACTATCCACCCTTTCATGTAAAAGAATAAACAAACGAATATGTATTGCGGCTCAACTATTTGCTGGTTCCAAATGAGAAAATTGCTTTTTCTTAGTTAATGAAGAGCTTTAGATAATAAAATCAAGATGTACGATATATTAAAAAAAGAAATTAGGCGAGGAGTTTTAGTTGAATGAAATTTGTCCCTTTCAAGGAAAATTGGTAGGAGCAATATTGGAAGCGATAAATAAAAGAATTGTGCACTCTTCGAAGCTAACTTTGCCTCCGAGAATTATTGTATGATGATTTTACCAATCGACCATCGTTCAGCTCTCAGTAAATTTCGTTGTGGAGTTGCACCTTTAAGAATTGAAACAGGGAAATGAAAGTCTTAATTTAGTTGGTAGAAAATGCTTTTTATTGCGACATCTCAGAAGATGAGTACTATGTCTAGTTTTACTGTAAAACCTATTAAGAATTTTAGACCAAACCTTTCATCAAAGGCATCTCGTGAATACCCATTTTTTTTAAAACATGACTGATACAGAAAAGAAAAAAAAAATAAGAAGAACTTTTGCAAAACCCTGTTACCTAATGTGTAAACGAAGAAGATTGTTGAAGAACATTCGATCTCACACTCTTTAATCATATTGAATATTGTTTTTTGATGTCATAATTTACATGCAAGAATCAGCTGGTAATTGATAATAAACAAACATTTTTAATAAAAATCATTTCATTCAAGTCATCTAGCACCAGGAAAAAAACTATATTCAAACTGAAGTTCATACAACATCCCGTGAATATCTTCATTTAAATATGTTCATACATGTGTAGTTTATAATGCTTTCTAATTTGATTGTGTTTTTAGCTCCACTGGCCGAAAGGCCAGCGGGCTATTGTCATGGCGAGGTGTCCGTCGTCTGTGCGTCCGTGCGTGCGTCCGTGCGTCCGTCCGTCCGTAAACTTTTACTTTAAAAATCTTCTCCTCATAAAGTACTGGATGGATTTCAATCAAATTTCACAGGAATGTTCCTTAGGTGACCCTCTATCAGATTCCTTCAAAGATTTTTAATCGGTTGAAAATCATGGCTGTAGTGGGCGTGGCTAATTTCCATATATGGTAATAGGTGGCTTTTCTCAGAAACTAATTGATGGATATTTACCAAACTTCACATGAATTATCCTTGAGGGGCCCTCTATCAGCCTACAAAAAATCATTGTGATCAGATGAAAAATATGTATTTTATGGGCGGAGGTCATTTCTCTATATGTTATTTAGTGAAAACTTTGAAAATCATTTTCTCAGAAACTAATTGATAGATATCAACCAAATTTTACATGAATGATACTTGAGTGACCCTCTATCAGTATAGCAAAACTTATTGTGATCAGATGAAAAATGTGTATATTATGGGCGGAGGTCATTTCTCTATATGTTATATAGTGAAAACTTTGAAAATCATTTTCTCAGAATCTAATTGATAGATATCAACCAAATTTTACATGAATGATACTTGAGTGACCCTCTATCAGTACAGCAAAAATTATTGTGATCCGATAAAAAATATATATTTTATGTGTGGAAGTCATTTCCCTATATGTTATATAGTGTAAACTTTGAAACTCATTTTCTCAGAACCTTATTGATAGATATCAACCAAATTTTACTAGAATGATTCTTTAGTGATCCTTTATCAGTCTATTAAAAAATATTTTGATTAGATCAAAAATATGTCTTTTATGGGCAGAGGTCATTTCTTCATATATAGGGTAAAACAAACTATCCTGAAAGGTTAAACACATGGATTAGATATCATGGAAATTTTATTTCTGTGAAGTTGTATCAGTCTGCAAAAAAATATTTGATTAGATGAACAGCATATACTATCATTAGTTAGAATTTTGTTTTGATGACAAACAATTGTGAAGTAACATCTTTTAGTAGTGTTAAATTAATAGTGGAAAGATCTAAAATCAAAATTTTGCAGACTAACACCAGTATATTGTGCAGTAACATTCTGTAAGTTTTGAAATTCTTATATTTGGATTTTAACAAAATATCACTAGAATGATCCTTGGGTGACCCATTATCAGACTGCACAAAATTATTGTAATTAAATGAAAAATATTTGTGTAACAGGTAGAGGTCAATTTTGTTATTCACTGATCATGAGTTTTTTATGCAGAAATATTTCAGCATATGACCCTTATTTACTTGAAATAAACATTCACTCATGCATTCACTTCAATTCTCATTTAAACAGCTTTATCATCCTCTAATATAGTCATTATTTGGATATTCAGGCCTGTGGAGCGAATCAGGCGCTCAAGCGCCTCTAGTTATCATTTGCAATTGATCCTTTTTACTTATTGACTCATGTTTATATTAATGACTAGATAGTGTACTTTTTTTACGTATAGTCTCTTGTAATTCATATTGTAATGGCCATGGATATTTTACAGTTTTATTGTTTTGTTTTAAATATATGTACATGAATGTATATGTACACGCACATTCAGGCTTTTACGGTTTTGGTGGTTATTGCAAATTCTTTCTCCCTTATTTGAAATATCAAGGAAACTTGAGGGAAAAAAACTATTCAAAGGACATATTATTACAAACAAATTCGAATAAGATAAATTTACATATTCACTAATTTGTTTTCTATTAGAAACTATACACGAAAAGGATTCCTTCCAGATAATTCTATTAAACTCGTATGTAATTTTTCCTGTTACTCTATACGAACAGGACATGTAAATAATTACATAATGACATCTATCTACTTCAATAATGGGATGTTATGGCCCAATTTTGTGCACTTTTATTGAATTATAGTTGGGCAGATCTGTTCTCTTATTTGATAAATCAATAAATGTCATGTTTCCTCGCGCTATACTCTTTTTGTCTGTGTCCTTAAATGTCTTTCCTTTTCAAATCTCAGATGTACATTGTTTTGTCACAAACTATATCTTATTTTCTTTGAGGGACATTCACGTAGAAATCAAATACACTTTTCCAAGCAAGTAATTCATACATGTTTTTATTGGGCAGACTAAGACTTGTGTTTAAACAATACACAGAAAGCAAAGATTTTGATGAAGATCATTTTGGAAATGGCAACGCTGATTTTTCACAACAGATCTATATTCAGCTAGCGGCTGAGAACAATCGAATGATAAAAAGTCATAACCAAGTTATACGCAAGGATCTTTTACCTAAATTATTTAAGCAGAATAAAGATTAAAAAAAGGAAAGGTATGCATCTAGGCAAATTCCAAGCTCTCTTTTTTTGAATTTTTATAAGGGGTTTAAAGTAGCAAAGTAATGTTTAAAAGTAAAGGTTTTGCAGAAAGTCATAGACAAATTAACTGTGGCGTGTCAGGATAATTACAATGTACTTCGAAAAAAGTGCATCTTCAAAAGTACCATGTCTGTTTATTATTTATCCAATTTCTATGTTGCGGGAATTCGTTGGAATCTTTTGACAAATAAGGGAATGTTTATTCTATAAGTGAAACAATTCCCTCTGGATGGATCTATAAATATATCTACAAGTAAACAATTTATATCATGGTCATGTTTCCCAATGATAAAGAGAGCAATCAGTCGAAGGTCAAGGTAGCAGGGGCCTTTAAAGGTAAGGTTAATTATTATAACCTTTTTGACGAATGGGACTTTTAGAGACAATCAAAATTGAATTGTGGAATTTATTTGGCTCAGGCAATACACTTAAACGAACTTCAAAACTGCCACTTGGTTTTTGCTGAAAAAAATAATATTTTCTTTGGTATCTGAAATGATTAGTAGTCGAATTGTATTAGAAAAAAATTCATTTAGTCAGAAACTTAAATTAACATCGACTCAAAAAATGAATATAACAACAAAATTTGAAGGGAATTTAAGGGTACCCCTGATTTCAATATTAACAGTGGTGGGTAGGGTAATTGTGAAAGTAAATGCTCGTGAAAGAAATAAAGCGATGGTAATGAATTTTTATTCAATTATTTGATATCTGACACGGAAGTGTAATCGAAGTTTGACACTTGTTGGGTTAATGTTCGAGTATTTTCGAAACCGACAATCTAAAATTTCGTGTCTTGTATTTGAGGGTTCCTGTGATTAACCTTCTGCTACAGATACCAAGGTAAAAAATCTACCCAATTTTTCTTCCAGAATACGTCAAATTGAACGACCATTCCGTCATGGCGCAGTTGGTAGCGCGTCGGACTGTAAATCTAGAGGTCCCGGGTTCGATCTCCGACCATAGCAGTCATTCTTTTCGACTATTTATCTCCAATCAATTTGGTCGCTAATCGTACACCTATGTGGGATAGCAGCTGGAGGCTAGGAAAGGATGTAATGGTAGAAATGGTGTTGGAAATACCAGGAATCCATTATTAGGTACTCCAACCGCCGCGATATATAACTAAAAAATGTGGAAAGTGGCGTAAAACCCCATTCGACAAACAAACAAATATAGAAATCAAATAAGCAGTATAAAATGACTTAAGATATCTTTAAACCTTGCAATTGAAAAGAGGTCGTTAAGAAGTTCGTTTTAGTGTAGTTTAGACCACCATTCCCTTATACAAATGGTACAAAAGCTTTTACTTTAACATGAGATATTTCCTGTTGTCTCCTATTTCGGTTAGTGACCATACATCAGTGAATCACAAATTTGAGGTACTTACTGTCATAAGGTTATACTTTCACCATATTTCATCAGATTTCGATAAAACATCTACAAAAATTAATTTCAATGAAAGAAAATAATTTTCACTTGAAATATATCACACTATATCAGTTAAAATCAAGAGTCAATGTCATGATATTAACTGTTAAAGACATCGAAGGTCGAGCCACTTATTAAATAGGTATGTTATTGAACAATAGTTTTTAAATCGCTAGCCGTGAACGGGTAATACCAAAGACTATAGGTCATGAGTATGAAAACTACAGCGCGATTTTACTGAGACATTGAACCAATTTTCAAATCAAAATAATATATTCAACATAAATAAATCAACGCTTAGAAAAAATATAGAAAAAGGCGATATCTTTTACATTGACCCATCCTCGTTTTGAAACATCGTGAGTAATAAAATACGATGAGACTGACGAAAAGAATACCATGTTCCTGAACTGTTCAACACGAAATGAGATGTTAAAGAACTTTCGTCCCCTGTGTGATTGAGTAGAATTGTATGAAAACTAATTATTGACATCGTCGAATTAACAACATTCAAGTTGTTATAATTTTGTCTTGCTGAATTGCAATGGTTAGATACAATCCCTTTGAAAGCTCTCAATACGGGACAAATGCCAACTATGATATAATTTTATATAATATGTCAAAAAACAAAAAAAAAAAAAAAAAACCATACATATAAAATCGTGGAATAACTTGATCGATTTGAATAAAATGTTGATCGTCTTGATCGATTTCGAAATGTTTTCAAATGATTTTGGAGCGTTATCATCGATTTTAGTGAGTGATTGTAATGAATGAATGGAGCGATGGGTGAATGATTTGGAATTAATTTTGATCGGAATGAGTATCGTTACAAATGGACTTACATGGCGTATTTTGTTGAATAAAGGGGCCGACAGATTTTAGGCTGCATTATTGAAAATGGCGAGTAGATAGGTAGATATTGTTACTGCATGCTTTTTTATAATTGTACTGAAATGATGCAGAAAATACCTTTACCACTTCCCGAAGGTATAACGTGAAATAGTTGGGTAGCTGACTTGAAGCTAGCATTTGATACGTACATGCCATCAGCCTTACCTTTGCACTATTAAGCCCCCTTTCACCAACGCTAATTGTTAACATATCAATGTATTTGCTACTAAATCACTTTATACATGGTTATGCAAAATATCTAAAAGCACTCCATATGGGATAAATAAAAGGAAAGTTGCATACATTTTGAATTCAACATTTCAATGATAGGTCGGAAAATATATCATCAGTAACATCAAATTAATTTATCAAAAATGGATTTTATCCTTTATCTTGGCATAAATTGTCTCATCAAACGTACGAAGGCATTCGGAACACCACTCGGCCAATATCAAGGACAACCTCGGATGTACATAGACGGACTATTTTCAAAAATTACGGGAAAACATTGGAAAAAACTTGATGACGTCATTTAAAATGGCGTTAGCCCTCGAACCTGTGAGTGAAAACATTCGACGTCGCCAACGCTACTCGTTTGAGTCACTGACGTGAATTCATCTAATCCTGATATTAATATCTTTAGATTCTTAAATAACGGCTGAAAAAATCTTAGTTTTTGAGAATGATTCGTCATTCTCAAAAATTAAGATTTTTTAGCCGTTATATACTGTAAAAAATATAAATCTACAGTGCTAGTTTTTCTTACACTGTTTCCGCCTAACAAAATGCACGATTTCGTTACATACCCATCCGCCTTACATACATCCGAGGTATGTTGTAGTTTACGGAAATGGCCGAGTGATGTTCCGAATGGTACGAAGGAAGATCCAGACAAGGAAGCAACGGCAACCCTTATTTTACATCATGCAATGAAGTCTGTATTGACCTGATATCACCTGTCTGGTAACATAACATGTCGATTTCCTGTTTACAGAAAGGAAAGGACGATTACACTCGTACTTTAAGAACTTCAATAATGTCTATTCATGTATTGTGGTTACAATTTCACCAATAATATTACATTAAAGTTAATTTTACTCGTCTTCCGCTGAATTTTATTTTTTTTTAAACATAATGTATATTTTCCGGACATTTAATTTAGTTCGACACAAATTTTCGTGTAGATTATTTGGTAGAAATCACTAGAGGGTTGGAAAATTGGTAAAAAAAAAGCATTACAGCAATTGTATAATTTGTGACAAACGGTTAGTAATAGGATTTAACTATTTACATACAATACAATACAATACAAATAGTTTATTGCATTAAACATTACAATGTTTACAGCAAAACAAATTGAATCAAACAAAATAGAGGATTCGACATGGTTAACAGAAGAACATATCAATTACGTGAACAAAATAGATATCATTTTCTTTGGAGAAAAGCAAAGTATAGGTATTTAGATAGGTTTAGAATAACAGTTTTTGATTTGTTTGTTAGTAAATTTGTAAATTTCTGTAAAGTTGGCCAAACGTAGTAATACCGTTTAAGATATTTCTTTCTAATTGCATCATATTTCGGGCAAATCAGTAGGAAATGGTATTCGTTTTCTACGCTATTTGAGTTACAATATCTGCAGATCCGATTAGTTCTTGCAATATTCTGGTATCTTCCTTCTTCAATATCTAAATTATGCGAAGACAATCTAAATTTTGTTAGGGAACATCTAAATCTTTTATCGTTTATAAAATCTAAGTAATGTTCAAACTTAAAATCGTGTTTGAATAATGAATAGGTTTGTAGACGATTTGAATAATTGATATTTGCGTACCATTCTTGGTAATATATATCTAACAATCTCTGTTTTATTAATTAATAGTTGACTTCAATAACAAATTGGTTTTGCCAAATGAAATGCAATCCAGATTCATCCAGTATGCTTCTTACTTGATAAGCCCAATTTAATGTGTTATAATCATGTCCATTTTCTAAATCATTGATCAACATCTTATACGTATTAAACAGAATAGAATTTTCGTAAGTCTTAATTAGCTTAATCCAATATTTGATGATCAGCAATTTACTTTGAATTCTTAATGGTATGCGTCCAAGTTCACCATAGATAGCATCTAGATTTGTTGATTTTTTAACAATTAAAATTTTTCGACAAAACTTTTTAAATACTGTTTCGACTTCCGGTGCTGGATGGTTTCCCCAGACCTCCCCGGCGTAGTTCAGGATCGGTCAGGATCGGTAAAACAAGACTCTCAAAAAGTTTGAGTTTATTTGAAATACATATACACCCGACAAAATATATATCTCTGAGCTACCTTTTCATTCGTTATCGACACTTGAGTAAATGCAAGGAGGAAATAAATTTTTATTACACAGTAATATGTACATTAGAAGGTTCGATGGGTTTGGTCCTTGTGACAAAGCCCTCTCAGGAAACATCAAACGTTTTAATTGAAAAAAATGATACTATGTTAAGAAATATTTTATGCGATGGATACCGAATTGCAAAGAAAATTGAAAGAAAGGCCGTGCGGCTGCATTGAAGTCTAAAATATTTGATTAATAGGGAACGCATGTATAAGAACGAAAGATGGTTTAGGCCTTTCATGTATGATCGATTGCTCCTATATACCGAATGAAACGAAGCTTGTTTGAATGGTTCAAAGGGTGAAACACGATTCATAAATATGCATGGAAATGAATAAACTGCTGGGATATACTAGAAGCATCTTGTGTCTCCCGTAGAATGTGTGAAAATTTCTTTCATCGGTCTTGACTGAAAATAGAAGGTATTATGATTTCTACTTTAATTTCAGGGATACCATGAATCCAATACATGTATATGAAAAAAGGGGACCAAATATAAAATGAGCCTGTGCCATTCGCACAGTCTGACCAAAGACTTCACTATACTTTTGGTAGATCTATTATCTAAGTAGACAACAAATGGACCATTATGATATTAAACCTCTGTAATAAACTCTCATTTCCTATTCTATTTCTTTGGAAACACACGCACACAAAACACTTTCGACTAGGTTGAGCAAAGAAGAGTATGTATAATCGGGCATTACTTTACAATAAATTTGTGCAGGGCAAATGCATAATTTTAGAAGCATGTCTACATTAAAATTTGTAGGCGATCACAATACAATAGTGAATACTAATTTGAAATATCAAAATTAAAGGTACATGTACCACGATTTGAATCCGCCAAATACTAAGCACCTGCTAAGAATAGACGTTCAGAAAATAAGATGATTAGGTGGTATGCATTTCGGAAACGTACCTCTTTTTAATTGAAAATTTAAATGATTATTTTGCGGTTTTTTTTTGCTACTTTAAAACATCTAGAATATGACTTGAAATTTCTGTCTAGTTTTTAGTGTGGATTCTATGTATAAAGCTCTTTGAATAAGCAACCCTGCCTCAAGATGTTAAAACAGTGCCGAGAGTTTGCCAATTATACCCCGCTTTGCACGCAAGTGCATGTACAAAGCGGTGTATAATTGGCAAACAGTTCGCACCATTTTTACATCTTGAACGCAGAGCTGATCCTCATAGGCCAAACATCATATTCGTTTCGTGCATTCAATTTTTTGTATAACAGAAATTGTGACTTTTAAGAATTATGTAGGACCTTTTTACGGACATCATTTTTGTTTGGTGCATACAATTTTTTGTACAAGAGCAATTGTGGCATTTAAGATTTATGTAGGAACTATTTACGGACATCATTTTCGTTTCGTGCATACAATTTTTTGTATAAGAGCAATTGTGGCATTTAAGAATTATATAGGACCTATTTACGGACATTATTTTCGTTTCGTGCAAACAAATTTTTTGTATAAGAGCAATTGTGGCATTTGAGAATTATGTAGGACCTATTTACGTACATCATTTTCGTTTCGTGCATACAATTTTTTGTATAAGAGTAATTGTGGCATTTAAGAATTATGTAGGACCTATTTACGGACATTATTTTCGTTTCGTGCATACAATTTTTTTGTATAAGAGTAATTGTGGCATTTAAGAATTATGTAGGACCTATTTACGGACATCATTTTCGTTTCGTGCATACAATTTTTTGTATAAGAGCAATTGTGGCATTTAAGAATTATGTAGGACCTATTTACGGCACTTTATTGTCCGCGATATTGACAGAAATTCCATACTTATCTTAAATGGTTTCATCAGACGGTTGCCGAATAAGACTGTTTTCTTTGCGAATTTAAGTATTTCATATATTCTAAGAATATACCAGATCCAAAGAGAATGTTTTTCGACCAAAACCTTGTTCATGTTATTGCAAGCTGCACTTTTGAAGTTTTGGTCGTGCAATATTAAATTTCTTCCTGTGTCATTTGGTAGTCATAAGTATCCTTTATCATGGCTCGATGGTAGGGGCGAAGGATTTGTGATCTGAGAGCAACCGAAGATTAGTTCCAAAACTCTTTAGTATTCATGTCGGCTATTAAATATATACGTGCATTGTCAGAACAAAACCATATTCGATCCGCATCTTTCTTATAATTGAGCAGATATCCACCACCTGACAATGTTCCCGTTTATTCATATATTTTACGACATTTTTTGAGCAATCATTGAATTGTAGAATTATGAAGGACCTATTTCCGTACACGGCCAATGGTGTACTGAAGTGTCTGCAATACTGACAGAAAGTCTTACCTTAATTGGTATAATCAGACAGATTCCCGTTGTGGTATTGTTAATGCGGGGTATGCAGACTTTCTCTAAAAAAACTTTCATCTTTAAGTATACGAGCGCTCATTTTGCATATCTAAGTGTTTCACATTTTTGGAATATTCCAAATCCAAAGGGAATATCGGACAACGTTAACCTCGTAAATGCTGCATTTACGGGGATTTGGTTGTCCTCCAAAAAATAACTCTTTTGGAAATTCAGATAGTCACAGGGCCTGTCTGACTCGAATTTGAGGGCGGCGAATTCCTTATCCGAGAGAATTCGAAGGATAAAGGTTCAATTCTCGGCCGCTCAAATGGTCATTTGATGTATAAAATTTGGTCAGATATTGAAGGCACTAACACTTGTAGGAAAGGCACATTCTACTCTCACCATTCATTAGCAGATTTAGCAGATCTTTACTGGCCATTTCATTTCGTATATATATCATGATAAATGTATATGAGCAATTACGGCATTATAGAATTATGTAGGAACTATTTCCGGACACGTCCTATGTTGCAATGAAGTGTCTACGATACTGACAGAAAGTCTATACTTATCTTAATTGGTATCATCAGACAGATCCCGGTTGTGGTATTGTTAATGAGAGGATGCAGAGTCTCTCTTTATTTTCATCTTTTCTTCAACGAACGCTCCTTTGGCGTATTTAAGTCCCAGACATATCTTAAGAATTTTCCAGATCCGAAGAGAATATTGTACAGACAAAACCTTCATCAAGCTGCAAATCGAGGCTTAAATCGTTATCTAGAAAATTACTTTGTTGGGCATTCAGATAGCCATGTTGGATCTGCCTGGCTCGATTGAGAGGCCGACGTATTTTTGATCTAACAGAATTCACAGGACACAAGTTCCATTCTCGGCGGCTCAAATGGTCATGTGGTATATAGAAATTGGTGGGCCATTAAAGGCACCAACATCTGTAAAGTAAAAGCGCATTATATATTATCAATCATTTAATTGAGCTTAACTTCAACGGCCATTTCACGATACACGATGTGAGCAATTATACTATTGCAGAATTATGTAGGACCTATTTCCGGACACGGCCAATGTTGCACTGAAGTGTCTGCGATACTGACAAAAAGTCTTTACTTATCTTAATTGGTATCATCAGACAGTTCCCGAATAAGACTGCTTTCTATGCGAATTTAAGTGTTTCATATATTTTTTTTAGAATATTCCAGATCCAAAGAGCATATTGTACGACCACAACCTACCGACCATTTCATTTCGTATATATATTTCACTAAACATGTATATGAGCAATTACGGCATTATAGAATTATGTAGGAACTATTTCCGGATACGTCCTATGTTGCGATGAAGTGTCTACGAAAATGACAGAAAGTCTATACTTATCTTAATTGGTATCATCAGACAGATTCCGGTTGTGGTATTGTTAATGAGAAGATGCAGAGTCTCTATTTATTTTCATATTTAAAAGATTTTTTTCTAATATAGGGTAGGGTGGGGTAAAACGCCGCCCAAATGACTTTTTGGTGATATTTTGGCAACGAATGAAGATATTTGGGCGTTTTCTGGATAATAATAAACATTTCGGTTTTTTTTACTGGACATTATTGAACTCTCTTTTATTCCTTATGCAGTCAAATCTAGATGATATTCATGAAAACATTATTTTTTCAAAAGGGGCGTTTTGCCCAACCCTTGGGGCAAAACGACCCCTTGTATGGGGCAAAACGCACCCGGGGGCGTTTTACCCCTTGCATGTTTTTTGAATGATAAATGTACTCAAACGTTTTTACCATCCTTGGTTATATCTCATACACATGTTATATGCTAATAATTCAATTCACTTACCTAAGTTTGGTTAGGAACTTGATAAGGGGTTCAAACCACATGTGTGAAATGGTGCTCTGAATTTAAGTGTTCCTCTGGGCGTTAAGCGATTTCAATTAGTGGTCCACAATGTATGATTTGGTTGTTTACTGTTTTGTTAACCACCATTGTTAACGTCTTATATTCTGTACTCATCAAAATTAATAAAAGGAAGCGTTGCGAAATGACTGTAGTGTGTAGTGTGAAGTAGTGTGAACGAACGTGAAATGACGTAGTTTTATAACATTGCAACTACTCTACTGTCGAATGGAGGTAGACATTCCCTATACAACTTAGGGTCTCTTTATATGCGTCTCTACAAAAATTACATCCCTTAAAATTCGTTAGCGTCGGGGGCGTTTTGCCCCGCCCTACCCTAGTTATCAAAGAAGAATCAATGTATTACCTTTAGAATAAATGGAACGGAACTTTATTAGCTTGATATTGCAATCTAATCCACTTTATATATATTTTTTCTATATCCTATGTCTCTATTTTGTAACTTTTTTGTCAACAGTGGTATAATACACATCGCCCAGTCCTCGTATTAAGTAACAAATCAATGTAGGTAGATAATTCTCTTTGTTTCTGGCATCTATTTGAACCAGTCACTGTTACCATAGCCTTTGACCTACTCTCTAAAACTTGATTTATTAAGTGTTAACAATTAGCGCAAAATATTGGTAGATGATTATCTCTCTATAGTCCTTCAATATAATTTTTGTCCTACGTTAAAAAAAGAACCGTAAATTTTGCTTCAAGCAAATTCATGATTCTATTGGTTTCCTTGGTGTGTATTCTAGTGGAGCGGTACTAAGCCCTCGTGAGTCTCATATATTCCTGGTATCCTTTAAAGATTTCTAATTTAGGATTTAAAAGATTGCCGAAAATTGTAATGATACTAAACGCATTATTATTTAAGTAGTGATTTTATAATGAAACACACTATTTTTCTCACTTGTGTGTGTTCGTAACTTGCATTTCGCTGTATGAAAAAAGCTTCTAATTATTGGACCAACGATTAAAGGAATCAGAAATTTAGCATTGGAAATGGCAAAGTTCGTAATTTTACGAACTTCGCCATTTCCCATGCTGTATTTCTTCTGTATTCCTTTGCTTTTAAATAAGTTATATTTTTGGGAAAAGTTGTAATATATATGTACAATGTAAAAATAAAAATGGTTTAAATGACTAATTTTTGCAGTTAAAGTAAATGAGTAGGTTTTTCATACAGCAAATGGTGACAAACGAGCCCACAAAAGTGAGACAAAAGTAGTACATTTTGACATAAAATCTGTCTTAAATAAGAGCGGGTTACTAATAAAAAAAACAATAGGCTTTAAACAAGGGGACGTGGTGTCTCGATGGTATATATTGAGAGAAAAAAAAACTTTTATTTTTGTTGATACGGTGGTATAAAAAAAATAGTGACACTCAATACGCGTTATGGATTCTTTAAATAAGGACGAGTATGTATGTATCCTGTGATTCATTTTATTTCGGAAAATTGGGATTTGTATTTCAAGCATTATTTGGTATTGAATACTTCCCTTTGATCTGAAACAGGGCTTATATTTGGAAACCGCTAAAGGCGGTCTGTTCTTTTTGATGAAAGGCGTCTAGTTTTTCTTCATCAATATAAAATCTCAATTGGATCGCAATTTGTGGCAAGTCGTAAATGTTTTCGACTGGAAATTGAAAAATGGCAAAAATTACCTGAATTGTGAAGAAGAAATGTATGAAATTCCTCACATTTTTTGACATTTGATGGGGAATTAGAATTGGAAAGAGTATTATTCTCGTTGTTAAATACTTTGCAAAGTTAACAACATTGTGAAACTGCGTTCGTTTTGAAAGATTTCGAAAGGCTTTCTAACAGTTTTGGAACGTTGTTGATTAGTTTGCTCGAGTGGTTGGAATGAATGGTAAGATCGCTGCGTGGGCGATTTAGAATGGTTTAGCTCGAGTTGAAAGTCAATTTCATGATTTTCCTAACTGTAAGAAATGAATTCGTTGCGGGGATATGGACAAAAGCCTTTCCGAGAATGTGCCAAAGGTCGTTATGCCGAAAACACAAATGTTTATTCAAAGAGCCATATTAAAACAAGAATGTAAAGATTGTGTATAAAGCGACAATCCCCGACGACGGGCTCTTTCTTTCCGACTTTTTGTCTCCAATAAATGGGTTGATTATTTTAGACCTGCGTGAGATAGCAGTTGGAGGCACGGAGAGTATGTAGTGGTTGTACTAATGTAAGAAATATCAAAAGTCCATTGCTAGGTGCTCCAGCCGTGAGGTAGCAGCTGGAGGCTAAGAAAGGATGTATTGGTTGTATGGGTGTGAGAATTACCAAAAGCCTATTGTTAGGTTCTTCAGCCGTCGCGATGTAACTAACAGATCGTTAAAACGGCGTAAACCCCAAATTAAATCTCATTCATAGTAATCTTTTGCATGCAGGATCTTTAATGTGTACCTATTTGGGAATTATTATCCCCCTGCTAGTCGACGAAGGGGATATAGTAACGGTCTCCGTCCGTCATTCTGTCAAGAAACTTGTCCGGAGCATATCTCCTAAAGTGTAAAATCAATCAACTTGAAACTTTATATGTGGATAGATCTCGTGGAGAAGAAGTGCAATGCACAAAAACAACTCTTGCTTACATAATTTTGCAGTTATTGCCCTTAAATAGGGCATCGGTTAACTATCAAGCTTTGATGGTGGGGGATGGCCATATCCGACATGGCTCTTCTTATATTTGCGACGCGACACGCAAAAAGAACAATATGTAATTTCTTTGACGTATATATTTGGGAAAGTAATTGATACCAGTAGATGTTAATGGGAGTTTGCATTTCAAAACTTATTATGCAGGAAAAGAGAATTCTAGAGTCAGAAAGACACCGAAGTGCGAACGGTTTCGGCCTTATCTAGCCCGAGCAATACGCCCTTACTGACAAGGGTCGATACACTTAGTAGGTTTAATCTAAGTTGTTAGAACTTGTTTCCTCATCCATGTAGAATAAATATATGTATAAACCAAAACAATGTTTTCCCATTTCGCTTTACGGTGAACATTTGTATGAATGACAAAGGGTGTATATGTAACCATAATTTAATAATATCAGGAAAGACTTCCCGCTCTGATTTGATAAATTTCTGATCTTGCTAGGATCTATTACCCTTGATGGATCTAAATCAAGCCACTTCTCCGAGTTATTGATTCAGAGTCCGAAAATTGTTTCAATAGTTCAGTGTGTTTTGTAGATTTAAAGCATAACAAATTATTTATGAGTTTAAGGACACAAAGTATCTTAACTTGAAACAAATAGGTAAAACGAGTACTTGAAATTTTACAATTATTTTCTCAAAAAAGTGATCTTGTGAAATTGGAAAAAAGACGCAATACGTTTAACATAATTCATGGTTTAATTCTATGATTTTTTTTTTAAAAAAAAGTTAAGACGTATATTGGAAGAAAATTTATTTTGTTATGTACAACTCTGAAATTTTAAATGGCTGTTGCATGATTCGTACGAGATTTTACTTAGACAATATTGATCAATGGATTTCAGCAGTACCAATTAGTAAGATCGTAAAATTGTCATTTATCTCGACCAAAACCACTCGAAATCGCTGACTCGGCTCTCCATTCCAAACACTCGTTTTGAAACCATTCGAAAACGCCCCGGAATTATTCAAAAGCAACCACAGATTCATAGACTCATTCAAATCGGTTAAATAAATGTAATTCATTGATTCTATATTCGATGTTGAGTTGAAAGCTTCCAATTTGTCGGTGAAAAAATACTAATCTGTTTAAAGATGAAAATAACAAAATGTCGACAATTCCGTCCAATTTAGATTAAATTAGCGATAGTGTATACCAACTAAGGGGTAAGTTTAGAAATTTTTGCATTTTCTTCTAAACCAGGACTCCAACAGCCAATATATTTGATATAATATATGAAATGATGGACATTTCTGAAAATAGTTCAAATTATCACTGTTTTGCAACAAGGGACATGTATCATCAGTTCTTAGACCTGAAACAAAATAGCTAAAAGCATGACTATTGGGCAACCTGGCACAGAGTTCCGTTGGAAGGGGATAATACTATGGGGCCTACTATAAAGATATCCTTAAGATTATTCTTCTAAACCAGATCCCAAAACAGCCTTTATATAAAGCATTATAAATTTAGAAATCTTAACAGTTCTTCTTCTTCTCCTTCTACTTCCAAACCAGGACTCTATCAGCTGTTACATTGGCACGTAAGCATTGTCTGGTCTTCTTTGGTTCAGTGGTTAGCGCATTGGTCTTGTAAACCAAAAATTTGGATATTATTGTCCGCGTGGGTTCGAGGCTGGCTCGCGACGGATATTTTCAGCTATGCTTCGGTTGAGGATAGTTCTTACGTTACATGGGGGCTCGTCTGAGATTGGCCATTGAGCCATTTATGTCGGTATTGTACCAGACTTGGTAAGTTCAGAAAGCACATTACTGCCTAGACAGGCTTATAGTCATCAATATGTGATGACTCTTAAGGGGCGTGTTATGGGAGTCCACTCTCACCTCTATCCTTCAAAGCTCCGTAGGTTTAAAATACAATGTCTGACACCTGCGTCAGGTAAGATCTTCTTTGGCTCAGTGGTTAGCGCATTGGACTTGTAAACCAAAAATTTGTATATTGTTGTCCGCATGGGTACGAGGCCGGCTCACGACGGAGATTATTCAGCTATGCTTCGGTTGAGGACAGTTCATACATAACACAGCATATATATTAGATAATGAAATAGGGGGGGGGATGACAAAAAAATTATATTCTTCTACTTCTGAACAACGTGACAATCAGCCTAAATATTTGGTACTGATCACCTGTTCGTGGACTTCTATGAAAATAAATAAGATCATGACTGTTAGGACACTTGCGATGGGGTAGATGATAGTTGTGAAAGGGTCTCTTTCTGACGAAGCGTTCGGTGATCATACCATGATTTATCCTATGTTATGGAAGCGTATTCCCAGACGGTAATTTAATCACTGCCAAAATTGGTCCATAAAGACAATTACGGTACACATGTAATACAAAATGGTTCTTCGTGACACTTAGAAAAAAACGACGTAAAGTACATCCCAGCGTTCAGGATGCGAAACGGTGCAAATTGTTTGTAAATTATACCCCGTTTGCACGCAATTTCACGTGCAAAGGGAGGTAAAATTTGCATGCAGTTTACACTGTTTTGTCATTCGTAACGTAGGGTTGTATACTGCTTGCGTAAAGTTTTAAAATTCAACATTTTTTATGGTCACTGTATTAAGCAAGTTACCTTTTTTGTGTTCAGATTGACAGATTCACAAAACAGTCAGGTGGTTGTTTCAAATTGTACCCTACTTTGCAAGTGCTTTGTTAACCTATCGACAGTGTCAAGTTTCAATGTTTGTGTTTATGTCAGAATGTCTTTAAAAGTGTGAAAATATCCACAAACACTTCTCTCTCAAATTTGAATTCAACGACCCTTTACCTATGCTCCTCCCTGTCCTCCAAAAAATCATTGATTATATACGAGCCGCCGTCAAAGCGCAGTTGGTGGCGCGTCGGACTGTCATTCTAGAGTTCGCGGGTTCGATCTCCGACGGTGGCACTCATTCTTTCCGACTATTTGTCTTTCACCAATGGGTTGATAATCGTCGACCTATGTAAGATAGCGGCTGGAGACTAGGAAAGAATGTGGTGGTTGTACTGGTGAGAGAAATACAAGGAATCCATTGTTAGGTGCTCCAGCAGCCGCGATATAACTGAAATAATGTTGAAAGCGGCTTTAAACTCCATTCAATGATTTTATAGAATGTACATACTTTATGAGACTGTTGAAGATATTCGTGAAGGAACATTTTCTTACGAAGCGTTCGATGATCATGCCATGATTTATTCTATGTTATGGAAGCGTATTCCCAGACGGTAATTTAATCACTGTCAAAATTGGCCCATAAAGACAAATACGGGAGTAATGGTAAACATGTAATAACGAAATGGTTCTTCGCGACACTTCTTAAAAAAAGAGCAGCCCTACGTGCAGGATGACAAAACTGTTGGCAAATTATACCCGCTTTGAACGCTAATGCGCGTGCAAAGTGGGTAGAACTTGCAAGATATTCGCTTCGATTTGCTTCATAAACGTAGGGTTGTTATACTGCAGGCGTAAAGGATTGCAGTGAAACTTTTTTATTGCTACTGAAATAACCAAGTGACGAATCCTCCGGCGTTCAGGATGACAAAACGGTGCAAAACTATACCCTGCTTTTCTAACAGTTCGCACCATTTTGTCATCCTGAAAGCCGCAGGATTCGTCACTTGATATTTTAGCACGCTTACAATGAGTTCCCGGGTGAAGCATTTGCGAAATCTTCCAAAAAGCAAGCACTTGTCTTAAGCAAACAATTTTAATGTCCATTCGCTATGCTTTATGCAGTCCCGTATTCAGAATGTCAAGACGGTGCAAAACTGTTTGCAAATTATATCCAGTTTGGCGTTTACTCTTGCGTTCAAAGTTGACTATTATTTGCTGACAGCTCTCAACGTTTTGTAATAATGATTGATTGATTGAATGGAGTTTTACGCCGCTTTCAACATTATTTCAGTTATATCGCGGCGGCTGGAGCACCTAACAATGGTTTCCTGGTATTTCTCTCACCAGTACAACCACCACATCCTTTCCTAGCCTCCAGCTGCTATCTCACATAGGTATACGATTATCAACCCATTGGTGAAAGACAAATAGTCGGAAAGAATGAGTGCCGCCGTCGGGGATCGAACCCGGGACCTCTAGATTGACAGTCCGACGCGCTACCAACTGCGCTATGACGGCGGCTTGTAATAATGAACGAATGACTGTTTTTAGCAAGCTCCAATTGAGTTCCTGGATGAAACAAATACTGCTTAACTCTTCTGCATTAGAATAGTACTTGTCTGATGTAAGTGCTTTCTAATGTCCATTCGTCAATTGCTTTATACTGGTTTGACTTGACTGTAAATATGGGCTAAAACGTCTTTTGTATGAGTAGATATCTTTAAATGTAGATTGAGTGGAATACTAGTTGCCTGCTTAAGGTTCATGTAAAGAGTTTGTTTTGAAAAAAATTAAATGCTGCTTCTACTTGCAAAAAAAGACAGTTTCTATGCTTAACAATATATCAAATTTAAGCTGTAGATGAGTACAAGCAGTTGCAAAACAATAGAGGTCCCATCTTTTAACAGAATAGCCAAACTATTATGGAAAAAAGTTTATATTTTGTTCAAAACCAACAACTTCATTACGGCTGGTTAAAATTTCCCTAAATTTGAACAGAATGTAGACAAATGTTCCTTCTAGGTACTACTACAACCTTAGATATATGACTCAGTCCCCAAAGGCTCTTTTGAAACAACCAATTCCCATTTATTTTGTCAACATACATGTTAAACCGATTTGGTCTGTGTTTTTTAAGAAATGATGTTAGGTTAGATATGGTGCAACACCATAATATTGTGATTTTTTCTGTGATTTAATTTAAATTATAGTTTTTTGAATTCAATGATTTATAATAAATTACTATACATTTATCTTTTGTGAAATAGAAGTTGATATAATACTCAACAACATTACGGGTATATTAACTATTAATGTCCATTTATGTTGTGATAAAACACCATAACTTAAATAGATCTACACGTTTAAAAAACTAGAATGACATATATGACATATTTGTTTATAAAATAAGTCAAAATAAATTGCTTGTATAACTACGTGTTTGGCCCCGAGTTTTATGACAAATGTTGAAGTAGTACCTGGGTAGTACTTTAGAATGTACTTTGTTAAAATATGAGCTATACCGCTATTGCTAGAACAATTTTATGTTGCTTAACTGCTTGTGCTCATAAATAGCTTTATTTTGATATATAATATACCTGGACATACTGCTTATTCTGGCAAATGAAGTGCCTTTAAAATTTGGCCTCAAACACTTAATATGTGGCTTAAGTCGTGATTTGTTTACCAATGCATGTACTTTTCTTCTTTCAGGATAATTCAAGTGCCAATATTACAGTACCTGGATTTAACCATCCCCAATGACTGTTCAACCCTAAATTCATCAGATCTCGGTAAGTCTTTACATATGTTTTGTTTCAAAAGACGGGAGGGGGGTGGGGTGGAAATTGTTTGAAAAGTCACATATTGCAATACGCCATTCAAACAAAACTGTATTAAAATTCCAACGACTGATGTGCCTTGTAAAACGTTTACAGCGCGCGTTGCCAATTGCTATTGCCTTTGACTGTCAATTTGATTGCATGTAAAGGAGATGATGTCTTCTATAGGTTTTGTAGATTAATCAGTCATGGACTGACAGTGGATACAGAACTTAAGAAGTAGCTTTAAGTATTTGTGATATTCAGCCCATCAAGATAACGGTTTTCTTGGATCATCCACATACAGGTGACGTGAAAAGGAATTATGAAAGAGATCATCTTCCAAATAAATTAAGGCCTGTAAATAATGTGTGATGTTTGTACTCGGTTTGGCAAAATCTTATTTAACCTCTCATAATTGTTTTTCCTCCAACACTCTCAGCAAGTAAAATTTATTATTTGCATTACTAATAACTTCATTCCAAAGCCCCCCAAAGGCGATGTCGTACATAAAAATTTGTTTCCAATTTACATACTTTTCCAGTTATGTTATTTCGTCCCAAAGGAGAGCTTTGAGCTTGATAATCTGGTATATTATAGAAGAAAGTACACGTAGCAAATGCTTTGTTGTAATACATTTATCTAGTTCCTCTTATGTGTGTTTCTTGATTGCAATACTGTAAGTAATATTTGTATTTACGCTAAGCACAAATTAGACTCGAAAGTTCTATTAAATACTCATTAAAAGCACCATTAGTATTTATGCTTTCGCATAGATACTTCGGAGACACATTGTTTACCAGTGTCCGTCTACCTGCCCGTCCGTATTTTTATATGCCTGCGAACACTTAACCTTACAGCTAAATATGTTCACAAACCTCAAGTTGCAATGCCAATGTTTTGCATAGAGGTTTATTCGCTTTATCGATGGTCAAGTTCAAGGTCATCTGACAAGGTTAATTCCAATTTTCATGGTCATACATTTAAAGAAAATACCATTGGGGGCATTAGTGTTTTACGAACACAACTTGTTTATTGTTGTTGAAATATGCGAACCTGTGGCCCGTTTTACTAAACGTCTTACGAACAAATTGATCGTAAGTCAAAATAGCAGTCGTATCTGGCGTTTATATTCATTGTTAGATTCTGCCTTGCAATATCCCATGGGAATCGTCTCTAGAAGACGATTCCAATGAGGTTGTGCATGGCAGAATTCCATTCCATGTTAAGTTACTACTGTAAAAGCAACTTTGATTTTTGACTTACGCAAAAAAATGATCGTAAGATCTTTAGTAAAACGGGCCCCTTGTTACTCAAATGTCTGCGAAAATGTATAGAATTGACCGTCTAATATGGTCTTTTAAGGGCGATGCTCTACTCGGCTGTCTCCTCAATCAAGCTCGAAATTAGGTCCTACATTATCTTAGCCGAACTTGATTCATTTAATAATTCATTCGAAGTTTAAAACAATAAACACAGCATAAAAATAGACTTTTGCTGTCTTTGCAGGTCATTAAATCCCTCTTGAAGGGAAAAACGAATGATGTATCTAAAAAAAGCCTTCGTGTTTTCTTTAGATTTATTTTCCTCATCCACCAAACTATTTCAATTTTGTCCAAAATATAGATTCAAAAATTGAAAATTATAACAAAATGTTGTGGAAGTTCATTCTTTCCATGTAGAAATACTTGGTTTATCGCAACACCAGTGGTAATAGCTTTCGACAAAGTCAAGTCTTGGAAACGTATTTCCCAAAAGAAACTGTATTGTAAAACAAAACAACCGGCTACATATAGCTGTTGCTAAGACACTACCTCCCTTGGTGATATAATGAAGAAAGCAAAACACATGTTCACATACGACAAAATAATTAAAGCTTAAAAAGAAATTGTTACACAAAGACATTCTCACAGAAGAGTTTGATAAATGTAGACAGGAAGTCGTCCATCATTCGTTCAAGAAATGTCTCCTATTCCGGTGCTGTAAGTGTTAAATGTCAGACTTCTTGTTTTCGTTTTCAAAGTTAATTCAGATACTATGCACTCTTGTCTTTCTTCAAAAAAAGTTCTTGTGTTTTGTTATTTATTATCTATTTAATTTTACGGAAAATCTTTTAGAAATTATTACAATATGACCTACGTCGCGGGAGTGAAATAGACCCGTTCAATATTTTTAATACTACGCAGGTGTTATTACACTAGTGGCATAGCTATGCAAATAAGCTTAGAACGTATAGCAACGTTATATTTTCGTTGCGAAAATGACGTCATTTAGATTTGATGACGCCAATTCCGTCTGATGTTTCGTGGAATTACTTGAAATAGAAATATATAGAATTCCATCGATTTATTGCAAAAATTCAGGTCATATTATAAATTTGTGCTCATAAATTTCCGAATGTATTAAACGAGTTACCTACAACAGATAAAAACTCGGCGCAGTTTCGTTTTTATCTGTTTAAAGATGGCTCGTTTAATAAATTCAGTGTGCAATGACCAATCGTTCAATGTCCTCTATTAAAAAGAATAGCTCAGTGGTTTATTTCGTTCTCAGAGTAACATACAATGTACATGTGTAGTATGTTTTATTCGCCGCCGAAGGTGGACGTATAAGTGTATCATTTTCAACGTCTATCTGTCTATAAAAGTGTACATCCATTTCTTTGTTAACACATTTCCTTCTTCATAATTATATGGACAGATTTTCATGACACTTACAGAGAATGCTCCACATCATGTGACCATGCGGATAACGTCGCTCTTTTCGGTTGCGAGCTCATCGGATCGCTATCTGAGCGGAATATGTTGACCATAGAAAGATCGCACAGGCTTTGTCTAAAACAAATCCAAGGTCTCCAACGCAGATCCGGAACTGATGTTGTACTTGGTTTGATTGGCTCACTCCCATTACAAGCAGAGATTGAAAAAAGAAAACTGACTTTCATTGGTCAACTTTGCCGCTTGGAAAGCGATTATGCATCAAAACGAATGTTTTTGTATCGCTTATGCTCATATTTATCACATGATGCAAAGAATGGTTTTATTTACGATGTTTTTGTACTCTTAGACAAATATAATCTGACATCCTATTTGCATGATTTTGTAAATTTTGGTACTTTTCCGAGTAAATTATTCTGGAAAAATAAAGTGAACAAAGCTATATCTAACTATTTTGTGAACGTGTGGGAATTAAAAACCTCGTTGCCCGAATTCGCTTTATATAGAAAAGTTCAGCCTGCATATTTTACAAGTCCCTTGTGGAACTTTGCTTTGGATAACCCCGAGCTATTATACGCATGATTTTTCTGTAGCACAGTTGATAGCATATCTTTGTCACAATGAAGCGACATGCTCACGTTGTGGGGGAGAACAAATTATTGTTAGTGTCACTGAGCATATTTTGACTCAATGTAGTTTTGTAGAGGCATGTAGTACTAATTTCAAGGAAGTTATAAAGTCAACTTGTGGCCCTAATATTTTCAATGCCTTACAATCTATATCATCCGAACAATATTTATGTACACTATTAGGTGTTAATCCTGTCATGTATAACCTTCTTAATGTTGATTGTATGCAATTTTATTTAATTGTTATAAGATTTATGTATTCTATTTGGACCTGCTTTAGTAGGTTCCTCATAAGAAATCATAAATAGGGTTACTGCATTTAAATTAGAACCACAAGTTGCGATTTTTCTTTTCGTTTCGGTAAAGTTGCAAATAAATTGGTTTTCTAAGACATAGATACCTTGATTAAGACTTACTTGTCTCCCTTAGCTTGGCCTTCAATCGGAGGTAAAAAGGGGAGGTAAATAGGTCTAGAGTTGGTCGCCTTCTGATTCTCACTCTAGCTTACTGACAAAAACACTCACGCATACAATACGCATGCAGTCAGGCACCCAAGCGCCCACGCACTCTAAAACACACACACACACACACACGCAAGTAAACCCACATGCACACAAACACACACTTTCGTATAATATTATATTTTGCTCCAGTTGTATTATTTATTTGTTTGTGTTATTTGTGCTTTGTATGTGTTGTATGAGATGTATGTTTGTACAAATCTTCAATATGGAGGAAATAAAGATGAATGAATGTATGGTGATATAATGCCGCGTAATAGGAAAAGGGGACTTAATGAAGGATTCTTGTATATACAACTCCCTCAAAATCTATGGATGAAGTTGCAAGAAAATTTCACGATTCTTTTAACATGATCAATCGCATAGTAAAGCGGTTTATAAGTGCTGCGTAATGCACAAAAGGGAAAGTTATCTTAAATTTCTTATAACTCAACTTCCCCTACATTTATTGATAGATTTGCATGTAACTTTCACCGACTTTTTTTCAATTATCGAACCAATAATGGATTTTGGAGACACTTTCTAAGGATATTTCATCTTGTTTACATTACCCAGGGGTGTGGAAATACGATATTGCTCCACTTGTCCATGGACAAGTAAAAGTCTAGTTCCTACTTGTTCAGGATCAAAATGAACTTGCCCACAAAAAATGAATTAATTAAATGGGAAAAGACATTGTTTTTAATGAAGAAATTGCTGTAACCCAGCATTTCCTTCAGTAAAGACAATGTTTTCTTCCCTTTGAAACAAACAAAAGGGTGGCTTTTCTGCTAGATCTTTTAGCACTGTATCGACAAGATTTCTTCTTGTTTTTCCTTGTCCACGTAAAGTGGCCTTGAAAAATGTACTTGCCTCCAAGTGGAAAAGTCGGACAAGTCGGGCATGGTAATTCCACAACCCTGCAATAGAATATGTTCATCGTTTGCATGTGACGAAGCATCACAGAAAAGGGGGGGTCTTAATTTTTATGATAACCATTTTGGCAGCGTACATTATGCCGACGTCACACTTGTTTAATTTCCTTGTACTTTGCGGAATATAGTCACTGTTTAAACAAGCGGGACGTTATGGAAATATTTACGAACTTCAATTGTTAACGAAAACTAAGGTTCTTCATTCATTTGTCGATTAAAAATGAAGTATGATAAACACGTTAAACCGTTTTTGCACTAGGCACTTTTTACGACGATTAACGCTCATTTAACCACGATGCGATTGCATGCTGTCTATGGACAGGACATCACGTATATCGATGGATTCTGTTTTTCTTTACGGCTGTTGAATAAGTACAGGAAAAAATGTAAACAATCCAATTGCATTTATGAGCTCTTCACTTGATTGTTGTTTTTAGCTCTGATATAATCGGGTCATCTGTGTAAGATCAAAAGGAAGGTTCCTTATGGGACTGTTCGTCAGAAAACACGCCGCCGTCAAAGCGCAGTTGGTAGCGCGTCAGACTGACAATCTATAGGTTCGATCACCTACGGCGGCTTTCATTCTTTTCGCCTTCTTGTCTCTCACCAATGGGTTGAAAATCGTAGACCTATGTGAGATAGAAGCTGGAGGCTAGGAAAGGATGTGATGGCTGTTGTTGTGAGAGAAATATCAGGAAACCATTGTTAGGTGCTCCACTCGCCGTGATATAACTGAAAAAATTTTGAAAGCGGCGTTAAACTCCATTCAAACAATTCAATCAACAATCGTCAGAAAACACGGTAAAAAGGGCTTAATGGATTTTCTCTTAGGATGTTCTTGTTTACGCAATTAAGTCCACAAATATTATCGAATTTCCATGAAACTTTTACTGAATACTTGTTGGGTCATAAGGAAGATTCCTTTTGAAAATGGGCTAATTCTTCCCAAAACACGGAAAATGGAGTTAAAATATTTTCGTGTTGCAATAATTTCATAAATTGTGTCTCATTCCTTGGATACTTCAATAAGGAATGTTCCTTTAAAAAAGGGGGGCCTTATGGATTGTCGCTAAAAATATTCTCGTCTATCCGATAAATTTCTCAGATATTTTAAAACTTCTCTTGAAACTTTCACATGATGATTTTATATTTTAAGCAAGGTTCTGTTTGTTATCGTTACCAATTTTTGTGTTTAGAATGTTCTTATACTTACAAATCAACCAAATTCTTTGAGAGATTCACGTGGTACTTTCAATGACGAGGAAAAGCTGTAGGTTCGAGTCCCAGTGTAGAGAAAAGAGATTGTTTGTTGATCACTGTTAGAAACATCGTGAAATTGATCATCTTCACGAGTCAAGGGGTATCGAATCGATAGCTTCTTCTCGAATACCAGTAAGATAAGTAAAACATTCGTAACCCTCGGTTCGACAAGATGGAAATTGATATATTGAATGATTTTGGAATTGTATTGAATAATTTTGGAATTGTATTGAATCAGTGTGGAGCAACGTTGAATGAAAATGAATGGGGGTAATACAATATCGCCAATTTCGTTCAAGTAGGACGAAAGAAATCAATAATTTATTACCTCCCTTTAAAAAATTCACCTACCTTCTACAAAAAAGATTTGTGACTCTTGGCTGTCGCTTGCAATTCAACACCATCTTATAAAAGCAAACGCAAACAAAACAAAATCGTTTTGGTTGAATGTGTGAATTATTATGAACGATTCTGTGGCCTTTTCGGAAGATTTTTGAGCGTTTCTGAATGTTGAGAAGTGTTTGGAATGAATTATTGGAGCATTGAGTAAGCGATTTAAAATGGTTTCGAATGATATGAGAGTAAATTTAATCATGATTCGAATTATATCAGGAACTACTGGAAAAGGATGAAAGGGTATGTGACCCGTTAATCGAAAAGGGACCGTCTGGGTTGTGCGTAAAGTGTCGACCCTCGTCAGACTGTGCGGATTGCGCAGACTGACTAGGGTCGAAACGTTTCGCTTTTTGCTACTTTTCTGAATTAAGGATGAATAATCTACCTTCCGGCGGAAGAATTTTTGAAATGCAACCTTTGGTTGTCCTATGCTGGAACCGATCTCTTTTCAAATATTCATTTAAATAAGATCCGAGATAGTCCCTTTTCGCGTGACGGGTCACATATGTATTCATCGAATGATGTTTATCGCCATTTCAAAAGTAATTGCATTCATAAAATGGCGACTGGAGCAACTAACAAGTAGCAATCCTCCCACTAAAGCAACCACTCTACCCTTTACCAGGAACAAATTCATATCCCAATTATGATTTAGAAAAACGATTGAAAAGCGGTTATCTACCCTTTGGTAGCAAAATGCATCAATTGGATAATAATACACGCCCGGCCATTTTTAAATGGCATGAGTGTCTTCGATTATCGGTGTAAGACTTAATAGGCTACGATAGTAACATTGTGAAATTGACGAAGTGAACGATTTTGGATTGATTTTGGAATCCAATTGCATGAGTGTGTGGAGCGAGTTTTGAGTGAAATTAAAGGGAGGTAATTCAATATCGCAAATATTGTTCAGGATGAACAAATTTGGCGATATTGAGGAGGTAAATGAATATCGCAAATATTGTTCAGGTTGAACAAAAATTGCGATATCGATTACCTCCCTATACTAAAATATTTATAAAAGTGGTATGAATAGCCTCCTCATTCTTCAAGAACCTATCAGACTCTTACAATTTGAATTATGTCAGTAAAATTGCCTTTTTATTCCTTTTTGTATTCATTTTGAATTTAGCGTTTGATTTTATCTTTTTTATTCATTATATTAATTAATTCATTAATAATAATAATAATAACAATAAAATCTTTATATAAAGAGGGCAACATGTTAAAATACGTATCACAACGTCTTATTTTCTGCATTGTCTATTCCAAGCGTTGCATTAGAGAATAGGTGCAAAACTAACAAAAAGTCAAATAAATATGTAAGTTTCTCACTATTCTCCACTTCGAAATATCATTTTTCAAGCCGCACTATTTTTAAAATCGGACTGTGAAGCAGTCCGTTTATATATACAGTTTTCCAGAAATCAAGTCTGTTTGACCCACTACATTTTAACCTTTATCTTCTGAGCAATGTGTTCAAACCAAATTATGTGTTTTCAAAGACCGAAGAAACGGCCTTTTCAGTCACAATCTACAAACTTTGTTTTTATCTTATTTACTTTTCGACAAATAGAGAAGAGGCTTATACAAAATTTGATGTAATTTTCGCTTTAAGTAATTACCAGTTAGTATTTTCAGTGTTTATAATAAGATTTTCGGTTGAGTAAAGGAGTTGAAACGTACAATAGGTTAACTGTATAATAAATTTGTAACACTTACAATATTACTGCTCTGATTTTTTTCTCGAACGGTCATTTACCAGGTGTATGGCTGACAACCAATCAAATTCTGTTATGATTATCACTCGGTCAAAACCCACTCGTAAATTCAGACCACGTGGTAGATGCAAATGGACATCGTCTGCTCGAAATGTGTCAATTAAGTTGTTTGTCATTGGTCAATGGTCGTCTGCACTCGGGCAGGGAGCCTTGGATGTTTACTTTTTGTTCGCATGGTGGAATGAGTACTGTTGACTATGTGTTAACAAATAGAAATGATTTTGTAATTTTGAAATATTTGATTTCAATGAGCACTCTGATCATGCTCCAATCCTATTTTCAATTAATTCCAATTTGAGTATGAAGAAAAATTATTCAACAACAAATAAACCGACAAAAACATACGATAAACTGATATAGGATAGCAGTAAGAGCGATCTGTTTTTAGAACAACTCATGAATAATCATAGAGTGCTGCTAGATTTAATCGATTGGTCAGAAACCAAAGATACAAATAGCATAGTTGGCTACTTCACGTGTTTTTTGAGGGAAAATGCATTTATAGTATTTGGGAAAACCCAATGCTTGAAATACAAACATGTTGGTAATCAAAATTGTAAATAGTTTAATAAAAAATGTTTTGTTGCTAAACAGGTTTTTAAACTCTATAGAGAGAGGAATAATATTAACAGACAAGCTTTTAGCTTGGCGCGTGCTCATTATAACAACGTAAAAAAAATCTGCTAAGAAATAATTTAGACTAGCAGAGGGCTATCGAATCAGCAAACTTTCAAAATCGGACCCACGAGGTTGGATGAGCTGGAAATGTCCTCGAAAAGATGGAGTGTTAAGACAAAAAGCTCACAAATTGGGCAAATATTTTACCAACTTTTATTGTCCAAATTTGAGCCCTTTTGATTGGCGAACTATTGCACTATCCCAGCCTCTCAATTACGTCCGATTTACAGTGCTGACAGCACTTTGATTTCTTTAAGATCTACTTTTATCATACAACGACCCCCGGAAGTAAATTTCAGTGAGGTCACCCCAAATGCAGCTGCTCGATACACACGACTTCCATTCGTCCACTCTCACATGTTGATCTATTGCCAATAAGCCTTTCAATATTCATTCGCCAAACCGTATTATACTCTTGGGTTACGTGTCCTATATACGGAATTTCTAAACTATTTGTTACAAAAAGCGCCTGTTGTATTTGACAAAACGAGATCAAAAGTCAATCCGAGACATATAATTCTATTGGGAGAGAAGTCTGTCAGAATATAAACATGACAATATTCCAAAACTGTAATGTAATAGACAGTACGTTCGGAAATACCTCTAAAATAACATTCAATTTATTTACGGGAAAAGTAAGGAGCATAACATTCTCGTCAATTGATTTCTAGCGCCTACTATCATACGCAAGTATACATTTCCGCTCTTTTAGCACTTGAACGTCGATTTTTTGTCACATTGGCTTCTTTATGGAAATAAGACTAACAGTAAAAAATATGACATACTAAGATATGAAAAAAAGGACATTCGAAGCTGCTGAATTTAAACAGTCACATGAAGATGCAACTTCTGTTCATTTCAAAGCACTCATTACGAATGAAAGAAAAATTAATAGAGGCACCTGTCATTGCCATCTATACGCCCAGATAATGTGTAGAAAATGAATCGAAACCTTTAAAATATTGAAAACGGCAATATCAGATATTGCCGTTTTTCATATTTTCAAGGTATCGTTTCATTTTCTACACATTATATATAGATTTCTTGTATCACGCCACTTTGTACTAGAGGGCCAGAATGGCACTTAATTGCTCCGTGAATTAGAACGATCCGTTGAAGACACTAAAGAACTGTTCTGTAAAAGTTCCATTAAAATCAGCCAAGGTATTAATTGTGTCCTTCAAGGAATTTAAACTAAAGCATTGCTACTCATACTTTTTGGCTAATCAAAACTTCTTTCGAGAATTGTGAAAGGAGGCACTCAATGAATATTCTGGCCAAGTTTCATCCAAATAATTGGTCATCGGCTTAAGAAATTGTATTATTCGAGGAATTAAAAGTGAAAAGATGCAAATTGATTGGCCAATCAAAACTCCGCCTGAAGGAACATTCTTACAAAAATTCATTGAAATTTACCCAATTTTTTCAAAGAATTACGTCCTTCTACATTTTCGAAACTGGGCAATCTTGGTAGACGTCCACAAATAAGTACTTTTTGTAGAGCGGTGTCGGGTAAACTCGGATAGCGGGTATTCTCGAATAGGCATGTGTTTCTGAAATGCATTTGCTAGGTACATGGTTCTGTCGTGCTTTATTATGTACTTCAAGATAAATGTTTTATTTACTTATAAGCATATGGAATAAAATCTTAGGAAGCAGGGAGAAAACAATCGTTAGTTAAGACGTTGCGAGAAAAGCTTTCAGTTTTAGAAAACTGCTAATTTTTTGTCTATTTTCATCTTTTTCTTTCGTCGCTTTACATGGGATATTGAAACACAACAGAGAAATACTTCACAAATGAAGACATATACTACATAAAACACCCATCTTTTCAGATGACATGACACTATGGTTGAAAATATTTTGGGTATCCGAAAGATCCTACATAAATGTTACTTTCGGGTCTTCCGGATACCTTCCAACAATTCAATATTAACGGGTTCTCCTACTTGTAAAAGAGGTTTTCAAATGCTTAAAAATATTAATCCAATGACGTTAGTATCGTAAAACAACAATTTCCTAACCATAGTTTTAATAAAAGTAGAACTAGATATGTGTGGTTAAGAAAAGAAAGATATGGACGACTTTTTCAATCGTACGACCTCTAAATAAACCACGAGAAAATGATATGTCGCGTTTTCATATAAAATTATTTACATGTTTGTAAAAAGAAAATATGACACGAACTCTTTCTGCTCTAATAGGTTAGAATTGAACGATTAAATACATATATGAAGTTGAACATACATCTATATAAGCCTTCATTGTATATGAATTAGTGAATTAATTCGGATAATTCGCCTCTTTTTATTAGACGTAGGTTTGAAGCTTGTGTCATTTCTCAAGCACGATTCTATTCAGAAAAAGTACAAAAACAATAGTTGAGGCATACTCATTGTGATTTTTTTATAAAATGTACCTCAGCAGTATAAAATACCTTTAAAACTCAGCAAAACAGCGTTAATAAAATGAAATAAGCTAAAGGCACTTCAGAATAGTTCTAATAGTCTACATAGTTTATTTGTAAGAAAACTTAACATCAACTTGAACTCTTCCCAAAGACATGTCTAAATACCGAAAACTACAAATGTATTTCATCTGTTTATTTCATTTATGTGAAAAGAAACTAAGAAATGGCGTTTCTTAGATCTTTGAATCCATAAATATATATACTCGTTTAATTATTTCACTGAATGTAAATTGTCCGAGAATACCCTCCACCGCTCCAGATCAGATGACTCAACCTTGGTGTCATTTATCTGGTTTACACAAATTGTTATTGCGCGAAAATAACTTTTTATAATAAAATCCTATTGGGAATAACTAGTACTTGAAAATAAACGCATCAGGTTCAATATTAACAATGTCTGTCTGCATCTTATTTACACAAAATGTCTTAGGTGTCCGGAAATACCCGACACCGCTCTAATGCTTTATGATGGAAAGTCGAGAAATGATGGCAGTGTCGCGTGAATGCATGGGAAAATAGATACAGTTAGATACATCGTAAAATTTACATATTTAAGAATTTGAAAGAATATTGAACGGGTGTGTGAAACGAGTTTTGAATAATAATTAAAGAAGATAATACAAATTTGTTTAATTCCTCCAAAACGGGCGAAATTGCGGTAACTCTTCACCTCTCTAAAAAGATCGAAATACTTTCGAATGACTGTGTCTTCACCCACCAACCAGAGGCTATAAAATTCACAGCAGCTAAAACGTCCTGAAATAATTTAATAAATTTGAATGAAATGTTGATCTTTTTTTAACGATTTAAAATTGTTTTGAGTAACGATTTCGGAGCGTGTTTTTTGTTATTCGAGTGAGTGTTTGACATCAATTCGTAGTTGTAGAATATAAAACAGTGCGCATTATGTTATCTTTAATACCGAATGGAACGCCTCTTAATGGTTTGAAAGCACCTCGTAAACAAATGGACAAAAACAGTTAGGAGAAGGGTAGACCTTTTTAGTAAAACTCTCGCAGCTTTAATCATGTTTGCGATTGCACAGTGGCACCATATCTGGAATGAAGATAAGATTTATTTGTAAGGCGGTTATCTATTGATATTTTCCGTTAAATTAAGTCGTTATAATGTCATTAAGATAATGCGGAAATGACGACCAGAGTCCTTGATTTACGAGTACTGGGTTAGAGATAAAGGCATTAATGCTTCCTTGAAAACACAGATATTTTGGGTATAAAATTTTCCAATCAAGGTGGTGGGAACGTAATAGTTCCGCAACATTTCGGAAGTAATGATCTTTAACTCAGTGAAAACAAACAATATTTTCTTTTGAGGACATCAAGTGAAAGCAAGCGAATATTGTAATACGTTTTGAACACTTTTGATGGCCAAGTTCTTTTAATCAAAATACATGTAACTGATCGCAAAATAGACTCCGGAAGAAAGCGGTATAAGACTGCCACAAATGAAAACTGTCCTGCGTTCAGGATGACAAAAGGGTTCAAACTGTATGCCAATTTTACCCCGCTTTGCACGCGTATAATTAACAAACAGTTTGCACCCTTTAATTATACTGTACGCAGGGCTGTTTTGAGTTTTTGACTTTTCCTCGCAAGTTTGTGCATTAAGAAAAAGGGCAAGATACAAATTAAAGCAAAATTGGACCATAAACCAAATTACACAAGAAATTTGTTATCGCCGCCTAAAACGTGTTGAGTTCATTTCATTTAAAAGAAACTAATGCAATTAAAACCACGTAATCAATTACTTCGAGTTCCAATTAACTTGTTGGGGTATAAAGCTGTTCTTAAACTTTGGAAGAAAAGTATTGGGAACGGGAATGGGATACAGTAAAACAAGCCCGATTAGCTCAGTTGGTAGAGAACCGTACTTCAAAACCATTGAAGTTCGACGGCGTAGGTTCAAACCCGGGCTGGCACACTAACAAACTAATTGTCTTTCGGATGAGACGTTAAAATCGATGCCCCGTGACACGGTGCTTTACACCGAGTACGTTAAAGAACCATGGCGGATCTCATCAGTAGTTTCGTCATGTAGCCTTGCACTATCCCCCGTAACAAGTAACCGTCTTCTGGGGGCGTCGCTCATATGGGTATGTGCTACGGTAGCGACTATAAATGAACGGAAATACACACACACGAATACAGTAAAACATGTATAAAGCGACCACGAACGGGACCACAAAAAGCGGTCGTTTAAGAAAATGGTCGCTAATTACACGTTTTCTTTATAAATAAGAAACATAATTTTGAATGAATATATAATCATATCGATATAATCCTATGCTGTTAAACTCAACTGAATCGTCTCATTGAGACGATTTTGGTGACTTTTAACAATATTAGATTCATTTATGATAATTCTTTACCTGTGATATCTACTTTTTTAGATATTGTGGTTTAAAGAAGGGGATTTTGCAAACGGTAGTTTAATAAAAATGATCGCTTAATAGACTGTAAAATTGGTTTCATACCTAAATGAAAACAATTTGAATGACCAGCTTATTGGAATGATTGTACGACAAACTATTTCTAACTGAAATCTATCTCATAATTTTGTTATTTTTCTAGGTCGGCTATCTTTGGAACAAAAAGTCTAGATATGGTCTTCTCCTTTCAAACTTTTAGCGATTGTTTTCATTTTGAACGTTGGACAGAATGATATCAGATTTCTCTTTTAGATGTTCTCATCATAAACGTCGGCAAATCTTTAAAATGCTACAGTTAAAAACAAAATGATAAATACACTCAATCCATCCGTAACAGTTCTAAATCGCTCACTGAAAGCTTCGTTCATTAAATCGAAACACTCACTCAAATCATTTTGAAACGTTGTAATATCATTCGAAAAATAATTATGAATCGATCATAATGCTTTACAACTTCATTCAATGTGAACAAGCCATTTCTTTTTTTAATAAGCTGTTGTTTGTTCGGAAGAGTTTACTAAAACACACGGTTTTTATAAGAAAGTACGTAGATAATTTCAAAGAAAATTGTCTATTAGTACATGTTTTGTTGACAAATAGGAAACATTATTGTTATTATAAATATGTATGCCATTGCGAATATCTAAATAATTATATGTTGTTAAAACTCCAAGGAGACGATTCTAATGAATTTTAACCACAAATGAATCATTTACTTTAATTTGAAGACAAAGTATATCTACTTTTTATTTTGATTTAAAAAAAGGAGATTGAAAACGTAAAAAGATAAAGAAAAAAGATGTCGCTTGATAGACATGGTCGCTTGAGCAAGATTGACGTAAAGCTAGTCTTCGAGTGTATAAAAGGATTCGATAGAAAACAAGTGTTAGACGAAATATACAACGCTTCCCTTGGGTATAATGTGTAATTCTGTAAAGGATATTTATTGACAGTAATTCATAGAAATATAGGGTTGTAGACAATTCTAACTTAATTCTACATCAATTTTGCCACTAAATTCTGATGGCTGAGAGAATGTGGAAATACATTTAACAGCTTAACCTTTTTAAAAGTCCGCCAAAAGACGGGGCGGGGCGTTTTATGTGGTCTTGCGTGGCGTCCGGCGTCCGAGCATGCGGTTGGCGTCTTTGTCTGGACACCTTATGTCCGATTGACTTGAAACTTGGCAGCTATATTCTTCTCATGAGTACGGAGTGTAGGGCATACAAATCGTAACCCAACTTTGCTTATTATTTTTGGTTTCTGATGATATTCATACTTGGATTTTGTCCAGTCCATATCTTTTAAGTTAATCGCCTTTGTTGGATTTTTTCCGGAGCATATCCCCGAAAGAATAACATCTATGATAATAAAATATTGTTCTATCATCGATAGAAAATGCAATATATATACTTGTGACCATTTGGCACCTTGCTCCTAAATAGAAAATTCCTTACGTTAGATTTACGGATCACTGGCTGTGACACCCATTTCTCTCAACCCAATTATTTACAATATATGGCAGTTAGTCTGAACTATTAACGTTTGACTGTACATTTTCGTGATGTCACGTCCCTGTAATTCATTTCATTCTCATTTTTTCATAATGTTTTCATTATAACATATTAAATTGTTTTTTTCTATATACCGTAAATATTCTTAGAGGGCCCTATGTTCTTATGAAACCACCTTATTCACCCATTTTTGATGTGATTTTATACAATCTTGAAGCCTTCTGCGAAAGCAGCAATTATCCGTATTGAACGTGTAATAGATTAAAAATATTGTCGCTCGAGCGAGTTAGATTCTATATGCGCCTCGTTGACATCCGAACAACCTGCAAAATTTCTAATGCAATAAGTGAACGGATTGCCCGAGAAACGCTGTGAATCCAATAATTACAAAACATTTCTTTTTTGCCCCTTTATGTCTCCTGGTAATTGCCCGAATCAATCCTTTCTAATTTATATATGCAAATATTGTTATCCTCAAGTACCAACCCTCGGCTAACAACGTCTGTCGGATTTACAAGTATTTTATAGGCTTACGCAAAATCACGCGTAACAATGTCTTCCAGTCTTTAACCGTAAATTGTATTATCCAATTAAATCAAACTATGTCTAAGGGCATCCGATTGAAGATATTTTTTTTGACGGCATTCGAGAACTCGCAGCAAAGGTGGATCATTTCAGCACAAGTAATCCATTGCAGGTTATTATTTGTGATGATCAAACACCAACCTACGTTCTGGATGCAAAGCGTTTGAAAGCGTTTTGAAATTATATCTTATTTTATTCCTTATTGTTTAATTGCCATTAATAAGATAATGAATCCCATCGAGAGGGAATGAATCGTTATTTTGAACATAGAGATTCTTGTTTCGAATATGGATCGTATTCGAAATTGATGTACAGATTTGAAACAGCGTTGTGCTCAGAACATGATTCAAAGATATTTTTGTGGCAAGATATAAAAGATGGCCTGTCAGACCTCGGGAATACAGGGCGAAGACATGAAAGCGCGTCAATTAGCACGTGGATTTTGTGACATCACAAATATTACCGAAGATGACGTTACGAAAAACAAACAAGTGAAAGGTTTAACTGGACATTTTATAATTTGATGACAAAAGGAAGTGTTTTGTCATCAAATTATAATATGCACAAAAGATTTCCACATACGATCGGAGAGCATTAACGAATAATGTTTTTCTTCAAGCGTATTAATCATAGTACTACCAGAAGCCGAATTACCTAAAAATGACCAAAATTACTATACTTACGTCCGAGGTACTTTCCAGTTTACGGAAAAGTCCGGGCGATGTTCCGAAACGATATACATAATCATCACAATACCGAAACAGTTCTAGTATGATGTACATAGTATAACTATAAAACATTATTTCTTTTTTTTACAGAAACTTTCAAAAACTTGTTCTGATATTGCTACTATCTGAGATTTAATTACCAAATTTTAGAGTTGCGCGTGGTTACTTAAGGAAGACAACTGCCAATTATAGAATTGTGTCTGTCTTCGTCGATTATGTACCTTTTATTCCCAGGAACTGAATAAGCATATCTCACATGACTTGATCCCACAGAAACAAATTTAGCGGAATTTCTTTATTTGACTATGAGAGCCTTTCGCGGCTAGCTCAGCGGTAACGCATAGGGCTGTCAACCCTTAGATCGTGAGTTCGAATCTCGGCTCGGCCAATTTTTATCCGATATTTGACTAAGACTAGGTGACACATGTCATTTGTTTCCAATGAATTGGTGTATGATACAGTAAACAGCATTGTGAAATTGCCAAAGTGAATAATTTTGTAATGGTTTTGGAATGAAATTGAGTGAGTGTGTGGAGCGAGTTTTTGGTGAATTTAATGGGAGGGAAGCCAATATCGCTTATTTTGTTCAGCATGAACAAAATAAGCGAAATTTATTACCTCCCTTTAATGAAATATGCATACATGTTCTATAAATAGTTTCCCATGTCTTCAAGAAACAGTCTGACGCTTACAATTTCAATTTTGTCAATGGAATAGCGATTTTTGTCATTTTGAGGGTTTTTGAATGGTTTGATTGAGTGTTTGGAATGAATGAATGGAGCGATGAATGAGCGATTTTGAATGTTTATGATTTGAATGCATGCCAATTTCACGATGTTACTTACTGTAATTAGTACGCCTAAGTGGGATGAGCAGCTGATGGCTCGGATGAAATATTGCAGTTGCCCCTGTTTGAGAAACCACACGAAAAATCGGTAGGTCCACCAGTCGCGCGATATAATTGCAATTATGATATTGAAAGTGGCGCTAACCCCAATATAAACAAACAAAATTAACTGTGAATCTTTTAATGTTAATTTATGAATGCATTTTTGACCTGTCACGCGAAAAGGGACCACCTGCGAAAGCCTTAAACTTAAAATTTGAATAAGGTGGCAATTTGTCACAATAACGCAATTTACACTGCTGGTTGTTATCGTATTGGTTAAAACCTATTTTTTTGACATCGATTGGGAAACAAGTTCTTATAACTTCGATAAATCCCTCTCGATTCTGCTTTCTGGAAAATTCACCAGTACTCGCGCTGAATGTGTGGGCCAACGAATGAACCAAGATCGATAGCCGCTCCCGGGAATCGAACTCAGGACCTTTGGGACAAGAGATCGACGCTCTATATCTAGACCACGGACACAACACTGTCATTGTATTTGTATGAAAACACAATCGGGGAATAACTCATTAATTAAGCTAGGTTAAGTTATGCTTTTTTTTGCTCCGCACTTCGTAAATATAAGAGGAACATAACTGCCAAGTTTCAGGTCAATCGAACATAAGACGACCAAGTTATGATCCTGACAAAGAAGTGGACGCCGCCCGCCCATCGGACTCCACGGGTGAGAAAGAGATGGGCTCTAGAACTGGCCAAAACGGAGGAGATGCATAAAAAAATAGTAAAATTAGATTTATTGAATTAAACTTATCTGTTTTACACCGATTCGGCTACAAGTTCACAAGTGCACATGAACCAGTACTCGCGCCGAATATGTGGGCAAAGAAAAGAACCAAGATCGAAAGACGCTCCGGGAATCGAACTGGGGACTATAAGATACATCGATATTTGATTAAGCCAGTCCTTTTATCCCACCTGAGCATGAAGCGCACAATATGAGCTAGTATTGCCGATATCCGTCGTGAGCCTGTCTGTCTATCTGTCAGTCCGTAAATTATTACTGAAAATCTGCTCATCCCAAACTTTTCATCATTTTTTAACCAAACTTAATAGGAATGATCTTGAGGTCAAGCATTTTTAAAAAACTTCAAAGAATAGGAGATCAAATTGAGTTCTCTGATTGCCGCTGCAACGGAGAAAAAGAAACTTAAACCTTTTTCCTCGAACAGCAATGGCTAGAGCTTTCATATTTTTCATGAAGCATCCTCCAATGCTTCTCTGCCAAATTCTTAAATCAATTATCTATCTCGAAAATTTGTCATAAGTTGTGGGATCCTGGATTTTCTATAAAAAATAAAGCACAAATATATATATATATACTGATGGCATTTAGTAGAGTCTTCATAATTCACATAGTCAAGGCCAACAGTCATAGTCAATATTATATTTCAACGTCACCTTATTTCAATATAAAAACTTTAACATTGGCTATAATCTTTTGATGGTAAGTGATGGGGACTTTGTGTTCACACATGTTTTGCTTGGGACAATATTTCTCTGTTCGTAGAAAATACAAGGTCATCGGTAAAGGTCATCTTTTAGGTAAAATATTTATAGAGTGTTAGTTATTTATTGGTAATTACTTTGAAATGGTATGTTGTGCATCCTTTGTATCTTAAATGTGTATTACATTTGACAAGACCTTTTAGTGTATACCAAGATTCAAGGCCATCAGTCAAGGTTATATTTTCAAGGTTGTTTAAATTCGATATATATAGTTTCTTTATAAATTTGCCATAGCTTAAGAAATGTAAACGATGGAGACTTCATATTTCACAAATGAGCCTGTGCGAGATATTTCCAACAATTTCAAATATGCGCAAAGTAAAGACTCGGACCAGTCTGTGCACCCACACAATCTGTCCAGAGAACTATGCGTACTATGCGATAAGTAAATAGATAAGGTCTCGAAGTATCTGTAGACCATCAGGTAACTTGTTAACTATTTACAGTATGTGTCTTTCTACGCTACTCAATTTTTGTACGAAAATTTCAAATTGTTGGAAATGTCACGCACTGGCTCAAATGTAATGCTCATGTCAAGACCCTTATGATGGTAAAGGTCATTTTCAAGGTCAATTTTGGTTATTGTCCTTAAATTAGAATTGAAAAGCGATATTCCACATTCGTGTATCAAACCACTGTTTCTAGTATCTAACAAATAAATATTATTATTTTTTTAATTTGAAACATTTAGACCGAATACTTTTATTTTCTGCTTAAGAATTGATGTGTATTTTCGGCCAATGATTAAAATGATTTTTTTTTTTGTAGGGCCACATTTAAAAGAAGTGATAGGAGAAAGACTTTTAAAAAGGTTTTATCTTTAATTTTAGACATACGATTTTCCTAATTTGTTTTTAGCTCACCTGAGCACGAAGTTTGGTCAGAATGATTGCTTTGATAAAATCTCGGACGAGTTCGAAATTCGGTCAAGTGGGGTCAAAAACTAGGTCACGGGGTCAAATCTTAGAAAAACCTAGTATGCACTCTAGAGAGCACATTTTTGTCCGATCTATCTGAATTTTGGTCATAATGATTGTCTTGATTAAATCTCGGACGAGTTTGAAATTGGATCAAGTTGAGTAAAAAACTAGGTCACTGGGTGAAATCTTAGAAAAAAACCTTGTATGCACTCTGGAAGTCACATTTTTGCCCAATCAACCTATAATTTGGCCAGTCTAATTGTCTTGATTAAATCTCGGACCAGTTCGAAATTTTGTCAAGTGGGGTCAAGAACTAGGCCAAGCAGTAAAATCTTAGAAAAACCTTGTTTGCACTCTAGATGTCACATTTTTTGCCTGATTATCCTAAATTTTGGTCAGAATGATTGTCTCAAATGAATCTCGAGCGAGTTCCAATTTGTGTCAAGTGGGGTAAAAAACCAGGTCACGGGATTAAATCATTTTATGCACTCTAGAGGTCACAGTTTTTGCCCGATCAACCTGAAATTTGGTTAGAATGATTGTCTGGATTAAATCTCAGTCCCGTTTGAAATTTTGGCAAAACGGGTCAAAAACTAGGTCACATGGTCAAATCTAAGAAAACCTTGTATGCAGCCTGGAAATCACATTTTTTGTCCAATTTACTTAAAATTTGGTCAGAATGATTGTTTTGACTGAATCTCAGACAAGTTCAAAATTGGTCAAGAAGGGTCAAAAACTAGGTTACTTGGTCAAATCTTAGAAAAAACCTTGTATGCACTCGGGAATTCAAAAGTTTTGCCTGATCAACCTGAAAATTGGTTAGAATGATTGTCTTGATTAATTCTCAACCAAGCTTGAAATTTAGGCAAGTGGGTAAAAAAATAGGTCACGGGTCATCTCTAGGAAAAATCTGGTATGCACCCTGGAAATCACATTTTTTGTCCAATTTACTTAAAATTTGGTCAGAATGATTGTTTTGACTGAATCTCAGACAAGTTCAAAATTGGGCCAAGAAGGGTAAAAAACTAGGTCACTGGGTCAAATCTTAGAAAAACCTTGTACACGCTCTGGAGGTCAGATTTTTTTGCCTGAAAATTAGCCAAAAAACTTTTCAAAACCTGCTTTATGGGTGTTTTGGACAGTCCACTCAGGTGAGCGATTAAGGGAAACTATGGCCCTCTTGTTTGCTTTCATATTTCTCTGCCGAAACAATTCGCATTTACTTACATTCTTATATCGGATGTTAGAGCCGTATTATGGTGTACTTTTGTTTTTCAAATATGCGTCATAGGGCGATTGTAGAAATTTGGAACACGCATATTTAGGTGAGCGATGTAGGATCATCGTGGTCCTCTTGTTTCTTTATTCCCGCCCAAACTTCATGACACGCTTTTAATCTTTTTAAAGCTGACTTTCCTATATTATTCGATCTATTAAGTTCACCTCAGTAAAGTGGCGTGTGTTTCTGATTGATTACCTTCTGTTTCGATCATGTGTGTGACAGGAACATGTTCCGTGAATAGAAATCAAAGTGAGCCTGTCTTTACTATGATGTATGGTATTAGAAATTGATCCTACCGCACTCTCAAAACATTGCAATTAACCCGCTATCGTGCACAGGTTATGGAATGAGAGAATTTATTAAATTCTTACATAAGCTGAATAATACGGCTAGCCCTGTATGTATAGAGAAAATGCAATCTTAGAACAGAGGTTTAAGGCAATCTGTCGAGTCAATTTACATGTATTCGATGGGATTGGAATAAATAAATGATTGTAAACTAGCATTAAACTACTATGCGGTGCGAGATTTCCGGTGAAAAAAATATAAGAGATATTATTTTTGTGGACGTTAACGTTTATCAGTGTTACTTTGTATGAACAATCCAAACGTCTATATCATTTTAAAAAAAGAATTGCCAACTAAGGTTGAATTCTTCTTATTCAAGACTTGTATCCGCCTGACAACTATGCATTTTGAAAATGGCGTGAAACAATGATTCTATATAATTTGTAGATATCATAAAGACATATTTTGATTGCGAAAACATATTTAATTTTGATATCGGGCGTACGTTTCGCTCGCGTAAGTACATATCAGGTCGGGTGAGTAATTTGCCGTTTATTTCCCGTTGGTCTAAAAGAGGTTAATTATGAAATAAAAATAATCGAACTTGCAATAAAAATATTATCATCCTTATAATATAACCATTACCGTCCAACTGGATGGCACGTTTGTAAATATTTTCAAAAAGACATTCATATATTTTTCGCTGAAGTAAGTTCACCTCAGTAAAGCGAGGTGTGATTGTGATTGATTACTTTCTGTTTCGATTATGTGTATGACAGGAACATTTTACGTAAATAGAAGTCAAGGTGTATTGTATTAGAAATTGATCCTACAGCACCCTCAAAACATTTCAAATAATCCGCTTTCGTGCATAGAATTATAGGGTTAAGGAATTAGAGTATGTTGTAAAGTTATTACATAATGTGAACAATTTACTAATATACTGACTTGCAAAAGAAACGCATATTTGTATTTAAGAGAGTATTAGTGACACAAAGTCTATATGAACTTTACTTTTATTAAACCGATGATAAAATATATTCATTTCCTTCAACTCTGAGAGATTCAAATAGAGTCAAGTTTGCTATTTCGAGAAAAAGGATGAATCGAAATGATATTTCCCATAAAACAATTTTGACCGTGTGCTTTATTATGCTCCCCGAAGGGAGAGCATATAGCCGCCGCTTTGTCTGTCTGTCCGTCCGTCCGTCCATCCGTAATTCCGTCCGTCCGTCCCCACCTATTTCTCCATAACCCTTGGGCCAAATCAAATGAAACATACCATGTGAACTCCCTATGATATAGTGATGATGCACCTGTGACGGATTTTGGATTTGAGGCCTCGTCACGGGGAAAGGGGACTTAGGGTAAAAAACAGTTTTTCCCAAATTTCTCCTAGCCTAACTGTCAGAATTAAGTGAAAATTCATATTTGTGTAGCAAATCAGATGCCCTTTACTATAAACAATTTGATATTTACGTAAAAAAAATCTCATGGAAAAAGGGGGCTAAATGTTTGTTACCTTTACGTTAGCATGTAAAATAGTTATTCCGTCCGTCCGTCCGTCCCCACCTATTTCTCCATAACCCTTGGGCCAAATCAAATGAAACTTACCATGTGTACTTCCTATGATATAGTGTTGATGCATCTGTGACGGTTTTTCGATTTGAGGCCTCGTCATGAGAAAGGGGACTTAGGGTAAAAAACAGTTTTTCCCAAATTTCTCCTAGTCTAACTGTCAGAATTTAGTGAAATTTCATATTTGAGTAGCAAATCAGACTCCCTTTACTATAAACAATTTGAAATTAACGTAAAAAAAACATATATTATGGAAAAAGGGGCTAAATGTTTGTTACCTTTTCACTAGCGCGTAAAATACAGTTATTCTTTCATTTCTCCTAGTCTTACGCTCAAAATTTGATGAAATTTCACATTTCAGTAGCAAATCAGATGCCCTTTACCATAAAGTATTTAAAATTTGTGTCTAAAAATATGTCATGCAAAAAGGAGGTTTAATGTTTGTTACCTTTATGTTTGCTGTATAAGATGACACCTTATTTGAGTCCTTGCAATCTGACCACAGAGCATATCTCCTAAAGTATAATAGCTATCAACTTGAAACTTTATGGGTGGATAGATCTCATAGAGGAGAAGTGCAGTGTACAATAACTGCAACTCTTGCTTGCATAATTTTGGAGTTATTGCCCTTTGTTATTTTTGATACTTAGATTTTGTCTGGAGCATATCTCCTAAAGTATAGTAGCTATCAACTTGAATCTTTATGGGTGGATAGATCTCATGGAGGGGAAGTGCAATACACCTGAACTACAACTCTTGCTAGCATAATTTTGGAGTTATTGCCCTTTGTTATTTTTATTTCTTAGATTTTATAGGAGGCAAATCTTTGACAGTACAAAAGAATCTTTTATCTATTAGGCTTAAGTTTACTATCAAGCTTTCTTCGCGGGGGATGTCCATGTCCAACATGGCTTTTGTTTTTGTGACAATGCCTTATTCGGGGAGCATAATCCGTCTCTGACGGCTCTTGTTTTCCATAAAATTAATTCACCTTTCCCTTAAAACTCTTCTGTACATGAATACAAAAATCAAGTCATTTCACTATGAAACGTTGCGTCAAAGTTTAAATTTGAGGGAACAGTGTAACGCAAAAAATATTTAAAAAATGCTTCGAAATCGTTCAAAGTGATCAATAATAAATCAAAGGGTCAGAAAGAACAAATTTATTAAAGGGGTGCATAAAATCGCTAATTATTGATTATTTTTCACCTCCCTTGAAAATCATTATTTTATGTTCATCACATAAATGTAATTCCAAAATAGCTCCAAAACAATTCAACTTGTTAATTTCACAACGATCCGAGCTGTATGAAAACACAAAAAATTCGGTAGTACATGGTGCATTTAAGTTTAGTCTAAATTATGATTTTGTTCAAAGATATGAAATTAAGAATAGGAATATTTGTTATGTAAGGTCGAATGATATATTTCATTAGACTTCTTTACATCAAAAAAGGAAAAATGACCGATTGAATAATGAAACACTAACAAACGCTTACCAGACGGAATTGTCTGATTCTTAACTACATATTTAATACGTACTTAGTGTTTTGCATAAAAAATATCTAACGAGGTTGGAAGAATTGATAACGGTCGAGGCTCTGCCGAGACAATTGTCAATTCACACAACCATTTTTTTTCATACAATACATTCAGTACGTATTATATTAATCTTATAACCTCTATTTGTATTGATTTCGTCGATGTTTCTAACAGCTTGTCAAAAAAGGCAAAAGCTGGCTCTTTCTATACATGTGAAAGATTGAATAAGTGAGGTTAATCATCCTAAAATCAAAGTTATCAATGTGAGCTATTGTGATCACTCATCGTCCGTCAATCAGTCTGTCCGTCCGTAAACAATTTCTTTACACATCTTCTCCTCCTGAACCACTGGGCCAATCAAGCTGAGACTTGGCAGGGATGTTTCTTGAATGAAGCTCTTCAAACGTTGTTAAAAAAAATAATTTCATCAAAACCTCTGGTTTCCATGGTAACGGAAAAACTAAAAATAGCCAAAATTGGCTAAAAATATTAAAAAAAAATCTTCTCCTCCTAAACCACAAGGCATAACAAGCTGTAACTTTGCAGAGATGTTTCTTTGGTGAAGTTCTTCAAAAATTGTGAAAAGAATTCAATTTCATCAAAAACTTTGGTTGCCATAGAATGCCAGAAAAATGGCCGAAAATGGCTGAAAATACTAGAAATTCTTCTACCAAACCACTGGCCGATCAAGCTGAAACTTTGTAAGGATGTTTCTTGGGTAAAGCTCTTCAAAAGTTGTGAAAAGAATTTAATTTCATCAAAAATTCTGGTTGCCATGGTAACAGAATGTCTGAAAAATGGCTGAGAATAGCTGATAATATTAGAAAAAAAAATCTTCTCCTCCCAAACCACAAGGCCAATCAAGCTGAAACTTGGCAGCGGTGTTCCTTGGGTGAAGTTCTTCGAAACCTAAAAAAAATTCATTTTTTTTAAAAACTCTTGTTTCCATGGCAACCAAAATTCTGAAAAATTACCGAAAAATGGCCAAACATCTTAGAAAAAATTCTTCTCCTCTTAAACCACTAGGCCAATTAAGCTGAACTTGGTAGGGATGATCGATGGGTGAAGCTCGTCAAAAGTTTCATTTGTTCAAAAACTCTTGTTTCCATGGTAACGGAAAGGCTGAAAAATGGCCTAAATTGCCAAAAATCTTCGAACAAATTCTTTTCCTCTTTAACCATTAAGCCAGTCAAATTTAAACTTAGCAAGGATGTGTTCTTTACATGTAAGTCTACTGAAGTTGTTAAAAGAATTTGCCATGGTAAGAGAAAAAATGAAAATTTTCGAAAATTGAAAAAATCAAATTGCAGTAGGACGAAATTAAACCACCCTAATTGTAATTTATACAAATTCTGGTATCCATAACACGGTTGCCAACTTATGAGTAGACTAACTCAGTTGAGCAAAATAGGACCATCATGGTCCTCTTGTTTTTAAAGTATTTTATTTTTTTTATTGCAAGTATTATTGACAATACGAAACTTGTTCAACATAAATCACAGGTATTTTCGTATCAACATTTTCTGGAGAGGTTAATCATCAAAAAGGGATATTTTGGACTTATTGTTAGCGTTCATGGGAGAAAAAGGGGGACAGAACTAAATAGACGGCACTCACTTCCACGGAATCTATAAAGAATGCAGATTTTGTCAACCCCTTCGTATATGGCATAACAATTGTTATAAAAATATATGTACTTTATGAGTAACAGTCGAGATTATCTAAGAATCCCCACTCTTTAAACATTTTTCCATGAAAGGTAATTGCTGTCCTTATTGTTACTCGTATATTTCTCAATTTCTTTCATGATCACCAGTAATCAGACAAAATACTTTTTCGATGATCGTACAATACAATAACTATTTGTCTTATAACCATCTTCTATTCACTTACGATCGATTCCAAAATATCTGCAGCATAGGGGTCCGAAATAACCCCCCACCACCACCATATAGACTAATAATATATATATTATATTTATATAGTTTATATAAATATTTATATATTTATTTCATTAGTCTATATGATGATGGTGGTGGTGGGGGAGGGGGCTTATTTCGGACCCCTAACATCTGTAGTATATTTGAAATAGTTTATTATGGAAAGCGATGCTAAAAAGGATTCTTCAGATTGAAAAGAAAAGTTTTCTACAAAAATTGTCACCATTTTTCGCCAGCATATATTTTACTTAAGTTTGTTTTATTTTTTTACTTAACATCTGACGATCGTTTTTCGCGCAAGTCAAAAATTAAAATTGCTTCTCAGTACAGAATTCTGCTATGCATAGACTCATGGAATCGTCTTCTAAAGACGATTATAATGAGATATTGCAAGGCAGAATCTAATAAAGAATGAAAACACCATGTAATATTTGGGATTTTGACTTACGATATTTTTTTTCGTAAGAAGTTTCGTAAAACGGGCCCCTGCTTATTAAGAAGGAGAATGAAGCTAACTATGTAAGAGCTTGCCTATACAGAAAAAAATCGAAGTTTGTTGAAGGATGAAAGGTTATAATCCCTTTCTAAATATTGACGAGCAAACAACTGCAAAAAATGATTTGTATATAGTATTACGTTCAAACCTTTAATGGAAGATGTCGACTTCTATTTTCCTCCTGTTTTCATAATCAATATACCCTATCAAATTCCTAGATAATTAGAAGTTACTTTGTTTTCTATAAAGATCTTCATTATAAACTTCCTTCAATTAGTTGGACGTTAAATTGACCATGAAGTTCTTAAAGACTAGCTCCTTTTTTATCAAGTTGCCTTTTAATACTCTTTGAAGTCATTATAAATATTATAATAACCCCTATAATTTCTCGATTCGCTCATTTCAATTTTCTACTTTCCACTCCACTTTTAACATTCACCAAAACAATTTCACTATGTTCATATTTTTCAGTTTTACTTTAGCGCCTGGACGAATCCTAATTAGCGAGCTAAAAAAATCATATATCATTATTTTTTTAGCTCGCTAATTAGGATTCGTCCAGGCGCTAAAGTAAAACTGAAAAATATGAACATAGCGAAATTGTTTTGGTGAATGTTAAAAGTGGAGTGGAAAGTAGAAAATTGAAATGAGCGAATCGAGAGATTATACAGACTAAATGGTGATATTGAAAATGAAAGATAGTAGACCCTTGCGTAAATGTTTTGGGGAAAAAAACTAAAGTGGCTATATCAATACAAAACACTTAAGAATTGATTGCAAAGTAACTAGGTATACTTACTTCAACAGAAGTTTCATTGTTCAATCTTGATCTACATTGCACCCTGATAACGTGAATATGCAATTGATTTAGATGTTGAAAATGACATATAACCAATGCTATTTACATTTACATCTACATTGATACTTACTGATAAGCTTTGGTCATTAATTGATAATCGGAGATCCAACTAATTTCAATTTTGATAAAAAGTTCATTTTTTCCAAGATAGGATCCCAGCTAATTGAAAATCGGTTCAGATTTCTTCTTGAATCCCAATGGAAGCGTTTCGTTCTCAGAATATAATATATATCATTTGATGCGTAAACTAACATGGAAACCCTAATTAAAGTACATCTCCCAAGGGTAATTATAATATTTATAATGACTTCAAAGAGTATTAAAAGGCAACTTGATAAAAACGAAGCTAGTCTTTAAGAACTTGCAGGAATTAGATATAGAGGAGTTCAATACAGTATAATATTATCGAAACCGATAAGCCATGATTTTTGAGCCCTTAATACAAACAAATCACTAAAATGGCCCCATACCCATCACCTAACTTGTGTTGGTACAGTAAATACAAAAAGAGGTTAAGCTGCGATCATACTTCACATTACATAGTAACGTCAAATCCATTGCAGTCAAACGACATTGTTATTTAGATAATTTATGAAAGACCGACAAAGACAGGAAAATTCACATCAGTCTTGAATCATAGCGTTAGTGGGCGACCGAAACGTTGCATCTTGAACTTTATTTAAACTGTAGATACGATGTTTTGGAAGGCCAATGACAACATAATTTATTGCCAATCGTAAGTGCATCTTGCATCACAAAACGACCCAGTCATTTTCCTTTATATGGTCGACAAAACCATAATTGAAGCCATCTCAATTTTTACGGTTGTTTAAAACATACATACATACATATTCTTTATTTGGCATTAAATAGTTTTACAACATATTCATAGCCTTAACATAAACATTGAACATGAAATAACACACATTGTGATGGGAGTGTGACGTTTTACGAGAAGTGGCTCGTCATTATAGGGTTGTTTCTCAAAGACGCGGACAGATTTTTGAAACGTTCGTGTATTTTCGAATCAACCCCGGTAATGGTCCGTGAAGTTGGCAGCCTAGCAGCCTAGCAGCCTAGCAGAGTGAAGTTGGCAGCCTAGCAGCCTAGCAGACTAAAATTTTTTTTATCAAAATTATTGATATATAACACTAGTATTAAACACTAGAAGTCACTTCAAACCGTAAACACTGAAATTCTAGTGAATGAAGAACTGTTCCGGATATATCACGTTATTCAACTTTCTCACTAAAATGTCCCGAAAATTGCCCGCAACATATCAATATCGCCCTAACAAATATGAGAACTTTAATCTTTTGATAAAAAAACGATAGTGGTCATTTTAGGATGCTACGCTGCTAGACTGCTGGAAATGTGAAGTTGGCAGTCTGGCAGCCTAGCAGAGTGAAGTTGGCAGCCTAGCAGCCTAGCAGCCTAGCAGACTATAAAATTTTTTATCAAATTTATTGATATATAAACCTAGTATTATACACTAGAAGTCACTTCAAACCGTAAACACTGAAATTCTGGTGAATGTAGAACTGTTCCGGATATATCACGTTATTTAACTTTTCCGACCAAAATGTCCCGAAAATTGCCCGCAACATATCAATCTCGCCCTAACAAATATGAGAACTTTAATCTTTTGATAAAAAAACGATAGTGGTCATTTTAGTATGCTACGCCGCTAGACTGCTGGAAATGTGAAGTTGGCAGTCTGGCAGCCTAGCAGCCTAGCAGAGTGAAGTTGGCAGCCTAGCAGCCTAGCAGACTAAAATTTTTTTTATCAAAATTATTGATATATAACACTAGTATTAAACACTAGAAGTCACTTCAAACCGTAAACACTGAAATTCTGGTGAATGAAGAACTGTTCCGGATATATCACGTTATTCAACTTTTCCGACCAAAATGTCCCGAAAATTGCCCGCAACATATCAATAACGCCCTAACAAATATGAGAACTTTAATCTTTTGATAAAAAAACAATAGTGGTCATTTTAGGATGCTACGCTGCTAGACTGCTGAAAATGTGAAGTTAGCAGTCTGGCAGCCTAGCAGCCTAGCAGAGTGAACTTGGCAGCCTAGCAGCCTAGCAGACTAAATTTTTTTTATCAAAATTATTGATATATAACACTAGTATTAAACACTAGAAGTCACTTCAAACCGTAAACACTGAAATTCTGGTGAATGAAGAACTGTTCCGGATATATCACGTTATTCAACTTTTCCGACCAAAATGTCCCGAAAATTGCCCGCAACATATCAATATCGCCCTAACAAATATGAGAACTTTAATCTTTTGATAAAAAAACAATAGTGGTCATTTTAGGATGCTACGCTGCTAGACTGCTGAAAATGTGAAGTTAGCAGTCTGGCAGCCTAGCAGCCTAGCAGAGTGAACTTGGCAGCCTAGCAGCCTAGCAGCCTAGCAGACTGAATTTATTTTTATCAAATTTATTAATAAATAACACTAGTATTAAACACTAGAAGTCACTTCAAAACTTAAATACTGAAATTCTAGTGAATATAGAACTGTTCCGGATATATAACGTTATTCAACTTTTCCGACCAAAATGTCCCGAAAATTGCCCGCAACACATCAATCTCGCCCTTACAAATATGAGAACTTTAATCTTTGATAAAAAAAACGATATTGGTCATTTTAGTATGCTACGCCGCTAGACTGCTGGAAATGTGACTGCTGTAAATATGAAGTTGGCAGTCTGGCAGCCTAGCAGCCTAGCAGCCTAGCAGAGTGAAGTTGACAGCCTAGCAGAGTGAACTTGGCAGCCTAGCAGCCTAGCAGCCTAGCAGACTGAATTTATTTTTATCAAATTTATTAATAAATAACACTAGTATTAAACACTGGAAGTCACTTCAAAACTTCAATGCTGAAATTCTAGTGAATAAAGAACTGTTCCGGATATATCACGTTATTCAACTTTTCCGACCAAATGTCCCGAAAATTGCCCGCAATATATCAATCTTGCCCTAACAAATATGAGAACTTTAATCTTTTGATAAAAAAAACGATAGTGGTCATTTTAGGATGCTACGCTGCTAGACTGCTGTAAATGTGAAGTTGGCAGTCTGGCAGCCTAGCAGCCTAGCAGAGTGAAGTTGGCAGCCTAGCAGCCTAGCAGACTGAAATTTTTTTTTGTCAAATTTATTGATATATAACACTAGTATTAAACACTAGAAGTCACTTCAAACCGTAAACACTGAAATTCTAGTGAACCAATGGACCGATTCCTATGTTGTAGGTACCCTCGTGTAGCCCTATTCAAGCGCTTCAATCGTGACGAGTTTGGTTGTGCTGCGGCTAATAGCGTCGGAGCTACAGCGATTCGCGCTTGAGCCGCGCCTCGTCGCGATCGAACCGTGATTTAGCGGCGGGGCGAATACAGTTCGGCTTTTGAAGCGTAGATTTGCTCTCAAGACACAGAATCTGTCCCGCATCGCTGTCGATCGCTAGGCAGGTTAACGGCTCTAGAGCGGCGATTGAGGACGGCTCAGAAGCTGTCGCTAGGCAGGCAGTTGGCCGCTCGCGCAGAGGCGAAATGTTCACGCGAGTGAGACACTCGATGCAGGGCTGTAACCAATGGACCGATTCCTATGTAGGTACCGTCGTGTAGCCCCATTCAAGCGCTACAATCGTGGCGAGTTTGGTTGGGCTGCGGTAAAAAACGACAGAGCTACAGCGATTCGCGCTGTGGTCGCGCCTCGACGCGATCGAGCTGTGATTTGAGCGGCGGAGCGAAAACAGCTCGGCTCTTGAAGCATAGATTTGTTCCAAAGACATAGAATCTGCCCCGCATCGCGGTCGATCGCTAGGCAGGTTTACGGCTCTCTAGCGGCGATTTTGGACGGCTCAGTAGCCGTCGCTAGGCGGGCAGTGAGCCGCTCGCGCCGAGGCGAAATGTTCACGGGAGTTAGTCACTCTATGCGAGCTCGAACCAATGAACCGAATCCTATAGGTACCGTCGTGTAGCTCTATTCAAGCGCTACAATCGTGGTGAGTTTGGTTGGGCTGCGGCGAATTGCGTTGGAGCTACAGCGAGTCGCGCTGGAGTCGTGCCTCGACGCGATCGAGCCGTGAATTTAGCGGGAGAGATATAACAGCTCTGCTCTTGAAGCGGAGTTTTGCTCCGAGAGTCGGGAATTCGCCACGCATCGCAGTGGATCGCTAAGCCGTTTAACGGTTCTCGAGCGGCGATTAAGGACGGCTCAGTAGCGGTTGTAAGGCAGGCAGTGGGTCGCTCGAGCTTGGCGAAGTGTTCACGGGAGTGAGACACTCGATGCAGGGCTCGAACCAATGAACCGATTCCTATTTTGTAGTTTCCGTCGTGTAGCCCTATTCAAGCGCTACAATCGTGGCGAGTTTGGTTGGACTGCGGCGAAAAACGTCGGAGCTACAGCGATTCGCGCTGGAGTCGCGCCTCGACGCGATCGAGCTGTGATTTGAGCGGCGGAGCGAAAACAGCTCGGCTCTTAAAGCGTAGATTTGCTCCAAAGACATAGAATCTGCCCCGCATCGTGGTAGGTACCGTCGTGATGAGCTATTCAAGAGCTACAATCGTGGTGAGTTTGGTTGGGCTGCGGCGAATAGTATCGGAGCTACAGGGAGTCGCGCTGGAGTCGCGCCTCGACGCGATCGAGCCGTGAATTTAGCGGCGGAGCGATTACAGCTCGGCTCTTGAAGCGTAGATTAGCTCCCAAGACACAGAATCTGCCCCGCATCGCGGTCGATCGCCAGGCAGGTTTACGGCTCTCGAGCGGCGCTTTTGGACGGCTCAGTAGCCGTCGCTAGGCGGGCAGTGGGCCGCTCGCGCAGAGGCGAAATGTTCACGGGAATGAGACACTCGATGCAGGGCTCGAACCAATGGATCGATTACTATGTTGTAGGTACTGTCGTGTAGCCCTATTCAATCGCTACAATCGTGGCGAGTTTGGTTGGACTGCGGCGAAAAACGTCGGAGCTACAGCGATTCGCGCTGACGTCGCGCCTCGACGCGATCGAGCTGTGATTTGAGCGGCGGAGCGAAAACAGCTCGGCTCTTGAAGCGTAGATTTGCTCCAAAGAGATAGAATCTGCCCCGCATCGCGGTAGGTACCGTTATGAAGACCTATTCAAGAGCTACAATCGTAGTGAGTTTGGTTGGGCTGCGGCGAATAGTATCGAAGCTACAGGGAGTCGCGCTGGAGTCGCGCCTCGACGCGATCGAGCCGTGAATTTTGCGGCGGAGCGATTAACAGCTCGGCTCTTGAAGCGTAGATTTGCTCCCAAGACACAGAATCTGCCCCGCATCGCGGTCGATCGCCAGGCGGGTTTACGGCTCTCGAGCGGCATTTCCATTTAAAATTACTTGAATATTCATTTCCTTGAAGAATAAACAAATTAATATTCACAAATTCTTATAAAAGTCATTACCTTTTTAAGACTTTTTTTAAAAAAATCACACACACATACACAAAAAACATTTTTTATGTCCATGTGGCTTTTGTCCACTTTTCAGTTAAGGCATGTGGCTTTTGTCCGATGGGGCTTTGTCCATGGGGGCTTTCGTCCCAGGGGGCTTTTGTCCTAGGGGGCTTTTGTCCGTGTCCCTTTTGATAAGCACCAATAATGGTCCTCACAACTTACAGTTTGGTGAATAGCAGTTTTTTTATTACATTTTAATAAAAAGAAGAAAATTAGGTAAAATAGTAGAAGTTAAGACATAATTATAGATTTAAAGGTAAATTATAACGAATCAAAGAGCAAGAAACACAGTATTTTGAAATGATTGTACCCTATTTGTAAAGCATTTTTTTTTCAAAAGTCTCTCAAACACCCCCCTTCTTTATTTGCTAATATATCGTAAAAAGTCCATACAAAGAATAGTGTAGTGTAGAACAGGGAAATGTTCGCGTCAAGGAATGCTCAGGTTTTCCTGCACACGGTCCTATTTGTGGCGTTTTATTTTATAATACGAAAGGTTTGATTTCAATAGATCTAAGTGAAATGGATTTAATCTCGTATTACGCACTTATAAATTCATTTTGACTTGCCAATCGCCGTAAATGATAGGTGAATAAATCTCGATTTCAACTTTCGATATAATATATTGTTAATTTCACACTGAGACTCAGCGTATGAGATTATTTGCGAAAATAAATAACTTTTGTCTTATTAAGCACACAAGTAAATAATCAATTGAGTTTGAAATTCAGGGAAACATAGAAATCTTGTCCATTCTAACAATTTATATCGCTTAGGAACTTGAAAATATATTTTGTGTTTTTTTTAAGATTTAACTTTCATTGCAATTTAAGTTCGTGATTAATAACCGGCTGCTTGTTCGCAGCGTTTATAAGTCAGTGAAGCTAACCACCCCGCGAAAGACGATTGTAAATTTAAACGCGCGAAAGCATTTCCAAGTTTACAGCAAATTGTAAGTATTACCGAGATATTGAAATTTGGACAAATTAGACAGATACAACCCAATAATTGGTGGCTAGGACATGTTCGCACGAAAGACTAGCAACATCTTTAGCATCCAAGTCCTGTGACCTGTCCAATGCTCAGGAAAAAGGGCATCTGCAAGCGCATCAGAAATTGTACCCTCCACAACAAAGCGAAGCGTATCTAAGAGTGAAGCGTTCGCGATCATACTGTTATTCTGAACTAATGAGGGTACTGACAGCTTTCAATATGAACAGTTTTCTAGCAAGTTGCCCTGAACCTACTGTCAACGTTTTCCAAAACGACACGTTACAAGGTAATACAAATTTCTCAACTACATCTAAATCTTATCTATATTATCATTTCATTCGAATAAAACTATTTTGAATAAAACAAGGAAATATTTTAGATATGATTTAATATCACAATTACCAATACTTTTCTTAACAGATATCATACATGTACGTCAGATTGTTCGATGTAGCGAGGGCCTCACCGTTCTATTTCGAAAAGCAGTCGGCAACGTTCTACAAGAAGTTTGTGACAAATGTGACAAATCAACGATACATAGGATTTCTCTTAGATCGTTGACGTGTCGATAAACTTTAACTAAAAATTGAAATTTAACGATCTAGTCAGCGACTAAATCCCCCGACCATCTTCTTTTTATTCTTTTTCTCATATTTCTATATTTTTTTGTCCTTTTCCGTCAGATTTTGGCGACCAGTCGTCGACATTTCGCTTCGCAGGCGATAAGAAGACAAGAACAACGCTAGCGTTGTATTCTTTCTAATCGAAAAATGAAAAATAGGAGGCGCCTACGCGATAGTCCTGGGACCTGTCCAATGCTCAGGAAAAAAGGCATCTGCAAGCGCATCATAAAATTATACCCTCCACAACAAAGCGAAGCGTATCTTAGAGTGAAGCGTTCGCGATCATACTGTTATTCTGAACCGATGAGGGTACTGACAGCTTTCAATATGAACAGTTTCAGTGTTTACGGTTTGAAGTGACACCTTGTATATAATACTAGTGACAGAAATCAATAATTTTGATAAAAAAAATTTCAGTCTGCTAGGCTGCTAGGCTGCTAGGCTGCCAACTGCACTCTGCTAGGCTGCTAGGCTGCCAGACTGCCAACTTCACATTTCCAGCAGTCTAGCAGCGTAGAATCCTAAAATGACCACTACCGTTTTTTTTTTTTTTTTTTTTTTTTTTCAAAAGATTAAAGTTCTCATATTTGTTTTGGCGAGATTGATATGTGGCGGGCAATTTTCGGGACATTTTGGTCGGAAAAGTTGAATAACGTGATATATCCGGAACAAATCTACATTCACTAGAATTTCAGTGTTTACGGTTTGAAGTGACTTCTCGTGTTTAATACTAGTGTTAGATATCAATAATTTTGATAGAAAAAATTTCAGTCTGCTAGGCTGCCAACTTCACTCTGCTAGGCTGCTAGGCTGCTAGGTAGCCAGACTGCCAACTTCACATTTACAGCAGTCTAGCGGCGTAGCATCCTAAAATGACCACTATCGTTTTTTTTTTATCAAAAGATTAAAGTTCTCATATTTGTTAGGGCGAGATTGATATGCTGCGGGCAATTTTCGGGACATTTTGGTCGGAAAAGTTGAATAACGTGATATATCCAGAACAGTTCTATATTCATTAGAATTTCAGTGTTTACGGTTTGAAGTGACTTCTAGTGTTTAATACTAGTGTTATATATCAATAAATTTGACAAAAAAAATTCAGGCTGCTAGGCTGCTAGGCTGCCAACTTCACTCTGCTAGGCTGCTAGGCTGCCAGACTGCCAACTTCATATTTACAGCAGTCTAGCGGCGTAGCATCCTAAAATGACCACTATTGTTTTTTTATCAAAAGATTAAAGTTCTCATATTTGTTAGGGCGAGTAGATATGTGGCGGGCAATTTTCGGGACATTTTGGTCGGAAAAGTTGAATAACGTGATATATCCGGAACAAATCTACATTCACTAGAATTTCAGTGTTTACGGTTTGAAGTGACTTCTAGTGTTTAATACAAGTGTTAGATATCAATAAATTTGATAAAAAAAAAATTCAGTCTGCTAGGCTGCTAGGCTGCCAACTTCACTCTGCTAGGCTGCTAGGCTGCCAGACTGCCAACTTCACATTTACAGCAATCTAGCGGCGTAGCATCCTAAATGACCACTTTCGTTTTTTTTTATCAAAAGATTAAAGTTCTCATATTTGTTAGGGCGAGATTGATATGTTGCGGGCAATTTTCGGGACATTTTGGTCGGAAAAGTTGAATAACGTGATATATCCAGAACAGTTCTACATTCACCAGAATTTCAGTGTTTACGGTTTGAAGTGACTTCTAGTGTTTAATACTAGTGTTATATATCAATAAATTTGATAAAAAAAAATTCAGTCTGCTAGGCTGCTAGGCTGCCAACTTCACTCTGCTAGGCTGCTAGGCTGCCAGACTGCCAACTTCACATTTCCAGCAGTCTAGCGGCGTAGCATACTAAAATGACAACTTTCGTTTTTTTTATCAAAAGATTAAAGTTCCCATATTTGTTAGGGCGAGATTGATATGTGGCGGGCATTTTTCGGGACATTTTGGTCGGAAAAGTTGAATAACGTGATATATCCGGAACAAATCTACATTCACTAGAATTTCAGTGTTTACGGTTTGAAGTGACTTCTAGTGTTTAATACTAGTGTTATATATCAATAAATTTGATAAAAAAAAATTCAGTCTGCAAGGCTGCTAAGCAGCCAACTTCACTCTGCTAGGCTGCTAGGTAGCCAGACTGCCAACTTCACATTTACAGCAGTCTAGCGGGGTAGCATACTTAAATGACCACTATCGTTTTTTTATCAAAAGATAAAAGTTCTCATATTTGTTAGGGCGAGATTGATATGTTGCGGGCAATTTTCGGGACATTTTGGTCGGAAAAGTTGAATAACGTGATATATCCGGAACAGTTCTATATTCACTAGAATTTTAGTGTTTAAGTTTTGAAGTGACTTCTAGTGTTCAATACTAGGGTTATATATCAATAAATTTGATAAAAAAATTTTTAGTCTGCTAGGCTGCTAGGCTGCTAGGCTGCCAACTTTACTCTGCTAGGCTGCCAGACTGCCAACTTCACATTTCCAGCAGTCTAGTAGCATAGCATCTTAAAATGACCACTATCGTTTTTTTTTTTATCAAAAGATTAAAGTTCTCATATTTGTTAGGGCGAGATTGATATGTTGCGGGAAATCTTCGGGACATTTTGGTCGGAAAACTTGAATAACGTGATATAATCGGAACAGTTCTTCATTCACTAGAATTTCAGTGTTTACGGTTTGAAGTGACTTCTAGTGTTTAATACTAGTGTTATATATCAATAAATCCGATAAAAAAAAATTTTAGTCTGCTAGGCTGCTAGGCTGCCAACTTCACTCTGCTAGGCTGCTAGGCTGCCAACTTCACGGACCTACCCCGGTAAATGATTAGTTCAAGTTGATTAGATTAAGAAATATCGGATAGATGAAATGCTTGAAGAAGCTTTTTGTGCAAAATGGGTGAAAATTTATTAAACAATTTCTTCTGATAGGATAGGTTCGTTGATCCATTGAAAATTCATTATACATTCTAAACACATGGTAACAGGTAACTATTGAGTTGTTCCAGTATATTCATGAATTGTTACGTTCTTTTAGAGCATAAAATATAAATTTTGAAAGATTGAAAAGAACTTTTGTGTTTTTACACGATATAAGTAATTCAAATTTATTTATTGTCGGCCAGTGGCAAAAGTAAGGTTTCATGAATTTTTGTCTAATATTGTAATAGCGAGGACATGTCATTAAGAAATGGTACTCATTCTCTGCAAGACGCGTATTACATTGTTTACAAATGCGATCCTCTCTTCGGGTCCCTTCTTGTCTTCCTTTTTCGATTTCTAGGTCATGTGACGATAATCTGAATTTTGTTAATGCAACTGGAAATTTTATTTCTCTTTACTTGTATAGCTTTTTAACAGTTACTTAAAATTAAGATATATAACCTTGATTATTTCATTAATTTTAAAATTTTAACATTGTAATCAAAAGATTTTACAAAAAGCTTCAAAAAGGACTCCTGGAATGTTCGTCCTTTAAATTGTTGAACATTTTCATTATTGTTTATTATTCGCTTATTTTGCAGAATTGACAGTGTACAGAATGTTTTAGATCAATACGTTGCCCAGTTTTCTTATCTATACACAAAGAAAAAAGTATTGCAATATCTAAAAGTATTTAAATACGCAAGTACGTTAATAAAGACAGATTATGAACCCCCCTATCGAAAATTTATTGGGCATTCTTGGTCGTCAAATATGCGAACTGTTACCTCCAATTCAAAATCTTGCTCAGTTGTTACAGATGTTGGAATAGTAATGACGATGTTTATATCCTACATCTGATCCAGTGTAAAAGGAGAAAAGTGGGTGCAGGCTTTTGCTTTTGCATGATATTGGCGGTGCAGTAAGTGTTCAGTAAGTGTGTGGCTCACTCTTGGATTTGAGACAATAATCAGGTAAAAATCCCATCTAGGACATTGGATGCAGCCATACTAAATCGTGTACGAATATTTTGTTAAATCATTTTTTTTCATAATTGCCATAAAATGCATTAAATGGCAGAATTGGAAAAAAATATATTGTTTTTCAGTTCCATTTCCAATTATAAGACCCACTGAAAAAGCTTTCGTTGTCGTAAATTACCGCAAATTACCGCTGACAGTTCACTTTTGTTCCAAACTACTTCGGTAAAAATCCGATGTTGCAATACTATATATTTTTTTGTTTACATAGGTAGAGCTCAAATATTCCATTGGATTAAATGATTGAAGAATGTCTGGCCCTTACAGAAAAGAATTTTGGTGTAAAACTGAATATTGATGATTCTGATTTAAGGCATGTATTCACATTTTATAGGGTTTTACCAAAGAATGCTGAAACTGTAACTAAAGATGAATCAAATATGTATTTATTAAATTGAGTATATTGTACGATAATGCGTCTGTTTTTGTTTCATAGATCGCGGTTGTGATGATACGGTTAAAGATCTCCTTTAAACGCATCTGTTGAAACCAACATTAATTCATGTGACAAAGTCTTACAAAGTCATATATTTGCAAAGATTGTGAAAAAATCATGACATTGCCAATGTCTTGATGCCGATTCGAGATGCAATTTTTTCGTATAATGATAGATCAATACTACCAATTCTATTGCCAACTGAACTGTATCGAGGTCAGACATTGTCATAATTTGACATAACAAGAGCACCGTTTTTGCGTGCCATCGCTTGGCTGCAGGTATTCGAAACTGCAAAAAATAAACATTGAATAAAGAGGCACAATTCACAATGTTTTCAAAGTTACACCCTTGATAGTCTGGATAGATATTGTGTTGGTGAAGGAACATGCCTGGTAGCTTGAAGATCTCTTCAATGACGGCAGAGATATAACCAAGGTTAAAGTAAGTCACACCAACGCCTACGCCAACAACAACGACTGTAAAAATTACAAAGACCAATGCGAACGAATGCTAAACTTTTGCATCACGATAGATGATGATATCGGTATCCATTAGCTGACACTATAGTCAATGTGATTTGCCAATATAAAGATTATCTTTTCAGCCCAACCCACAGCAGCATTTGCTTTTTGGGCGCATCAAAAACAAATACTGTTCTTTCAACGACACAGCAAATCCTTTCTGAAAGTATTGCAATGTTGTTTTTTTTTTCGAAGGTTTTTAATGTAACAGATCTCTTTTTGTATCCTTTTACTACTACGTACTAACTATGTGAATAAAGAACTATGCTTCAAATCTTAATATCCAAACAAAAGAGTCCTATCTTGTCTTGGCATACACGAGCATGAGTTTACTATGATATCACACGCTCGGTCCTTATTAGTCCCCCACCGGTTACCGGTTGGGGGACTATAGGTTTGCTCGATTCCGTCTGTCCGTCCGTCCGTCCGTCTGTCTGTCCGTCCGTCCGTCCGTCCGTCACACTTTTGTCCGGGCTATATCTTCTAAACCATATGTGCTAGCAACTTCAAACTTGGTACACTTATAGATCTCATTGAGGACAAGTGTCATGTTCAAGAACCGTTACTCTGCCACGCCCACTTTTTGAGTTATTGCCCTTTGTTGTTTTTATCCTAACATTCTTGTCCGGATCATATCTCCTAAACTATGTGTGCTAGCAACTTCAAACTTTGTACACTTATAGATCTCATTGAGGACAAGTGTCATGTTTAAGAGCCATAACTCTGCCACACCCACTTTTTGAGTTATTGCCCTTTGTTGTTTTTACCCTAACATTCTTGTCCGGACCATATCTCCTAAACTATGTGTGCTAGCAACTTCAAACTTTGTATACTTATAGATCTAATTGAGGACAAGTGTCATGTTCAAGAACCATAACTCTGCCACACCCTTTTTTTGAGTTATTGCCCTTTGTTATTTTAACCCTTACATTTTTGTCTGGATCATATCTCCTAAACCATTAGTGCTAGCAACTTCAAACTTGCTACACTTGTAGATCTCATTGAGGACAAGTGTCATGTACAAGAACTGTTACTCTGCCATGTCCACTTTTTGAGTTATTGCCCTTTGTTGTTTTTAGTCTTACATTCTTGTCCGGACCATATCTCCTGAACTATAAGTACTAGCAACTTTAAACTTTGTACACGTATTGATCTTATTGAGGACAAGTGTCATGTACAAGAGCCATAACTCTGCCACACCCACTTTTTGAGTTATTAGCCTTTGTTGTTTTTACCTTTTCATTTTTGTCCGGACCATATCTTCTAAACCATCAGTGCTAGAAACTTCAAACTTGCTACACTTATAGATATCATTGAGGACAAGTGTTATGTACAAGAACTGTCACTCTGCCATGTCCACTTTTTGAGTTATTGCCCTTTGTTGTTTTTACCTTTACATTTTTGTCCGGACCATATCTCCTAAACTATGTGTGCTAGCAACTTCAAACTTTGTTCACTTATAGATATCATTGAGGACAAGTGTTATGTACAAGAACTGTCACTCTGCCATGTCCACTTTTTGAGTTATTGCCCTTTGTTGTTTCTATCCTTACATTATCATTCTTCTCCGCCCACTTTTGGAGTTTTTGTCATTGGTTGTTTTTACTCTTATATTTTTGTTTGGGACATTTTGTTCAAAACCTAATGTGCTAGCAACTTCAAATTTTGTATACAGTTATAGATCTAGTAAGTAGGAAATAGTTCAAATTTTGTATACAGTTATAGATCTAGTAAGTAGGAGATATATTATAAGAAAGGATTTTTTGTTATCCGGTGGGGGACTTCTGTATTGCATCGCAATACGACATGCACTTGTTTTCAATGTATTAACCTTAACTAGGTTAAAGAGTGGTACATCTAGCATTCTTGTCTAAATAATTTATAGTCGACTTTCATGTCCACCTTCGCTAGGAAGGGAAGTAACTACTAACATTGATTTATAATTTCCGATCTTTCTTAAGATGAGAAAGCAGCATTACCTTGATGAGTTTACGGAAAATTTAACATGAGTTTGTGCTTAGATTATTGCTAAACCCAATAATCTCTATCTTAAAGCGATTCACATGAGTATATGTGACCTGCCACGCGAAAAGCGACCATTTGGGAAGTACTCAGGATGTCAACTTAAGTCAGACTGCGGAGACTGACTAGGATCGAAACATTTCGCTTTTTATTAGTTCTCTGAATCTAGAAGGATCAACCAGCCTTCTCGCGAAAGAATTATTGAAATGCGACCTCTGGTTGAAATTTCCGTGAGGTGCAAACATTGAGTAGCGTAGAAAGCCACATAATGTAACTAACTATTAAGTGACTTAATTGTCTACATATACTCTGAGACCTTATCTTTTTACTAAATACATACATACATACGATGCACAGACTGGTCAGAGTCTTTGGTTTGCGCATAGTTGAATTTGTTGAAAATCTCACGCACAGACTCAAAATTATTTTACAGAATTCCCAGATGGCCCTTTTGATGGGTAATATATTTTTCCTATCATTCAATTGCATTATTTGAAGCAAATTAGCCTGTGTGTAACATTTTCAACAATTTCACGTGTACGCAACGTCAAGATCCGGCTTAGCGTTTACATCCACACAGTCTGATCTGCGTATTCACTGTGCACTTTATTGAAAGTTTCTGCCTCATGTTGCCTTTTCAAAATTGGATCGAAATTGGAGAAAATCTTCTATTCATTGTGTGGCTCAATGTCTTTCCATCATGCGAAATTATTATTATTTCATTTTTTTTTTTGAAACGTGAAATACAAAGGCAGTTGTAACATTTTCATATATTCAAAATGACCAAACATCCACAAAAATGATTGGAAGCACACAAGATGTGTATATGAACATGTTAAAAAATAGGCAAGCACATGTAGGACTTGTTCCTCTTTGTGAGACTTTTTAACAAGATACGGGATCTATTTACGCATGCATTGATTTGTATTCTTGGCAGAGAGTGTCAATTAGTACTCGACCCATTCTATTTGAGATCGAATGACATGGCAGGAATAACATGCCCTGTTCATATACATATTTCATAAATTCATAAAAGTTACAAGCCTATCAAACATTTTTGATAAGATAATGGACGTTGGCAAGTGTTCTAAAGTTTTCGTTTATTTCAAATCATATAATTCAACGCTAAAACAGGCAAGAAAAAACACGTCGAAAAAGTCTATATGTTAAGTATTTTCTGCACCATCATACTTTAGATACATCGTGAAATTGACATTAACCTCAATCAGACCATTCTTAATCGCTCACCTAGCGCATCATTCATTCATTCCAAACACTCACTCAAAACATTCAAAAAGGCTCAAACCCATTGAAAAATATAGAATCAACAACGTCATTCAAAATAAATTTGAATATAAAAAAACGCGATTTCACTGACTTAATTCAAATTGTAAGCGTCTAATAGGTTATTAAAGAAATAGGAAGCTATTTATAGAACTTATATGCGTATTTTATTAAAGGGAGATAATCAATAACGCTAATTTTGATCATCCTGAACAAATTTAGCGATATTGGAATACCTCCCATTAAATTCTTTCAAAACTCACAAATTCTTTCAATTTCATCCCTTAATCATTCCAAAATCATTTACCTTGTCAATTTCACGATGTTGGTAAGATATGCTCTGGTTAAGTTTTGCGATATCATTCAAATGGATAGATCCTGTCTTTGTTTGTATTTTTGCCTGCTGATGAACCTACACATGATTTTTAAAGCGTTCTTCATACAAGTACCGCAACCAGCTGCTAACCCTACTTAGGCGTTTTTCTTATCATACGTTCATGGTTGACGCCAAAAGACTTGTGTCATAATTGGCCAACTTATTTCTGACCCGAATCCTACCTGGGTGTAGACTTATCCAAATTTCAACTATCAGAATAGCCTATTCTAGGCTATTCTTATTGTCGAAATTTGGGTAAGTCTAGAGCTTGTAGCCCGCTGTCTGAGAGATACTCTGATATAGCCGACAACAATACCCGCCCGGGTCAGAAATTAGTTTACCTTTTGACTTTTGTAAAAAGCGTTCGAGGTTGGCTGAGCAAGGAGGCTAAACTCAAAATCACAGAACTTATTGTAAACTTTGTCCAACTCCAATACAAAATGAAGCTGGACCTGTACCCCTTATTGATGCTATCCTTTGAGTTTTGTGTAATAATTCAAGGGGCTTGGATTACTCTTATAGGAGATTTTAGGTGGACAAAATAGAAAAGGCATTTTGGATTTTAAATGGAAGCGTTTCAAGGATCAAACATAATCGATTAGATAGGCTTGCTTGAAAAGTGAAAAGGTAAACCCTGAACAATTTGCTTGATCTAGCACCAATCTATTTCTTCTTATTCTTAAATTTGAAATGAATATCAATTGACTTCCGGTATGAAAAAGAAGGTTTGATGGTGGCTAAGGGGTAATTTAATCAGAATGACTTTTACTTTTACTGGTCCGATAGCGCTTGTACAGCGTTTGTCGAAGTTCACACTAGAGGGAAATTGAATTGGGAAAAAGGGGATCTGAAGTAGCCGAGGTGCGTTTCTTAGAATAAGATCATTAAGAATTTAATCAAGATTTTTAAGATGTACCGTTTTTAGATTAAGATTTTGAAGCGGCTTAATAACAATCTTAAGATATCTTAATGAGGTTAAATGGTTTTTGCATTGGCTAAAAACGAGTAGACTTGGCGCCGTCGAATGCTTTCGCTCACAATGTTAAAAATTGTTTCTTATGACGTCTAAATCATTTTATTTAGCGGATTTTTTCATCTTGCTTAAAAAACGCACACCTGGTTATCTTTGACCAACCCTTGCCTGAATGAAATCAGTGTTGAATTAAAGAAAAAAGACCCCATTATAAAAATCGGGAAAATGAATGTGTCTCAACGAAAGAATTATTTTCTATATAAAGCAATCTCATGTCAAAACGTTCACATAGTTCATCAAAACGAGAAAACTGTATTAAACTCGGAATGACGGGAAAGCACTATTAATCAAGTACACGATATGATATATTTATTCGGTGTGTTAAATGTGTCAAGAATTCATGTTATATTTCTAAATATATTGTAAATTTCAATGAGAGAAATATAAATATATTCACTCAGTAAAAGACATAGGATGATGTTTTGTTTCAATTCACAACCAGAAGATCATAGACCCGTGAGGTCAAAAATGTATACAAAACACAAAATGGTGGTCATTTATACTGACATAAATGAAAACGTATATACACAGGGTTACTTAAGTTAACCTCAATGTTCCAATAGCATAACGCAATTTAAAAGGTACAGTTAATAACCTCGTGAAATTGATATTCATCTCAATCAAAACCATTTTAAATTGCTCACTCAGCGCTCCATTCATCATTTCAAACACTCTCTCAAACAATTCAAAAATGCTCCAAAATCGCAAAATATATACGATAAACAACCACATTTAAAATGAAGTTGGAAAAATCGTGATTTCACTAACATAATTCAAATTATGAGCGTCTGATCGGTTCTTGAAAAAACAGGAAGCTATTTATAGAACTTGTGAGCATATTTTATTGAAAGGAAGATAATAGATATCTCTTATTTTGTTCATTATGAACAGAATTAGTGATATTGGATTACCTCCCTTTAATTTCACTCAAAGCTCAGTCATCGCACCAAATCAAGTTCCTTCAAAATCATTCACGATGTCAATTTTAAGATGTCAATTTCACGATGTTGTTAACTGTAAGTGGTTAACTCAGGGTTAACCATAAATAATGAATATATATTATTGATAACCCCGAGTCTACCACTAAACTTTTGTTATGCAATTAGCCCTAACTGTCTAAAGATAATGAATTCCTACCAGTCCATAACATATATTTGCCTTAAAGCATACACTCTCATAATTTTAAAATGAGTAGTTTCAGAAAATGGGAGCTAATCCAGGCTACCGGATGTCGACGTGATGTGTAGTTGATTAAAGTTTAACGTGCAATATGGCATATCCATATCCATTATAGGAAATATTTAAACATGCATTTGGCGCCATACCGTCTTTCTCTTTAAAATATCATTATTCTTTAAATTCATTAATCACCGACCATATTCGAATCGAAAATTGGTCTAAAATTTTAAAAGGACTATATTGTTCAAGAGACGATATATAACATTTTTGAAATCTAAGCAATATACTTCGAAGAAACACCGAGTACGTAGGCATGGTCAATACTCTGAGAAGAATGTGCGAATTCACGGGCAAATGCAAGTCTTTTTTATATCAAGTTGTTAAGTCACGCACCAGGAACCCGTTTTACTAAACGTCTTACGAGAAAATTAATCGCAAGTCAAAATCATAAATCATACCTGGTGTTTTCTTTCATCATTAGATTCTGCCTTGCAATATCTCATTGGAATCGTCTTTCAAAGACGATTCCAATGAGATGAGGCACGGTAGAATTCCATATCTAGTTACTTCTGTAGAAGCAACTTTAAGATTTTACATACGCGAAAATGATCGTAAGGTGTTTAGTAAAACGGGCCCCAACCTTTTTTTTTTGATGAAACACAAGCTGCAAAGATAAATAAGTAAAATGAATGACAAGACCTGTAAGAATATAGAGACCCATAATTATCAGATACATTTCTAGTGAATCCCTACCAAGCTTAAACGTAATGAGCAGAACTATTATATTAGAAATAATGTAGACAGGTTAAAAAGAAAAGAAAACCTTCAAGACCTTTTTCTGAGAGTTAATGTCTAGAAGTCTGTCTTATTCTTGTGATTTCACTTAATTTAATAATGCTAGTTGTCAGGTACAATGTATAAGGACACGATGACCTGTAAGCCACATATTTGTCACGTTCAATTATTTAAGATATACGTTTTTCGTTGAGGAAGATACAATCTTCTGACATGAAAATGGAAATTATTATAATTGTTATAATTCAGAACAAAAGTTTTGATTTACTCGAGTTTTTACATTGGGCGCGATTACTTGTGAATTTTCCAGGTCGTGGTATCGAGAGGGATTTATATATTCGGAGTTAACTAAATAGGCTCTAAACTAACATAGTTTTTACATAGTACATCAATTGAGTGTCGGGTCAGGAAAAAGAAGTACTTCATCAAAAGGAAAAGGAAAATCAACAAATCAACCAAATCTTTAATAACAAATACAACTTTATAGACCAATTATTTGCAGTCTGGATCATGTTATTACAAATGTACCATAAAAATGAGTATTTCAAATTAAATAATTGAACAGTTACCTCATAACCTTTTTTGTGATCTACCTTTTTCAGATAGGTCTAAACAAGATTTGGGAATCTTTGGCAAACTAGATATTATAAATTATCCTACCGCCTCATGTTTGAAATATGTAAAAGATCGAACGGCAAAGGCAGGTGTGTAACTTGGTTTAGAAAGGATTCTATTAAAGGCATTACAAAAATATTGACCCAAAGATATCTATACATAAGTCTTATGTTTTGGAAAAAAATCGTTAAACAAGAGACCATCTTTCATGATATAAAAAGCCAAACAGAGAAAATCAAAATATTTCACTGGCGTTATTTTCTTGGCGTCAGTATACATATACTGAATTGCTTTAAACCACTACTCAATATTATGTTTTCATATTTGAACGAAACCCACTAATAATTACAATGTTGGAGCATTTCTGCAAATAAAAATCACTTCTAATACTTGTGAAATCTAGACAGAAGAAAGAAATTAAAGTGGGGTATACCTGAAAACGTAATTGGGTAAAGAAAATTAAAGAAATGTAGTAGTTAATATTTCCAATAGCAAATGCAATCGTGTACCATTTGAATTGTTTGTTTGAATGGGTTTCACGCCGCTTTCAACAATTTCGCAGTTATATCGCGGCGGCCGGAGCACCTAACAATGGATTCCTGGTATTTCTTTCACCTGCACTACCATTACACCCTTTCCTAGCCTCCGACTGCTATCTCACACAGGGTTACTATTATCTACCCATTGGTGAGAGACAAACGTCGGAAAGGATATTTGCCGCCACCGGGGATCGAACCCACGACTTCCAGATTGAAAGAGTCTTATGCCTAACCAACTACGCTATGGTGGCGGCCCGTGCACCATTTGAATAAAAGATTTTATCATTTCAGCTGGAACATCGTAAATGAGATAATTCCAGAGCTATGTGGAGGCGATGTTTTGTATCAGAACAATTAACTTGTAATTTTTAAAATCAGCACTAACTAATGAAGATTAACTCAAAAGAATCAGACAGGGAAAAAAGGGAATAGAAATAAACAATATCCTGTATTATTTTGTCTTTGTTGTATATTAATCAGTATACCCAATTTGTATATGATTTTCAGGGAATATCAACTAACGTCGAATTCTTATTGAGCCTGTGCGAGACATTTCCAACAATTTGAAATGTGTGTGAGGTGCAACATTGAGAAGCATTGACTGCCACCTACTGTAAATATAATGTAATCTGATTGTGTACATGTACTTTGAGACCTTATCTATCTACTAAACTTATAGCGAAGACTCTGTTCAGCCTGTGCATCCGCACAGGCTGGTCAGAGTCTTTGCTATGTACATATATCAAATTGTTGGAAATCGCACGCAATGGCTCAAATATGATAAAGCGGTACCTATACGGATTATTTGGAACAGGCTGGTCAGAGTCTTTGTTATATACATATATCAATTTGTTGGAAATCACACGCACAGGCTCAAATATGATAAAGCGATATCTACACGGATTATTTGAAACATGCCGAAAGCGAACTCAAACAGTAATCAAAAACAAGCAAATGCAAACATGTTTGAAACAAATCTCTGAAATTTATCTCAGCAACCTAGTTTTACAAACTGTGTTAATGGAAAAATTAAAATGTCAAAAAAGAAAACTATTTGATGCATTTCTAGAAATTGTTGTTAGAATAATCTTGATGTTTCATCATAAATCATTTTGTCAAGGTTTTCATTTCAGAATGTCAAATTGTCATTAGCCTGGAAAATTGGTGAGCCGATTGCTTAACAAAATAGAATACACGTCATTATATAACACTGTTTTCTTCTCAAGTGATTATTTACCAATCTAACTTATTTTCGCCGTTGTTATAGCGCACCAGTGGCCAGTTCTACTAAACATCTATTAATCAGTTTGCACGTAAGTCAATGAATGGGTAGATAATTGTAAACAGAAGTAGGTTAGTAGCTAGGAAAGGATGTTATAGTTGTAATCGTGCGGGAAATATCAGGAAATCATTGTTATGTACTCCATCCGTCACGAAATGATTGCGATTATGTTAAAAGCGGCGATTAAACCCCGTGTAGTGGCGTGGTGTCCATCGTGAGTGCGTGCGTCCATGCGTCCGCCTGTCCGTTAACTTTTTTTCTTTTAACATCTTCTCTGAAACTACTCATCAAAATTCAACCAAACGGAACACGAATATTCCTTGAGACATGATCTTTCAGATTTATTCGTATAATTCTGATCGAGTTGATGACATAGGCACTACGGGCTGACACATCACTTAAAATGATCCCATAATAAAGAAAATTAAAAAAATCTTCTTCTCTAAAAATTACTGTTGAGAGTGTAACCAAACTACACAGGAATGATGTTTATAACATTCTCTTTCAGATTTGTTCGTAAACTCTGATCGGGCTGATGACATGGGCTTTACAGGCTGCCAAATCACTCAAAATGGTCCCATATGATGAAATATATATAAAAAAGATCTTCCTCTCTGAAATAACTGTTCAGGGTGTAACCAAACTACACAGGAATGATGTTTATAATATAACCTACGTCGCCGGAGTGAAATAACCCCGTTGAATATTTTTGATATTACACGGGTGTTATTACACTAGTGGAATAATTATGCAAATGAGCTTAGAGCGAATAGCAACGCTATTTTGTAGTCGCGAAAATGACGTCATAATCCATGTTTTGTGACGTCATTTTTAAACGGCGTTACATGTTTCGCGGAAAATTCAAACGTTGAATTTCAAGAATTTTGTCGATTTTTCGCTAAAATTCGGGTCATATTATAAACAGAATATAAAATTTGTGCTCATAAAATACAGAATTTATTAAACTCGTCATCTAAAACAGATAAAATCAGCGCAGCCTCGTTTTTAACTGTTTATAGAAAACTCGTTTAATAAATTCAGTATTCAATGACCACTCATTCAATATCCTCAATTTTTAACATGCTCTTTCAGATTTATTCGTAAATTCTGATCGGTCTGATGACGTTGGCTTTACAGGCTGTCACATCACTAAAAATGGTCCCATGAGATGAAATATATATAAAAGAATCTTCCTCTCTGAAATTACTGTTCAGAGTGTAACTAAACTGCACAGGAAAGATGCTTAGAAAATGCTCTTTCAGATTTGTACGTGAAGATCGTATCTGGCTGAAGACATGGGCTTTACAGGCTGCCACATCACTAAAATGGTCCCATATGATGAAATAATAAATAATCTTCTTCTCTGAAATTATTGTTTAGAGTGTAACCAAACTGCACAGGAATGATGCTGAGAAAATGCTCTTTCATATTTGTCCGTGAAATTCAGATCTAGCTGAAGACATGGGGTCTACGGGCTGCCGTGTCACTGAAAAATGGTCCCAATTGATGAAATATACAAAAATATGTTCTTCTCTGAAATTATTGGTCAGAATTAAATCAAATTTCACAGGAATGATTCTTAGAAAACGCTCTTTCAAATTCGTTCGTGAAATTCTGGTCTGGCTGAAAAACTTGGACTCTATTGGATGTCGCCTTCCTGGAAATGGTCCTGAATGTCTTGTTATGCTGAAATATAAAACAATCTTCTTCTCTGAAATTATTGGTCAGAATTAAACCAAATTTCACAGGAAGGATGCTTAGGACATGAATATTTAGGCTCCTTCTTTTAATACTGATAAGGCTGTTTACTTTGGCTTTTCGAACTTTCGCGTCTTTCAAAAAAAAAAGAAAAAAAAAAGCCCCTTTTGGTAAAATATTAAAATATAAAAGATTTTCTTCTCTAAATATCCGGGTCATAATTCAACCATATTTTACAGGAATGATGCTTAGGACATGCTCTATCAGATTAGAATTTAAAATCCTGATTTGGCTGATAACTCTGGTGCCTTGAATTGACAGGAATGATGCTTGGGACTTAATTTTTAAAATTCCTCCTTTCAATCCATTTTGGGCTGATAACAGGTTCTTCAAAAGGTACCATATGACAAATTAATATAAAAAAATCTTCTTCTCTGAAATCATTTTTTGTTGCAAATTACTGATGTCAGGACTGTTCTTTGGATATACTCCTCTCTGATTTCTTGATGATTATGTTTAAGTACCATGGCATAAGGGGCCTTTGTGATGCAACATTTCTTGAAAACACAACCTGTACATGTCTTGACAGATTGAATAAAACTTTCATGACACGGAACGTATCATGTGACTATGCGTACATTAAACCCCTTGGCAATGATATTCGGTGCCATGGAAAAAAGAAACTTTCTTGTATGATTGTTTGTTGACGTAAGATTTTTTTCATTTCATGTATTATCCAACCTTGCTCTTAGATGAAACATGGCATGTGAAATCACCATTACAAGATCTATCCAGGGGGATAACTCTGGAAGAATTTTTATAAGAGTTATGCCCCTTTTCGAGTAAGACTTTTTGCATTATCCAGCACCTTCAGCCGAGCGTTGTACCCGAAGGCGTTGCTCTTGTAATGAATTTGTTAGGCATAAGGTGCCAGTCGGGCGATACTGGCCCCCTTGGCCTCTTGTTGAGTAGTTTGTGTGGAAAATGATGGGACATTAAATAAAAAAAGATTTCTCCCTGTTTGAATTGACTCTAATTTTTAGATTTTTCAATGCTCAATGACACTTCTAGATCATTTGTGAACACACCATCAATTGTCAGAGAAGTATATTTAATGGACAAATGTTGAGTATTTTACCTAAAAGTGCAACTTCAACATGATCCAAGCCCATAACATATATAGAGGATATTGAATGAGTGGTCATGGAATACCGATTTTATTAAACGAGTCATCTATAAACATATAAAAACGAGGCTTCGCCGAGTTTTTATCTGTTTATAGATGACGAGTTGAATAAATTCGGTATTTTATGAGCACAAATTTGATATTCTATTTATAATATGACCCGAATTTTAGCGAAAAGTCGTCAAAATTCTTGAAATTTAACGTTTCAATTTTCCGCGAAACTTATAACGCCGTTTAAAAATGACGTCACAAAGCATAGATTATGACGTCATTTTTAGTTACAAAGTAACGTTGCTATTCGCTCTGAGCTCATTTGCATTGTTATTCCACTAGTGTAATAACACCCGTGTAATATCAAAAATATTCAACGGGTTATTTCACTCCCGCAACGTCGGTCATAGTATAAAGATAAATTGTCTGTTGATAAGTGGTACCTAGAGTATTTATATTTCTCTATCCTTTTATGAGGTGATTAAATAAAATAGTAACATAATGTACTATAATTGATATATGAAAAATAAACTTTTTATACTATAGCCAATTACAAACCTTTAACAAAAGTATTTGTATATTGACACTTAGCATGGCTAGTGTCAATATTTAACAAACATAATTTTTGATACAATCCTGTAACTCTGAAAAAGCCGACAGGCAAACCTTTGCTTTTGAGTTGCAATTAGCAATTTATTCTCGGATGCTATAGTTCCGCAAGTTTATGTGAGTATCGAGAAACCGTTATTGCCTATCATTTTCAATGTAAAATTGATCTTTGACGCCTCACTATAAATTGTACAACTGTAGCTGTTGCAGAAGTAATTTTCCTAACTGTTAATTTCCCAAAGGACACGATTTTTGTTTTTCTGCACAAAGGTTAATAAGACAATTTAAAGAACGATGGAACACTATGCTAGAAATTAAAGTCTGATTGCACATTGTTAAAATCCGTGTAACTAGGGAAAAAACAGTTCCCAACTCATGAAGAAGGCTAATCGCATTTTGAAATGTCGAATTTCTCATACAGAAACTATTGTTTTAAAACGGCGATCAGCAATCGCAAATGTTTTTTCTACGCACCCAATTGAAAGCAGCTAGAAAATGACAGGTGTATGACTTTCGAATGCTTCTGAAATGAAATTGATGAGGGAATTTTTAATAATACACGTAATAAAGGAAGGTAAAATAGCGATATTTTTTAACTCCTTTTTCAGAAAGGTCTTCCTTAGTATTCTTTAAATATGAGCCTGTTCATGACATTTCCAACAATTCGCACAGTCTGACCAAAGTCTTTACTACACGTTTTGTAGATAAATAAGTTTTCAAAATATCTGTAGAGAGTCAGGCAATCTTCTAATTGCACTATGTAGCTTAGACTGACTCCCGTCCCACTGATCTGAAGTATTGTGAAATGAGCAATCCAACTAGAGAACGTATAATTTCTTTTCAGCTTATATTTCTCTGACTAGCCGATCAGTGGTCCAGTTTTTGAGAATATGGGAGGTAATTTGAAATAGTAAATCATGAGTGGTGTACCTTATTCAGCACTAACTGACAGCCCGGGAGCCAAGCTATATGTAACTGTCTAGGCTGTTAAATGTTACACCTAACGCACGTTTCAAATTGTTGGAAATGTCATGCGCAGGCTCATATATTTGTGACTTTGTGGACGCTTCTAGATTAGAACCAGCTAATAAAAAATACGGAATGGTTTGATCGGTTTTGAAGAGGTTGTGAAGTATTTTTCGAAGAATTTCGGAGCATTTTGAACAATTTGAGTGAGTGGTATATCATATGAGCGAGCTATTCAGAACGGTTGTGATCAGGTCGAGTGTCAATTTCTCGATCGTCATAGCCTTAATAATGATTATAAGAAAGATTTCTTAATGATTCAGCATACTTGGAATATCTGCCCTGTGTAACAACACTTTTAAAGCGCCAAAGGTTGCGGAATATCAGCATTAGTGTTACGTTTTAAGAAAAATCAAACTTATTCACAAATTTGCAGACTTTGTCGGTTAGATATTTGAACAATCTTTCAATTCTATCAAATATAGTTTGCTGACATTCTTTATTTGTCCAAAATGAAACAAATAAGGTTTACCACGTTCCTTAATTACACGAAAGTAATTGTTAAAATACATAAAAAAATAATAATAAAACATTTTGTAATTAGAATATTTAGATTTTTTTTTGAAAAATAGGACGATAGATCTTTATCACATATACTCACCGCGTCTTATTTACTTAACACCTTACGATCATTTTTCGCGAAAGTCAAAAATTAAAGTAGCTTCTACAGTATTAACTTATTATGGACTTCTGTCATGAAATATCTTTTTGGAATCGTCTTCTAAAGACGATTCCAATGAGATATTGCAAGGCAGAATCTAACAATGAATGGAACCACTAGGTACGATTTGTGATTTTGTTACATAAGACTTCCAATCTGGAAGTCGTGGGTTCGATCCCCGGTGGCGGCAAATATCCTTTCCGACGTTTGTCTCTTACCAATGGGTAGATAATCGTAAACCTATGTGAGATAGCATTCGGAGGCTAGGAAAGGGTGTAATGGTAGTACAGGTAAAAGAAATACCAGGAATAGATTGTTAGGTGCTCCGGCCGCCGCGATATAACTGCAAAATTGTTGAAAGCGGCGTAAAACCCATTCAAACAAACAAACGATTTGTGATTTTGAATAACGATTACTCATTTTCGTGAGAAGTTCAGTAAAACTGTTCCATGGTCCTTAACCATTATTTCATACAGCATTAAACATATTCTACTCGGTACATTGCCCTATTTTCTTCTTAAGTTTTGCTAGTAAAGGGTACGTGAGAAAAAAATCCTTTATAACTAAACGTAATTAATTTTCAATATATCCGTCGGTACAAATAGTCGACTATATTCTTGCAGAATAATAGCTAAATTAAATTATTTCTACATTCACTTTCCATCAATTCCTTTTTAATTCAATGAAAGCTTGCGATTTTGATGTAAGCAGTGGAAATCAAAGTCAATTATTTTAATAAATTCTTCGTTATGTTTCTGTACCGAGAAATTTCACGTTAAATTTGTCGTTCAATCTTTCTCCAAAGAACAATAATAAATGCACCGAGCTATATTTTATTTTTCATCTCAATTTAAAGGAAAATGGGTAAGTTATTTATGTCTTCCACCCTCTATGTCAAGTTACAATTTTACAAGAGTTTTCTCAATATTTCACGAAAACTATTTTCTATGCCCCGTCACCCCGTTTCGATTGTTCGGCTTCATATTTTTTGTCCTGTCTGCTTTCAAAGTGTCTGTTTCTCTCTCTGTCTGTCCACATGTCGCCGTTACAGTGTGTCGAATTGTCAATCTAGAGGTCCCGGGTTCGACCTCGACGGCGGCACTTATTCATTCCGACTATTAGTCCCCCACTGATTGGTCATTAATTGAGACTAGAAGGGGATGTAACAGTATTATTGTTGTGAGAAATATCAGGATTCTTTTGTAAGGTGCTCCAGCCTCTGCGATATAACTGAAAAATTGTTGAAGATTTACTATGAAAAACCCATTCAAACCAAATTAACATTTCTGTTTGTCCACCCAAAAACTTTGTCAAACAGTTTGAACGGTAATGGATAAAGTCTTCATATTTGACATGTGTAGCGCTTTTTACAAGACCCTTCTGTAGGTACAGGTAAGAACATCGTGAAATTGACACCGTGAATGATTTTTGAATGATTTTTGAATGCGCGGAGCGAGTTTTGGGTGAAATTAAAATGATGGGAATCTAATATCGCTCATTTTGGTCAAGATGAACAAAATTAGCGACATTGATTACCTCCCTTTAATACAATATGTATATTAGTTCTAGAAATGGCTTCATATTTCTTCAAGAACCAAACAGATGCTTTCAATTTTAATTATGTCCATGAAATTGCGATTTTCTTCTAGCTATTTTCAATTTTAATGTAGTTGTTGATTGTTTATTTATAAGTCATTTTGAATGGTTTGAATGAGTGTTTGAATTGAATGATTGGAGCGATGAGTGAGCGAATAAGAATGGTTTTTATTGAGATGAATGTCAATTTGGCTTTGTTCTTAACTCTACCTACTTCAAGGCCATCACTCAAGGTAAAGGTCATTTTAATTGTCGAATTTGTTTATGAATGGTAAGCGATATGATAGAAATCTATTTTTCACATGAGTTTTGCTTTTGACATAACCTTTCTGTGGATATCAAAATTAGGGTCACATGTAACACGTGTTTTAAGATCAATGATTTCCAGCATTAAGCTATATATTGGCCATAACTTTCAAATGGTAATAGATGGATATCATGTTTCAAACATGTATTGTTTCTTATAAGAACGTTTAGTTGGTGTCTACGGTTAGGTTACGAGTAAAGGTCAAGGTCACTTTTTGAGACACTAGCTGTAACTTTTGAACGGTATATGATAGAGCCTTCATATTATATACGTGAGTTTTTTGGGTTTTTTTGTGGCAAAGACTTTCAGTAGGCAGAGAGAGTGAATAAGATCGTGAAATTGACAAGAGTTCCGATCAAAACATTCAAAAACACTCGCTTAGTGATTCAATCAAACATGTACATTCCAAACACTCACTCAAATCATTAAACGCTCCAAAATGAATTAAACAGATAAGATCAACAATCATATTTAGAATAAATGTAGCGGAAAAAAGCAATTTCACCTAAATAAATAAAATTGCAACGCGTCTGATTGGTCCTTGAAGAAACAGGAAGTTATTTATAGAACTTGTATGTATATTTCATTATTTCATTAAAGTATTTGTATTTTTGTATTTTTCAAATATAGCTAATTTGGTAACTACTGAACAAAATTAGCGATATTGGATTACTTACCTTTAATTTCATTCAAAAACTCACTCTTAACGCTAATTCAATTTCATTCCTAAATCGTTCCAAAATAATCGACATGTCAATTTCACGATGTTGTTAACTGTACTTGGGCATATGAGATCAACAAGCCGAGCTTGTTACAGATAAAGAGAATTTTATTTTCTTTTTCTATTCAGATCAGTTACGCTTTCAAAACCAGCACATAAAGCTTAAATATAGATACAGATAATTCTTTTTACATTTCTGCACATACATACAATATTCTGAAATTACTTATCATATAACTTCAGTAAATATGCATCTGTTTCGCACACAGCATAAAGATTTAAGTGATTTATGATTTGTAATAGTACCTAAGATGGTATCCATCCTGTTTGAAGTCAATCTTTTCGGGATTTTCTACATGACGTCAATTTTAGGTAATCATGACGTCAGATCTTAACTTTAACTATCAATTTGGCAAATAGAGTGCCTATTTCTCTGTCTTGATCACACTCTAAAATTCTTCTACAATTGCCTGTCAATCGATGTATAAATCGATGTATGTTCTTTAAAGCCCCCCCCCCCCCCCCCCCTCCTAAAACAATGTTAAATAGGCTAGGATCAGTAAAGTTGACATAGTTTTAAAAAAATTGCTTAATTTTCAATCAAAATATGAAAAAAAGGGCTATTTATCGAAGGTTAAAATCTCGAAAACGGATTCGTTGACGCCCATTTTTTTCTTTTTGTGCTTTAAGTGTAAAGATGAACAAATAATCGAAGCGACAAAATCTGTCGACGAATTTAAAGCGCGCGTATGCCTTTAAGGTATTGTGCAAGATAATTCTTTTGTTTTATGGCACATGTTGTTGTCTATATCTAACTTATAATTATGTGTTGCATGAAATTATTGCGATAGATGATCTAAATGTAAACTGCACAAATGTGTCAAATATTCGACAATGTGGCTACAATGAGTCTGTTATTGTTCAGATAAAATAATTGGTTATGCATTTAATATTTACAATGCGTTCAGCTAATGCACAAAGCGTTTTGTTACAAAAGATAAGAGATACAAATTCCATTTGCTTGTTTTTTTCAGAGCACAGGAGTTTCTATTTAAAACCGGACTATTTTGTCGTGTACTGTATCTATTTTGAATAATGTGTGACTATTGTACAGTTAACAACATCGTGAAATCGATAAGGTGATTGATTTAAGACTGGTTTTGGAATGAAATTGAATGAGTGTGTTTAGAGAGTTTTGGGTGAATTTAATGTGAGGTAATCCAATATCACAAATTTTGTTCAAGATGAACAAAATTAGCGATATTGATTACCTCCGTTTAATAAGATATGCATACAAGTTCTAAAGTTAGCTTCCCATTTCTTCAAAAACTTTTTAGACGCTTACAATTTGAATAATGTCAGTAAAATCTATCCAAATCAATTTTGAATGACGTTGTTGATTCTATAATTTTCAATTGGTTTAGGCGTTTTTGATTGGTTTGAGTGAATATATTAAATGAATGAATGAATGAATTAATTAATTAATTAATGAATGAATGAATGAATGGAGCGCTGAGCGAGCGATTTAGAATGGTTTTGATTGAGGTGAATGTCAATATCACGATGTAACTATCTGTAACCGATATTTTTCTCTCTGAATCAGCTGTCCGCTTTGCCTTACATACTTCATTAGGTTTATTGGTTTTTAGCTCCACTGGCCAGAGGCCAGCGGGCTATTGTCATGGCGGGATGTCCGTCGTCCATGCGTCCGTAAACTTTTACTTTAAAAATCTTCTCATCATAAAGTACTGGATGGATTTCAAACAAATTTCACAGGAATTTTCCTTGGGCGACCCTCTATTAGATTCCTTCAAAGAATTTAAATATATGGTAATAGGTGGCTTTTCTCAGAAACTAAATGATGGATATAAATCAAACTTCACATGAAATATACTTGAGTGGCCCCCTATCAGCTTACAAAAAATAATTGTGATCAGATGATAAAATGTGTATTTTATAGGCGGAGGTCATTTTTCTAAATGTTATATAGTGGAAACTTTGAAAATCATTTTCTCAGACCCTAACAAATGGTGGATAACAACCAAATTAACTGGAATGATTCTTCAGTGATCTTTTACAAGTCTGAAAAAGATATTGTGATCAGATGAAAATTAAGTGTTTTACGGGTGGAGGTCATTTCTCTATATGTTTATATATAGTGAAAACTTTGAAAATCATTGTCTCAGAATCTAAATGATGGAAATCAACAGAATTCCACTGGAATCGTTCTTTAGTGATCCTTTATTAATCTACAAAAAAATATTTTGATCAGATGCAAAATATGTTTCTTATTGGCAGAGGTCATTTCTTTTATATGGTGTTATATGGTGTAATGTCCAATATAGGGTAAAACAAACTTTTTCAAAGATTAAACAGATGGATTTCAACCAAATATCTTCGGAATTTAATTTCTGTGAAGTTGTATCAGGCTGCAAAAATAATTTATTAGATTACCAGCATGCAGAGGATATTTAAACATTTAAAGTGAATATTTGATCACCCTTTTGGTATCACCTAAAAATTGATTTTAGACTCATTAAATTAAATAGCTGTAAAGATTGTAGGTTAGATGGAACATAAGCTTTGTTGGAATCCAAATGTGTGGAAATATAAGGTGAAATAGGGATCCTGAGATACCCCCTGAGAATTGGCCGGTTTATTTGAACGAAGGATGACACTTGCACAAAGAGGACAAGTGGTGTAAAGTGGCCTACTGTGGTTCAGAGTTAGGTAGAAATAGCTGAGTTTACTGCACTCTAAGGCATTTGGCAGAATAAAAATATTGGATTTAATATTTTACGTCTTATTATCATTATTTAGAAATTTGTTTTGATGACAAACAATTATTGTGAAGTACTACCCTTTTAGTGGTGTTTAATGAAAAGCGGCAAGATCTACAATCAAAATTTTGTGGAAAAAGTACCAGTATACTGTGCAGTAACATTCTAGAGTTGAATTTTTTTTTATGCCCCCGATAGGGAGGCATCATAAATTTGACTTGTCCGTCCGTCCGTCTGTCCGTCCGTCTGTCCGTCTGTCCGTCCGTCCGTCCGTCATTCCGTCCAAAAACTTTAACATTGGCCATAACTTCCTTATTACTATCAAAGCGGTGTCGGGGGCATTGTCATCTTACAGTGACAGCTCTTGTTTTATTTTTTTTTTCAAAAAAAAAAAAAAAAAAAAAAAAAAATTCAGGATGAACAATATTAGCTATATTGATTACCTCTCTTTTATAAACTATTTCTCTCACCAGTACAACCACCACATCCTTTCCTAGCCCCAAGCTGCTATCTCACATAGGTCTACGATTATCAACACATTGGTAAAAGACAAATAGTCGGAAAGAATGAGTGCTGCCGTCGGGGATCGAACCCGGGACCTCTAGATTGGCAGTCCGACGCGCTACCAACTGCGCTATGACGGCGGCCCCACTAACATATTAGATGGTGACAATTTGATCTATGTCGGTGAAATCGCGATTTTTCTCTATCCAAGTTTATTTAGTTTGACGTTGTTGATTCTATATCTTCTAATGGGTTTGAGCGTTTTTGAGTGGCTTGAGTGAGTGTTTGGAATGAATAAATGGAGCGCTGAATGAGTGCCTTAGAATGGTTTTGATTGGGGTGAATGTCAATTTCAAGATGTAACTAACTGTATCACATTTTAATTGTCTCAAATTCCTATCTTTCGACCTTAATTTTACAATATAAATTTCACTCAAATGACACAGTATTTCTCCGTCAAACTTTCAGAAAACATCGACAACAAAATTTTAACGCACGTGGATTTATTCAATTTACTACGATAAACTTTCAATTACGTAGATCACAGACGGTCTAATAAATTACCAATGGTAATTATAGCTAAACGTTCGCGTGCTGGTGGCTTCGTCTTTCTATTTCCGAAACAATTGGCGATCTCTTGTGTCGAATAATTGCTTTTGTCTTCAATTAGTTTCTTTAATGTTGAATGATCACTCGCCCAATTGACTTTCATATCAAAAAAGTATTTAATGAACACAAGACATATTGCCAATTTGCAATATACTTCAAACTTCTTCTAGGAGAAAATTACCTAATTTTATGCCTCCGCATCAATAGGATCTAGGGGTATATTCTTTTACATTTGTCCATGCATCTGTGTGTCGGTCCATTTGTTTGTCTTTCTACAGAACTAAACGGGGTGGCCAACCGTAGAAGCTATGTTTTTGTGCGAGACAAAAACTTAGCATTACAGATTACTTCGAGCCTTTTCCAGATACAATATTTATATTTGGCATGATGCTAGATATCAATGATACTCATATGCTCAAGGTCAAGGTCATGTGACAAAGTCAAGGTCATTTATCAATGTCAATCTTCTGAAAAATTTTACATTTAGCATTCGTAATTCACAAACACATCTTCTCGCATTATTTATTTCAAAGCTTACACAGTCCAGCTGGAATTTGACAATAAGGTCAAAGTAAACCTTTAATGTTTGGGCACAATAGTGATTCTTTATTTATTGGATTTTCAAATAGGGTGTAGGCAATGTCTATAATAATGATATAAGACGTGAACTAATTACATTATTTGTATTTGTGTTTATTTTTAAGTAAAATTGTTGTTCATTTCGATCCCAGCCAATCTCTTTTCTCAAATTATGTCGTTTGTGTAGTTTGGAATAAGGTTTTGTCTTATTCAGACATCTAGGAGTAATTTAGGAAAACAAATATTCTGTTTATGACGTGTGATACGAGTTTTCAAAAACTTCCATTTCAAAATTATATGACAAAACCATCTTGATAAGACTAGAGCTGTGTCGCCACACCGTCGACAAACACGCTTTATTGTCTCAATTCAATAACCATCAGATGAAATAGTATATTATTCGCACGGATGATAAATGAGCAGCTATGAAATAACAGTGACAGGGCTTACATTTATTATTACATTGAATTTGAGCCGTCTCTGAAATATGTGATAGTCTGGGTTAACCAGACAATGCAAAACTGTATCTTTTGTCAGCCCTTGTTTAAATGTGCTTACCTCCTTTACATTTTAGTCACAGCCCCAACCTAAACCGGAGGCTTGTTTTACTTAACATCTTACGTTTTTTTCGTAAGTCGAAAGTTAAAAGGTGCTTTTAGAGTAGTAACTAAATATGGAACTCCGCCATGCAATATCTTATTAAAATCGTCTTCTTAAGACGATTCCATTGTGATATTTCAAGGCAGAATTTAACGATGAATGAAAACATCAGGTACGATTTTTATTTTGACTTACGATTAATTTTTTCGTAAGAAGTTTGGTTAAACGGGCCCCGGTTGTACCGGGACAAAAATTCATATTTCTCTTTTTCATGGAAGAGTATATATTTGCTATTTTTTCAAATCTAGATAGGTTTTCATTTTTCCGTGTATATATAATTGCTTAGGTAGCATATTCGGTTAATCCATATGAGCCCTAGAAGACCTTTTGTGTTTCCGAGGGATAGTGTAAGAATAAATTACTGCAAATATTTGGTTCTATAAAGTACTCGAAGTTATACACATGTAGGACACAAGATGCGCCGGTTGAAAGTCTTTCTTTTATACGTTGTGTAAATGGATTAAATTACTATATATGTATTGTCTCTGTCATTTTCAGAATACAACAAAAAAATTATAGATCAATAAATAATTAAATAATAAAAAATGGACGAACATTTAAGGCTGCATTAGATTGGTTATATTTTCAGATCGTTATGCTTCAGTTAAACAAGTTAAAAAGTTACAGTTTTAAACATCGTAGAATTGACATGTTGAATGATTTTGGATTGATTGTGGAATGAAATTGGATGAGTGTGTGGACCGAGTGTTGAGTGAAATTTAATGGAGGTAATCCAATTCGCTAATTTTGTTCCGGACGAAAAAATAAAGATATTTATTACCTCCCTTTAATAAAATATGCATACAAGTTCTATAATATCTTCTTGTTTCTTCAAGAACTAAATTTCCAATTTTGTCTCAAGCCATTTCTCAATTTTCATCGGATCTTTCTTTTTCTAAATATCTTAAAAAACTAGAGCGTGTTTAGAGCAATGACCTACCTCAGTTTGCCATGACTATTCATCGTGTTATATTGTATTAGAACGTTTGGTATAAAATACAGAATAACAAAATGCCTTGCATGCAAGTTATTCTAAATATGTTGCTGTTAATTAAGAAGAAACCATAAAATTGAAAAATTTGGAAAAACATTGTCAAATCCGGGAGTGTTTATTACAGATTTTTCCTGATAGGCGGGCTTCATCCACGGATTATTTATAAGGCTTTATTGTGACATTATATGAAGGTTACATTCAACTGTCGTGTGTTCAGGATGACAAAACCTTCGAATGTTTCTAGTGGTTTGCACGGATGTATTAGCCATCTTAATTGCGCCCATCTACATTATCAGTCACTTAATTTTTCTAGCCTAGTACCTAGTTTCATTTTGAATACAAAGTTGATCGGTTCATTATTATGCCCCCTTCGAAGAGGAGTGGTCATATTGCTTTTCACTTGTCGGTCGGTGCGTCTGTCGGTCCGTCCGTAGACCATTTTTTTGTCCGGAGAATATCCCAAAAAGTATGCTTGAATAATGAAACTTCACAGGTGGATTCCTCAATTCAAATTAAACAAACGAAAAATAATATTAAAAAAACTCTCTTCAACTTATATAATTTAATTTTTTTCAAACTTTTTCTGCGCGCAACACGTTTTATTCCCTCCTAGAATTACCTAAGGAACCCTTGTTTATTTCATGACTGCATTAGTCTGGTAAAGCCGACAGGGATTTATTTACAAATTTGCTTTGTCTGTTGTTTATTGAGCGAAATAATTAAAAGGCCAACACGAGGGGCGAATCAATCAAACACGACTGTTGATAGCTGTGTTAAAACACCATGAATTTCAGAGCTCATGCCTTCTTACAACAATTGTTGTTGTGTGTTTGTTTTGATGTCAAATTGAATGATTTAATTCATATTTTCGTCTATTAAAATAGTGCAATATGATTTGCAAAAATAAAACATACGTCCACGAACCGAATTTTGAGCATACATCTATTTGATATTCGCAAGGCTTGTGCTAGAGTTTGGTTTTGGGGAGTCATTGATTCCTCTCCCAGGACATTCTTCGGGTCAAAATTGATTTATAAGGGGTCAATACGTCAAAAAAAGCAATTCACATAAGTAAGTAATGATGTGGAAAAAGCAATAAATTTGTAAAACTTGAGATAGTCAAAACCACGTTATGGCCCTTGGGATTTTTTCCTAGTGGGTCATAATAGCCACCTTGGGAGAAATTTCTAGGGGTCAATTTAAGATATTTTCAGATTTTTTTATTTTTTATTTTTTTTTTATTTTTTTTTGGGGGGGGGGGGGGCAAAATCCTGGTTTACGGGTCAAACACGAGCCCTGTTCGCATAACAATTCCATCAAAAGTGTCTGAAAGTGGCAAATTACTTTATTATTTTGTTACTCGATATATAGACATATAGACTTTTTTTGGACTTAGAAAAACTTAAACCAAAAAGTTAACTTAACTGACAAATAATGCACTTTAACCCCACACCAGCAAAATAGATCACAGACAAATTTAATAGATTTGAATGAAAATTCGATCGTTTGAACGATTTCAAAGTGTGGGCTTCTTTTTCATATTTTTTTAACGATTTTTTATGGTTTGGGTGAGTATTTTGAATGCTTGAATAAAGTGCTGAGGGAGCGATTCAGAGTGGTTTTGTTCGGAATAAGTGCCATATTAACGTTGTTTTACTGTACATTGTGAAAAGCAAACTCTCTAAAACTCATTATTAATGCCAGATACAATATTCGTGAAATTATCACTAACCTCGGTCAATACTATTCCGAATCACTCATTCAGCGCTCCATTTATTCATTCCAAAACCCATTCAAACAATTCAAAACGCTTAAACCTCATTCAAAAGGTCATCCTCTATGTTGAAATCGATCCGAAAAAAATTCTGTTCTTTTACTGAGTTGTTTGAATTTGGAAGCACCCGGTTGGTACGTGAAGATGTAGAAATCTTTCTATGAACGCCATATTATATTTTTTAAAGTCGGGAGGTGATACGGTTAAAAAAATTGAGAAATTGACAAGATGAATGATTTTAGAATGACTTGAATGAAATCGAATGGTTGTGTGGAGCGAATATAGAGTAAAAATTAAAAGGAGGTAATCCAATATCGCTAATTTTGTTCTAGTAGAAACAAAATTGGAAATATGTTTTACCTCCCTTTAATAAAATATTCATACAAGTTATATAATAGCTTCTGAATTTCTTCAAGAACCAATCAGACGTTTATGATATCAATTATGTCAGTGAAATTGCGATTCTTTTTCCTAGCTGTATATATTTTGAATCTAGTTTTTGATCTTATCTCTTACTGAATTTGTAGCGTTTCTTAATGTTTTGAGTGTTTGGAATGAATGAATGGGGCGCTGAGTGAGCGATTTAGACTGGTTTTGATTGGAACGAGAGTCAATTTGACGATGTTCTTTACTGTAATTACCGCAAATTTTACTCATCTTGAACGCACTTTGCCATATTGCGTTACCCTCCTCAAACTTCACTGAAAATCGGTCATTTCACGCTTTCCAATTTCATTCCGAAATCATTTCAAAATCGTTTACCTTGTCGATTTTGGATGTTAATAACTGTAGTCACACAGTGAAAAGTAATCTTTCTCCAAAACTCAATATTAATGCCGGATATTTTGCTTATTGAATTCCTACTGCTCTTATTTCCCATCTGTTTTCTAGGAATTTGATTAAATATTCAATTACGCTGTAAGTATTGAAAATCAAAATCAATTACAGATCTTTAGATACTTCACTACTGTGAAAATTCACAGTAAAATTGCGTCAGAAAAAGAACTTTTCAGTTTTAGCAAACGCTTATGAAAATATAGTTGAAACTGTCGCGAAATTGAAAGTTGAAAGTTCAGTAAGAACCCTCAAGATTCCAGGTGTAGAGTCCTTTAGACCCGATTTGTTGACATCAGACTAAACCCCTGATACATCAATATTTTTGTTTAACTTCGTTTGTATTACCTTATAAAATAGATATACAGAGGATATTGAATGAGTGGTCATTGAATACTGGATTTATTAAACGAGTCGTCTATAAACAGATAAAAACGAGGCTACGCCGAGTTTTTATCTGTTTTAAATGACGAGTTTACTAAATTCTGTATTTCATGAGCACAAATTTTATATTCTGTAAATAAATTGACCCGAATTTTAGCGAAAAATCGTCAAAATTCTTGAAATTCAATGTTTCAATTTTCCGAGAAACTTATAACGCCGTTTAAAAATGACGTCACAAAACATAGATTATGACGTCATTTTCGCGAATACAAAATAGCGTTGCTATTCGCTCTGAGCTCATTTGCATAGTTATTCCACTAGTGTAATAACACCCGTGTAATATCAAAAATATTCAACGGGATTATTTCATCCCGGCGACGTCGGTTATATTATAAATTCAGAATAAACGACGTTTTCCAAGATGAAAACAAAAGGTAAAAGGAGTCAGTGAGTAGAATATACAGCGATATTTTATTTACTCTGTTTAGTAAAACTCAATGTACTTTTCTATCAAAATATTTGAATGTCTTCATGGACGCTCTTTAATCAGCACGAATTAAAAAAAAGTCCAACAAGTAATTACAGTTAAGAAAATCGTGAAATTGACAAACTGAATGATATTTGAAAGATTTCAGAATGAAATTAAATGAATGTGTGAGTGAGTTTTGAATGTTATTACAGGGGTGTAATCCAATACCGCTATAAATAGTTTGTGTCTATGAACTCAGCGTACGCTTACAAACTTTAATGAAGTCTTATTATTTTTAGTGATTTTGGAGTGTTTTTGAATGGTTTGAGTGTGTGTTTGGAATGAATGAAGGGAGCGCTGAGTGAGCGATTTATATTGTTTATTTTTTCATCGGAATGATTGTCAATTTCACGATTTCAGTTAAGTATTATTTGTATAGTATTTTGAACGATGCCTGAGCTTTTTCGAATAATTGAAACGCGTTTGAACGATTTGTGAGAATTGTATGAATGTGAATTTGAATGAGATTTGACGAGGGTTATACAAATAGAGGATATTGAATGAGTGGTCATTGAATACCGAATTTATTAAACGAGTCATCTATAAACAGATAAAAACGAGGCTGCGCCGAGTTTTTATCTGTTTTAGATGACGAGTTTAATAAATTCTGTATTTTATAAGCACAAATTTTATATTCTATTTATAATATGACCCGAATTTTTGCGAAAGTTCGTCTAAATTCTTGAAATTCAACATTTCAATTTTCCGCGAAACTTATAACGCCGTTTAAAACTGACGTCACAAAGTATACATTATGACGTCATATTCGCGGTAACAAAATAGCGTTGCTATTCTCTCTGAGCTCATTTGCATAGTTATTCCACTAGTGTATTAACACCCGTGTAATATCAAAAATATTCAACGGCGTTATTTCACTCTCGCGACGTAGGTCATATTATAATATCGGTTATTTCCAGCTTTACATAGTCCATCGAACCTATTGTCGTGATCTGGTGTCCGTCGAACGTCCGTTCGTTTAATTTTACTTTAAACAACTTCTCCTATGAAACTACCAAGCAGAAAGAAACCAAACTTCACACGATTGATGCTTCGGACATGCTCTTTTAGATTCTATCTTTGAATCCTGATCGGGCTGGCGCCATGGGCGCAATGGGCTATCGAGTCACCGAAAAGTGCCATTTATGGTGAAATAAAAAATCTTTTTTTTTTTAAATTCAAAAAGAGGAATCTGGAGATTGAATGTCCGAAGCATCATTACTGTGAAGTTTGGTAGAGTACAACCAAACTTCACAGTAATGATGCTTCGGACATTCTATTTCATATTCCTCATTTTAATCTTGAACAGACTTATAATATGGGCGTCACGTGCTGTCAGATGACAAGAAAGTGGTCCCATATGGTGAAATGTTAAAAAAAAACTTCTCTGAATCTATTTGGCAGAATTCAGACTTCACTGGAATGATGCTTGTGACATACCATTTCAAATAGCTTCGTTTATTCCTTGTCTAGCCATTATCGTTAAAAATTATTGATTATAGTTATTCTGCGAAAACATATAACGCTGTTTGGGAATTGACGGCATCAAATGCATTATGACGTCATTTTCACACAAAAACTTATAATTTTGCTATAAGTTCTAATCTTATTTGCATAGTTATTCCACTAGTGTACATGTAATTACACCCGTGTAATATCAAACAAAATATTCAACGTGGTTATTTCACTCCCGCGACCTTGGTCTATTACAGTTAGTTACATCGTGAAATTGACAATCACCTCAATCAAAACCATTCTTAAACGATCACTCAGCGCTCCAATCATACATTCCAAACACTCACTCAAACCATTCAAAAACGCCCAAACCCATTGAAAAATATAGAATCAACAACTTCATTAAAAATAAACTTGGATAGAAAAAATCGCGATTTGGGTGACATAATTCAAATTGTAAGCGTCTGGTAGGTTCTTGAAGAAATAGGAAGTTATCTGTAGAATTTGTTTGCATTTTTATACGCCCGAAGGGTCGTATTATGTTATGGCCTCGGTCGTCCGTCCGTCTGTCCGTCCGTCTGTCTGTCTGTCCGTCTGTCTGTAAGTCTGTCCGTCCGTCTGTCCGTCCGTTAGCAATTTTTTGTGTGCGCGACTCCTCCTAAACTATCAATGGGAATAAGCTGAAACTACACACAATTACTCCCTATGATGTCTAGTTGTGCATAAGACCTTTGAAATTCAAATCGCTCCAGTCATTCCTGAGAAATCTTGAATTATCTGCCCTTGAATATAACAAAAATCACTGTTTTCTTGTGTGCGCAACTCCTCCTTAACTATTGAAATTAGCTGAAACTAGACACAATTACTCTCTATGATGTCTAGTTGTGCATAAGACTTTTCAATTCAAAATGCTCCAGTTATTCTAGAGTTATCTTGGATTATCTGCCCTTGTGTTGATGAAAAACAAAATTTCTTGTCGGCTCATTTTCTCCTACATTATGGATTGGAATGAAAGGAAACTTGCTATAATGACTCTGTAGGTTGTCTTTTTGTGCTTAGGACTAAATATATTTTCATTTTTAAATGTTATGGCACCAGTTGTCTGTCTGTCTGTTTGCAATAATTTTAGCTATCATTCAAGCTCACGCTACTGACAAGCCAAGGTTACTGACAAGCCCCTTCGGGCGTATATGCGCCGCTCTGCGAAGCTCTTGTTTATTAAAGGGAGGTAATCATTATCACTAATTTTTGTTCATCCTGAACAAAATTTGTGATAAAGGATTACCTCCCATTAAATTCACTCAAAACTCGCTCCACACACTCATTCAATTTCATTCCTTAATCATTCCAAAATTATTCACCTTGTCAATTTCACGATGTTTTTAACTGTATAAGGATGATTTCTGGCATGAATGGGTTTCTTGGGTTTCTCTGTTTCATGGTGATATTTACGGCGTCATGGGAAAAGCGGCCTTCATGTACCGTAATTTATTGTTCACACATCTTGTACAGCTATTGACAGATTTTCATGAAATTTTCACACATATTTTGATCATGATATGGTCTTGCACAAATTGTAGTTGTGATGAAATCGTGTTATCTTTCATGGAAATTGAGGCCGTTTCATAAAAACATTTTTTAACAGATCTCCAACATCAAATTTATAAGTTACAGAATGACAGTCTTTATTTTACCCTTTCCACTTCAGTTAAGAAGTATATATAAAATACATACTTAGTGTATTGTATAAAAAAAAAAAAAAAAAAAAAAACTAACGAGGTATGGAGAATTGATAATTGTCGAGTCTCTGCCGAGACCATTATCAATTCCCACAGCTGAGTAAGATATTTCTTAAAAAAAATACACGAATTACGTTTTATATTTATCTTATAACCTCTATTTTTACTATTTTCGTTGATGTTTCTGACAGAAATGCAAGTTTCTAAAAAATAAATACCGCATTATGTCATTGTTCTAAAAATATCCATGTGATATCATGAAAAATATCACATGGGATGTTATCACGCGGATATTTGTATAGTCATACAATAAAATGTCTTAACCTTCTTGTCTGATGATGATTTGCCTACGAAAGTGCCAGTGGGGCGATACTGACCGTCTTGGGCCTCTTGTTGAATTGAATAAGTGATATTTCTTAACCCCCCATTTAATAAGAAAATGTGTACTTGTTTACAAATATTTCTTCTGTCTTGTGGACTGTTCGAAATCAAAACAAGCTTATAAAAACAAGGAAACACTTAATCGATTTGAATGAAGTTTTAAGAATATTAGACGATTCATCAACGTTTTAAATGCCTTTGGAGCGTTTCGAACAAATTGAGTGAGTGTTTGAAACAATATGCATCGAGAGCTAAACGAACGATGTATATTTGTTACGAATCGTACCTTACTATATGGTCTGGTTTTCTTTTTCCATAACAGACCAGCAATTCAAGAAAACACTGCTAAGAAATATGACGTATTTTGAAGGAAGTTTGTCTCGCTCATGATAAAATAATTTGGTTATTTGTCAAAGACACATTAATTTTGGTGGCTAACCGCGTTTAAATTACCTTGTAGAACAACTACGTTAGGGATATTGTTAATGATTTTTTGGGATGAAAGTGTGGAATCTAAAAACGGTTCGTTGCATTTAATGTTAATTTAAAGTAGCTTTTTCGGAATAATAATATATCTATCCTATTTTTAATTGAAAAATGATTTTTTTTCACCTTGAAACGTCGAACCGTCGATGAGGGACCAAAACTTCGTAACTTCAGCTTGAACATACAGCCGCCGTCATAGCGCAGTTGGTAGCGCTTCGTACTGTCAATCTAGAGGTCCCAGGTCCGATTTCCGCCGGCGACACTCATTCTTTCCGACTTTTTGTCTCTCAACAGTGGTTTGATAATCGTAGACCTATGTGAGATAATAGCTGGAAGCTAGGAAAGGATGTGATGGTTGTACTGGTAAGTGAAATACTAGAAATCCATCGTTAGATGTTCCAGCCGCCGCGATATATCTAAAGAAGTGTTAAAAGCGGCGTTTAACTCCATTCAATCAATCAATCAGCTTGAACATGGATACCGGCGAACTTTTGCCTAAGCCTTTCTAGGTCAAGTATGGTGGACAATACTAGATTTTTTTTACAAAAATAAAAAGCCAAAGAAGTGGTACTGAAATACCGGATAAAACAGAATTTTGCCTCACAATGAAAACCAAAAGAGTTGGGACAGAGAAATGTTAAGGTATCCGAATTTGGTACACAGAACTGTAATGAGCACCGAGTCTTTCATTAAATCCAATTTCTCGCCACCAGCGGACGACAGTGTTCCATTACCGTATTTGGTGGTAATTCTCGAGCACGGTCTACTGGTCAATGTTATGAATGGACATCGACGCATGATGGAGTACCTTTTAGTGAGATGAGATTATTGTAACACGTTCAACCTGCTTCCTTCTCCTACATTTAAGGTGTTTTTTTTAACACATGCGTTTGTGATGCAATCTTGGACAAGACTTTGCGTAAGATTTATTCTGGAGATTTGTTAGAATTCTTAAACCTCCTATACTGCAGAAGATCACTTAATTTTTTCAATCCGGGTTTCAGATTTTTTTTCTAATGTTTAACGTTATGAGGATAGAAATTACTTGCGAATGAATTGTTTCTTGTTTTCTAGCATATAAAAGAAAGAGTTTACCTATGTAAATGTGATCTTTCATATTCGAAATTGGAACCCGGTTTATCAAATACCCACTTTTTAGCTCCGCTGAAAGCCACTGGGGCTATTGTCATGGCGTTGTGTCCGTCGTGCGTCCGTGCGTCCGTTCGTCCAGTCGTAATCTTTTTCTTTAAAAAGCTTCTCCTCAGAAATTACTGGATGAATTTCAACCAAACTTCACAGGAATGATCCTTGGGTGACCCTTTTTCAAAGTTGTTCAAGAAATTTTGATCCAATGAAAAACATAAATTTAATGGGCGTGGCTAATTACAAAATATGGTAAAAATTGACTTTTCTCAGATTCTAATCGATGGATACCAATGAAATTTTACATGAATGATCCTTGTGTGACCCTTTATCAGTCAACAAAAGAATATTGAGATCGGATAAAAAATATGCATTTTATGGGCCGAGGTCATTTCTCTATGTGTTATATAGTGGAAACTTTCAAAATTATTTTCTCAGAATGTAGGTGATGGATATCAACCAAATTTCACTGGTATGATAATAGAGTGACCCTTTATCAGTCTACAAAAACTTATAGTGATCGGATGAAAATTATGTATTTTATGGGCGGAGGTCATTTCTCTATATGTTATATAGTGGAAACTTTGGGAAATCATTTTCTCAGAAACTAAGCAATGGATATCAACCAAATTTTACTGGTATAATCATGGAGTGACCCTCTATCCGTCTACCAAAAATTATAGTGATCAGATGAAAATTATGTATTTTATGGGCGGAGGTCATTTCTCTATATGTTATATAGTGGAAACTTTGGAAATCATTTTCTCAGAATGTAACCAATGGATATCAACCAAATTGTACTGGAATGATTCTTGAGTGACCCTTTTTCAGTCTACAAAAAATTATTGTGATCAGATGAAAAATATGTATTTTATGGGCGGAGGTCATTATTCTATGTGTTATATAGTTGAAACTTTGAAAATCGTTCTCTTAGAATGTAATTGATGGATACCAATGAATTTTTACATGAAAGATCCTTGAGTGAACCTTAATCAGTCTACAACTTTGAAAATCATATTCAACATCAGTAGAATCCAAAATATCTAAAAGTCTAGTCAAAACGTTTCTTGCTTTACAAGAATTTCAAGCTTGTGGAGCGACTCAAGCCATTCATGGCTTTTCTTGTTATAATTCTTAGTATTATAAAAAGGAATCAAAACATGTCGTCATGAAAACCTAGTAAGACAAGAAAGGTAGAGCTTTCTATTCTGCGTATTTATTTGACTTACAGGACGTGGCTTAGGCGTGACGTAATTTGACTACTTTACTTTTCAATAGGTTTGGTTCTTTCGAAAGTTACCGGAGCATTGTCGTGAACACGTGTAGATAACTATATTACAAATTATGCTTAGCGTAACTGAACACATTTCATCGTTTGGTTACCAAATCTTCGTAACTTACGAGGATTTGGTTGCCAAGATTCAAATTATAAAATGTCTACTATCTATTAAAATGTGAAACTATATATGAAAGCTGATTATATTGACATTAATTGCAACGAACAATACTTAGGCTCCGCCCTTCTAGGGCAATGATCTTGCATTATTTACATATATTCATGTTTTACTATATTTTGTTCCAATCACCAAAGAATCCACAGTTGGAGTGACGAGATTGGTCGCCAATTGACGATTAAATACATGTATACACATGTATATACATGAATAAACATTGTACATGTATAATAACATCATTGATAAATAACAAATTTAAAATACACATATGCATCATAAGTTTCAATAACTATTACATCTTATTTCAATTAATTTGCCTTTATTATTTTCAAGCAAAAAGGCTGGAAAAAACCTATCAACTGTCCAAGGACCATACGTTTTCAAGAGACAGTGAAAATATGATTTTAATAGATGCCCGTCTAGGTTTTTATATCATCTATTGACGAGTAGAGGTTATGATTGGTCCGTTCCACGGGATTATTAAAACACTGATACGTTGATATGAGGTTTGAAGCGCTGATAGAACCGTTCAATGTCTCAGGTTTTCACAAGGGTATTACAACGGTGAATTCTCCGATACGGGGGCCAGAATTTTCACTCATCTTGAACTATTTAATGATACTATTGGATAGCTGCCTCCACATAAAGCCATCAAAGCATTGCCCGTTTACTTTTTGAAATGGCAAGGGATTTTTGATTAAACAGGTATGTTCGTGCGTTGCTTGGGAGCTGTTTTATTGGAATCTTTATTATTTTTTCATTGTAATTTATGAAGTCCCACTCTCGTTAAAAAAAGATATTGTTTGAAATTCAGATAATAGTAAAAATGAATTCTTAGAATAAACATTTTTATATTGACCAGCAACTTAGTTTGGTTTTAGAAATGTTGTATCTTGATTTTTTAAACATCAATTAAAAGAAATATATTCTTTCTGTGGAAATAATGAGAAAACTAAATGTCCCCACAAAACTATTAAAATGGTTTAGTAAATTATCGCATACCTAGCTGACTAAAATGAAGTTATAAAATAACGGTATTAATTACTTTCTGTTTTATTGCATGTGATGATGATATTCGATTTTCTTAACTTAGAAAGATGCATGAATTTAAGTAAGTGACCAAATGTCAATTTTGTCCATTCTTTCATGGACAAAATTGACCTTTGATCGCTCTCTCAGACCAATTCATCTACAGATTATGATTCTCTTGTTTTTAAATCTATATGTATTTAACTTTTTCGGGTGAATACTTGGCGTTAAAGTTCCACGGTAGATATGTACTAATTGTACAGCGACCACCCATGCTTTTACCTTGCACATGGCGCAATTTCAAACAGATATTTGTTTTATACGTCTTTAGTATCTCTTTTTTATACGCGCTTTATGTTTTTTCTAAAGAATCAAAGTAATGAAGGAAAATTTACGGCACCTCATGTGAGAGTAGATTTAATGAAAATTGAAAAAAAAAGCACCAAAAAATTATCGAATCTGTCAAAGTTTCTGGATGAGAGATCTAGCAGACTTTCTGAAATGTTTTATTTATTGATTGATGATTAATGTTTTGAAAACCATTCATCTAATTGCGATATGTGCTTGCGATTGATAGAATCAGCAATAATACACGTCCGCCAGATCAGACCGATCAGAGTCTATACGATACGCTCAGTTACTGATGCAAAGACGATCTGCATTCATTAGAGACATAAAATGCTACTCCCTAGGCTGCTTTATTTCTGTCAAACACGCAAAGTAAAATTGTGGAAATATATCACACAACGCCTTGATATAAGTGAACACTTAAAATTTATGTAGTTTTACTCTAACTCAGTATATGTACGTATAATATTCATTTTTGGTTATTCGGTATTTCACTGTTGTAATGCATTCTAATTGATTTTCGATGTATTACTTCGAATTTGATAAAATCAAATTTGTGTCAATCTCCGTCGGTCAGCAATTTGCGCAAGCGGATCTTTGATTCATTTAGATATATTGCTAGATTCTTGCTCAGTATGTACATGCATCAATTAATAGGCAGTCATTTTTTAAGTTGAATATATTCTTTTCGTATTTCGTTTAATGTAATAATTGAGGATAGAGACCCAACCTGAATTTACAACAATGAATTTTTTTTCATAACTCAATGGAACTGATTTGTGCTGGGTCAAATATCTTTTTTTAAGACTGTTATGAAGTTCCTGGATGTCCAAATTTTGCTTTAAGGTAGCTGAACCGTAATACTCCGCAACATTTCAGACAACATGATATTTCACAATGTTAAGCGAGGTTTCCTTATGAAAAGCATTAGGAAACCTTGGTTAACACTGTTAAAGTTCATTAATCCCGAAAAGTTGCGGAACTATTACGGATCCACTACCTTAATAGTCAACTAACTTTCATATGGTTTGAAATAGAAAGAACGAATACTTTCACGTGGCTTGGGCTGATAAAAACTCAAAGTTGCTCAAACATTTTCAACGTTAAACAGATAAATAAAACACATTTCAAAGAACAGGGTCTAGTAAATAAAAAGCGAGACAATTGGTTAGGGTTCCCTAATGGACAGTTAACATCGCGGCGATTATTTGACACACGGTTAAAATCGTAATGCCGGTCTGATTTATCGGCTCTATTGTCCTAACGCTACATTTTGTTAGTCTGTCTCGTGCTTTTATTGAAAATTGTCAACTTGGAATAATAAAACGTATTGTAAAGTAGATGAATGTGTTAAGTACGGCATTATGAAATGAATCGAACGAAAGTTTCTCAATGTGTTGACGATTACAGGGAAACTTAGCTATAAGTAACACAAATTTGAAATATCCAAACGAATTTTTCCGATCTGCTCTACGAAGAAATTGTAAAATTGTCATTTATCCCGACCAAAACCATATGATAAATCGCTCACTCAGTTCAATGCACATTTTTTCCTGATACTCACTTAAAATGATTTTGAGAAAAATAAAGTCCGAAAGCATTACAAACCTATTCGGAATCATGTTGTATTAACCATAACGTGCTGACGATAGGCCGGCGAGATGTCGCCGACTAGTCGGCGATATGCCGTCGATGCGTCGCCAAATAGCCGCCGTTACTAAACGGAAGTGAAAAGATTATAAAAGACGCCTGCGATTTGACAAATCCGGCCGCAGCCCCGCCGAAGATTTGCCGTAGCCCGGCCGATCGGCGGCGATTATTCGTCTATACAATATTGTCTTCCAGAAAACTAAAAGACGCTCATACTACTCTTCAGATTTTAATTTGAAGACTAAACTCGCCGACGCGTTTCCGATCGCAGTAAAACCCATCATTGAATTGGCTGGTGCACCGACCAGTCGGCGACTACACGTAGATTTTTTCACCGATTCAGAAAAACGTCGTAACCAAAGAAAGTAAGCAATGGAAACCATGGTTTGATGTTCCAACTTCCGCGATTTGACTTACAAAAAAAACCTTACTTTAAATTATCAAATCAAATCAAATCAAATCAATTCAAACCAAACCAAACCAAACCAAACCAAATCAAATCAAATCAAATCAAATCAAATCAAATAAAACCAAATCAAACAAAATTAATCTATCAATCAATTTTTAATATATGATCACTGGATCCTTTTCCCCGAATGATTATAAAAAAAGAGTATGATACAAAGTTGTTTGCCTTATCTATGTTTCCATGTTTTACTGAAAAAGCTATTCTGGACTAACGCTTCGGGGGTCACTGTAACCTTGGTTCTATGGTTAAAATAACAAATATTTGATCTTGTTTATTCAATTGTAATGGCTAAAATTGAATCACAGGTGTGATACATTTGGCATCATTTTACGGATTAAAAACAGTTTCTGTAACATAAACCAGTGGAAGGGCTGACCGGATCACATGTACAAAACGGTGGATTTTATTCCCTCTTTAAACTCAAAGGAAAATACCAAAGCAATGTACATTCATTAACAAGATAAAAAGGGATTTTTTTTATCAATTTGTTTTAGGTTAAAGTAGATGTTATAATGCCCATTAGAAAGAAAGACAGAAAAAAATATTTGTCTTTTAAACCACATTCATGCATTAGTATAAACTCAGATTGTGTGTTACGATTCGTGTCCAATATAGAGGATATTGAATACAGAATTTATGAAATGAGTCATCTATAAACAGATAAAAACGAGGCTGTGCCGAGTTTTTATCTGTTTTAGATGACTCGTTTCTTAAATTTGGTATTTTATGAGCACAAATTTGATATTCTATTTGTAATTTGACTCGATTTTTTTTAATGATAAAACGAGGAAATTTCGACATTCAAGTTATTCCGCGAAGTATATGACGCCGCTTACGAAATGACATCAGCAAATCAATGATGACGTCATTTCCACAATGAAAATAAAACGTTGCTTTCCGTTCTCAGCTCAATTGCATAGTTATTCCACTATTGTAATAACACCCGTGTAATATGAAAAAACATTCAACGGGGTTATTTCTCTTCCGCTACGAAGTTATAATATATTATAATACATATATGGCCGATTTTGATCAGAAGTTCTAAGCAAAACGTAGGCAGCATTTTTTTATCATTATTCATCATGTTTCAGACAATTTTTCTTACTATGACACCGTGTAACATTTTAATATTTCAAAAATGCAAATGGAACAAAAATTTGGTTCGTGATATTTTCAGTCCCGACGGCAAAATATACGCAAGTAACTTGATACAAGACAAAATGAGTTACGCACGACATCTGCCGCTCTATCAGTCAGGCGATATTATTCGTTTTTATAAATAAATACATTCATTTTTATAAAGTCAGACAAAACTGGGAAATAGGCCACCTTTGTTCTTTTAAGACGGGATGCTCTCAATCAGGCGATATGCGTATCTTATTTGGTTCTGTTTAAGGAAAAAAAAAATAGTGATATACTCATGAAGAGGCCCCAATAGGGTTTTAATAGCACCACTTGCTTTCCCTGCCTTAAAAGCTTTAAAACTTATCAATATCAAAATGATTGAATTTTAAAAGATTCCAGCAATTTTCGTGCATTCTCATTGGCTGACAAATTGTTTTAATTAATCAACGAAAACACTTTTTGAGTACGCAGCTATTCAATAAGCTTCCATAAAAAGTAATCCCGTATAAAATTGCTTGAATCTTACATTTTTGCCTGATGATATTAAATTTAAAGGTATGAAGAGAATATTCTGTTGATTTATGGAGGTATGAAACAAAAACCTTATCATACTCATGTATGAATTCGCTTCGCGTATTCATACAGTGTGATTAGGTTTTTAGTTTAATATCTACATAAAATCAACAAGTACTCTCTTGATCTCTTAGATGCTTTAAAAGGTACATGAAGTAAGAGTTTACAGTGCAACTTATTGGAGCGTTTTTGAATGGTTTGAGTGAGTGTCTGGAATGAATGAATGGAGCGCTGAGTGAGCGATTAAAATGGTTTAGATTGAGTAAAATGTCAATTTCACGATGTAATTGAATGTATGGCAATCATACTCTTCGTCATGGAATAGGGGCTTCCATGTAAAAGTCATTGTAATTGTGAGCTTGTCTTCATTAATTGATGGAATTTCCTGAAATTCATTCTGATGAAATTATCTTGCTTTTGTGATGTGTCTTATCATACACTTTCTCTTTTGACTGTTTTCTCCTTTCAAATTATTATAACCCTCTTTTTAACTTTCTAAAGCAAATAGACGTTGACAAGCCAGAGATTTGCTGAGCAGAAATTATCAGTGGAGCGATAGAGACCCTCTTGTATCTCTTCTTTTTATACGTACGACACACAATCTGTCCGTTTAATGGGGATCTAAAATAGGATCATCAACCCGATGACAAATGGCCCATTTACAGCGTATTGATGTCTTTCTAACGTAATAATAGAATATCTTTTATTCATTCAGTAACTGATATTTTTCCGAACAAATAATGCATTAGTAGTAACGCCGATATCCCGCCGTCAGCCGGTCGTAATTTGATCTAACACACATTGGAATCTAAATGCGATATCCATGTACACTAATCAAGGCAAATAGTTTAATAGTACCTATTTCCTGGGCAGTGCAGAGAATGGGAAAGTTCTTTGCTTTTTCAGCAGCAATAAAACTTGTTACGGCGATTTTGAAATGAATAAAACTCTGTCGGATAAGCCTAAGCTTATGTGACCTGTCTGGCAAATAGGGGACATCTGAGAATTCAAGCTACATGTATGACAGTCCCAGCAAAGGAATACTTACTTGATCTCGACACATCTTTCAAATATGATAATGTATCGAAGTTGGGTGTTCAGTTTATTCAGTTAAGCCGATTCAGTTTTTTTCTAAAAAAAAAAAAAGTATATTCCTCATGGCGCTCTGGCAATTTTTCTGTTGCAATATTTATAAACTATAAGCTTATTTCAAAATATTTCCTTAGTTTTTTTTTTTAAACTGGCCATTTAGGAGCGAATGATCGAGCTTTTGACACCACCTCGGTATCGTTAGTGTCAGGATTGGTGTTTGCTAAGTATATAGTGCGAGAAACTTTTTCAAACATTTGAAAGAATCTTTTTTATGCCCCCGTATCGAGAGATCGGGGGCATATTGTTTTACTCATGTCCGTCTGTCTGTCTGTCTGTCTGCCCGTCTATCCGTCCGTCTGTCCGTCCGTCTGTCCGAAAACTTAACCTTTGCCTTTTCTTCAAAAGTATTTGACATACAAAGCTCAAATTTGGCATGATGATAGATCTCAATGATCCGCATCCGCTGGTACCAAAGTCAAGGTCATGTGACAAGGTCAAGGTCATCTGTCAAGGTCAAACTTTGAAAAAAAATTCTGTTACGGGGGCATTAGTGTTTCACAAACACATCTTGTTTTTTTCACTTTCTTTATGAAAAAAAGTTTACTTTGCTCCTTCAAAAATTTCACAGATTGGATGTCTTTAGATTCTCGGAACATTATTAGAACACGTTTTCTCTTACATGTCAAATTTAGAAAATTTGCCCAAAAATTGAGATTTTATTCATCTGAAAGAAGGGTATAATTGCCTTTATCATCCTTTTGCGTAACTGTAAGAAGGTGGTAAGTGTCATTTAGTCCCTTCTCGATTTTTTTTTATGCCCCCGATAGGGAGGCATCATAAATTTGACTTGTCCGTCCGTCCGTCTGTCCGTCCGTCTGTCCGTCCGTCTGTCCGTCCGTCCGTCCGTCATTCCGTCCAAAAACTTTAACATTGGCCATAACTTCCTTATTACTATCAAAGCGGTGTCGGGGGCATTGTCATCTTACAGTGACAGCTCTTGTTTATCAATATCTTTGTAACTTAAAAAGTTACAGTAGTGAAGATTATAGAAAGAAAGGGAATTAAAGAGAGATAAACAATAACACCGCCTACGGGTGCCTACGCTCGGATGATGATTGCTGGGTGGTGGATGAAAACCTGAGTCGAAAAAGGGGTATAATTTACAAAACTGCATTTAGAGTTATTCCCCTTCATAGCACATGCTGCTCTTTGATAGTGAATATGCGTGCCAAGTTTCAAGTGAATGTCTTCAGTAGAACAAGAGATATCACAAAATGTCAATGTTTTCGCACTATGACAACAACAACCACGACGACGACGTATGCGACGATACCAAGGCTATAGTAATACCTCGGGTTTTCCCCGAAAATAGCCGAGCTAGAAAGGGAAATCTTACTTCAAAAATTGCAGTTAGAAACTTTCAGCATCTAGGGGACGAAATTGAAGCCTCTATTCGAAAAAGATTTATTGCATAATTAAGTACCTGCAACCGAGCGTTGGCACCCGTATGTTGTACTCTCGTTCACCGACAGGCAATTTATCTATTATATGAATGTTTAGAAAACGGATCTGGGATCTAGATCAGATCCGAGATTCTATTTTATAATTGATAGTGTAGATAAGAATGAGATTATACATGAGTGTTCATTAATCATTGCACCACTAGGAAGCCTAGGGGGATCGCGTTATGGTACATATATATACTTAACAACATCGTGAAATTGACAAGGTGAAAAATTTTGGAATGATTTAGCAATGATATTGAACGAGTGCGATGTATGCGTTTTGAGTAGATTTAAAGGGGGTAATCCAATATTGCTAATTTTGTTCAGGGTGAACAAAATAAGCGATATTTATTACCTCCCTTTAATAAATTATGCATACAAGTTCTATAAGTAGCCTCCCATTTCTTTAAGAAGCTTTGACGCAAAAAAAAAATAATAATGTCAATGAAATCGCAAGGTTTTCTAGCTATTTTTATTTTGAATGACGTTGATTCTATCTTTTGCAGCGGGTTTGGAGCATTTTTTTTAATGATTTGAGTGAGTGTTTGGAATGAATGAACGATTTGGAATGGTTTTGATCTAGATAAATGTCAATTTCACGATGTTGTTAACTGTTTACCATGTAAAACATCACACGGACAACAATGTACAAGTTACAGGCACTAATAAGCACAACGACGACGAAGACAATCGAAACTAACACGATTGAAACCAAACCAAAACAACGTAATTGCACTTAGGCAAATCGTTCAAATAGAAAAATAATTATAAACAGATTTGCAGTCATTTTGTCGCCAGTCTCCAACTAATCTAGCGATTTCTAGCAGTTCACAAAGCCTTATCTACATGTATCAAATCAAATTAAATTAAAGGTATAATATTGAAAAAAAAAACGTTGCTGTAAAGTCAGCGTTAGCCCTAGATCCATTACCAAATCACTATACTTGTCAAATTTGCGATGTTTTAAACGTATTTTCTCATGGTTATTTTTTCTGTGAGCTCTAGGGAGAAACATATTTGTATTGCCAATCGTCAATGTAGGTTGTACAAACTTTTATGTTATACAATTACTGCCTCAGAGATCTTCAGAAAGCATCATTCAATTTAACATGGTACAGTTAAAGACGACGTGAAATTGACGCCCGTCTTTTCGAAAACATAATAAATCGCTTGCTTTTTGCTACATTCAAAGCATCCGTTACAGGTTCACTTAAATTGTTTAAATAGAGGATATTGAATGAGTAGTCATGGAATACCCAATTTCATTAAACGAGACATCTATAAACAGATAAAAACAAGGCTCCACCGCGTTTTTATCTGTTTTAAATGACGAGTTTGATAAAATCGGTACTTTATCAGTACAAATTCGTATTCTATTTATAATATGAACCGATTTTTTCTGATAAAACGAGGAGATTTCGACATTTATTGGTTCAGATTATTTTGCGAAACATATAACGCCGTTTGTGAAATGACGTCAACAGAGTTTTTATGACGCCATTTTCACAATATAACGTTGCTATCCGTTCTCAGCTCATTTGCATAGTTATTCTACTGGTGTAATAACATCCGTGAAATATCAAAAATATTCAACGGGATTACTTCACTGCAGCTACGTAGGTCATATTATAATCTTCATTAAATCACTCAAAGCAATTCATGGATTCTTTTTCTGGTTAAGCTTGGACGCGTCTTACTTGCCTTCAGAATTTTACCAATGATTTAATGAAAGAGATATCATTGAGACCTCACTAATTCCGAATAAAACATCTTTATGCACACCTTAGTTGATGTCGGTATATGAGAATTCCAGCTTCGTCAGCGTAACTTGCAACTGGTTTATTTAAAAACTAAAGTTGTGTACTAGCTAGAATAAACGATTAATGAATGATTAACGTAACGACACCAAAATCAGTTTAAATTCTAACATCACTGATGCTCTAGCCTGGGATTCAGGCCCTGTTTTTAGAAGTATTTTGTAACAAGGTAGATTACCAAACTGAACCCTTCAGATCTTAAAATGAGTTAACTTCTCTTCAAAGAAACAGGCTATGAGATTCTAGACATGGCTTAGTTGAATATATCTTCAATAACATTGTAAAAAAGACACTTTTCTATCTCATTGTTGGTTGAATTTGATGTCTTCATGTTTTACCTTCTCAAAATAAAGATATTATTATTGATAACAAATCTCTTTTTAAGAGACGGTTCTTTTCTGCGAAACTTTTTGCGTATCAAGTTTTAAGAGTTTTCAATAAAAGAAACCCCCATGAAAGTGACAATCAAAAATAGCTCTGACCGGAAACATTTTACGACTTGTTTAGAGTAAATCATTGCCCTGCATTAAATTGGCAAACTTCACTCAAAGAATATCGATAAAACACGTCTGTGACCTTTGATAAACTTTTGTCAAAATTATCAGCACAGAAAATCGGTTGGAATTCAATCCAGTTGTATAGAACTGTTATTTCCTGTTATTTCCCTGCGCAACACGGAGATAAGTGCCGCACTTTCCAAGTTCTCCTTCAAATTTCCATCTATTATAGTGATTAGATTTGTATCAACTTGTAAAGGAATTCGCAATATTGAAACTAGAAATCTGTTTTTCAATTACATTTTCCAGAAAAGAGTTTGTAGTAGGCAAAATATTGGTTATGATTTTTGTGGCTTTTAAAATGAAAGAATGTGATTCCTGAATATGAGACTTCTTCTTTTATAAACATTTCTTTTACATGAAATCTTACCCAAACTTAAGTAACATAATGTCGAACTTAAGCTTAACTCTCTTGAATTTGAAGCTCTTTTTGTTGAGCCTGAAATATAGCTTATCTTACAGGGGTACACGCATGTTCTAGTTTTAAGAGAATCTTAAAGGGCTGTCCATTGGTACGTGTAGAAGTCGCCAAATTCCATTCAAGAAGTGCCGATGCCTTTCCTTTACAGAACACAACATCGTGAAATTGACATTCATCCAAATCAAAACCATTCTAAATCGTTCACTCATTGCCCCATTGATTCATTCCAAACACTTGAAAAACGTTCAAAATGACAAAAAAAAGGATAAGATAAACATCTACATTCAAAATATTTAAAGCTAAAAAATCACGATTTCATTGATAAAACTGAAATTGTAAGCGTCTGATTTGTTCTTGAAGACATAGGAAACTATTTATAGAACTTGTATGCATATTTTATCAAAGGGCGGTAATAATATCGCTAATTCCGTTCACTTTGAACACAAATTTTCGAAATTGGATTACCTCTCATTAAATGCACTCAAAAACGCTCCACACACTCATTCAATTTCATTCCAAAACCATTCACCTTTTCAATTTCACGATATTGTTTTCTGCAATATATACACGTATATACCGTCATACATTCATAGAAATAAATAAACATACTTTAACCCCTAATTTTACTTGTTTGTAATTTGACAAAGGATTCGATAACTTTTTGCGCCGGCGACTTTTGTTTTAAACTAATTCATTCATCAGTTTTCTAAATCCAAATCTCGCTCGCAATCTTTGCGATATCCTAAAGACAATACCACCAATCGAGTACAGATTGCAATACGGAGTTGTCAGGTGATATAGGCAAGTTTAGACTATCTCAAAATCCAATTGTCTCCTTGTAGGCCTGATTAAGCTCGAAATCCTGTCTACAATGGCCAATGAATATAAACGAAGGTACGATTCGTGTTTTTTCGCTTCTTTGTTGAGTATATTGTATTCCTTCGTAAAGCTAGCACGTTGTCTTACTGTTAATAACATCGTGAAATTGACAAAGCAAATAATTTTGGAATGATTTTGGAACGAAATTGAATGAGTGAGAAGAGCGAGTTTTGAATGAATTTAAAGGGAGATAACACAATATCACTTATTCACGATGAACGCAGTTAGTTATATTTATTAACTTCCTTTTAATTTCTATATCTTCGCGAACCAAACAGACGCGACCAAATTCCAACGAGTCCAACAAGAACGATGTTCGTAACTGCATCTACGACATACTGGTCGCTGAAAGGTGGCAATTTTGCCGAATTATTATTATTATATTATTATTATTTTAGCCGAATGCAGTTTCGCATTGTGCGTATTACAAAAAGGTGATCTGATCTCTATCCAACAAGACTGCCAAAACAGATTCCTTTAAAACTAACATCCTAAATTAATAACAAATCTAAAACATGCTGCGAATCGACTCATTTTGTATACTCCAGATTAATTGAAACATTTCATACATGTATCTATAATTTGCAATAACTTTTATATTTTCTGTCTTTTTTTTATTTGGCAATGATATGCCTTCCAGATTCGCGACTCAAGTTTATTTAAATGATGTTTAATATTTGATTTTTAAAGTATTTTCAATTTACTGTTCTAAAAACATGTATAATGAATATAGATAACAATGAATGACCAAGAGCTACTACCGCTCCTACTTCGTACATCTCTGTACCAATAAACAAAAAAAAAACCCCAAGCCCGGATAATTGTTTCTCTTGTAATACCATAAGTTTTCCGGAGTTTTAAGTCTATAAAACAGTTTATGCTAATTCTCTCAGGAAATCAAAATGGGAACTATCAATTGAATCTTATCAATAAATAATGAAATGCCTCTGCACACCGTTTGTTTGCTGCACATTTTAGCCGTTGGGAAAATTTACTTTTCATGCCGAATCCTATTCATCCTGGTTACCGTCATTTTTATGTGTTTGGTTTTACACGCCAATTGAAACAACCTTTTTTGTTCTTTTGATCGCATTATTGCTAGCTTATATTCTATCACGGCTTATAAAGTAATGGACGGTGATATTGTAATTCTAACAATGTTTAGCTAAAGCCATCGGTCTAAAACATTTTTTGAATACAATTGAAATAGATATTTTCAGGGTGTTAGAGTTTTCATCGGTACTTATCAAAATGAAATAAGACATAGTCGGAGCAGATGGTCTCATTCAAAGTAAGGTAGTTTGGTAAAGAAAAAGAAAGAGCTTACTTCCTCGTCCATTGAGCGTCAACTCTTTTCTAAGTTGACCCGTCACTCACTAGATTTTATTTTATTTAGAAGTGAATCCCATAATTCGACATTGCTACAAAAAAAAGATCGCTGAAACAATAAGTGTGACCCATCACGCAAAAAGTAAACATCTGGGAACTATGTAAAATAAATATTTGAAAAAGAGATTGGATCCAGCATAGATCAACCAGAGGTTCAATTTCGGAAATTTCTTCCGAGTCAGTGCGGTGGATTGATCATCTAAAATTTTAGAAAAAATGCAAAGTGTGAAAAGTTTCGATCCTAGTCAGGCTATGCAATCCGCGCAGTCTGTCTGGGGTCGACATATGACGAACTACTGAGATTGTCGTTTTTTGCTTAGCGGGCTATATGTATTCACATGTACTAGTTGAATAACGGTGATGCCAGCCCGATTAGCTCAGATAGTAGAGCACCGAACTTCAAAACAATTGAAGGTCGATCGAGTGGATTCGATTCTTGAGCTTGCACACTAATAAACTATTCTGTCTTTCGGATGAGACGTTAAACTCAGGTTCCGTGAGACGGTGTTTTACACCGAGCATGTTAAAGAATCATTGCGGATCTCAGCAGTAGTTTCGTCATATATCCTTGCACTATCCTCCGTAACAACAAACCGTCTTCTAGGGCCGTCGCCCATATGGGCATATGCTACGGTAGCGACGATGAATAAACGGAAATAAACAAAAACAACGGTAATGTGGAATTCAGCTTTTCAAAATTCAACCTCATATGATTTCAAAATCATATCGCTTTAAATTCCTATAAAACAATAAAGACATCGTGCGGAGAAAAATCATGGATGATTTTATCAATTTATCAAAGCAGGGTTATGCTAATATTGGTTATAAAAGACGGAATAATACATAACAAGCTGAGTGTCGCACTTAGATAATAAAGCAGTGTGACATCCATTAGCATGCAGACATGGCTAAATTAGTTCAATTCTGAAGAACTTCGCCACAATTGATCATCAACATTCAGGATTAATTTAGTGCCGTTACCGTACGATTACAAATGAACCACTGATTTATTTTCTTAATCTAAAGCAGGTCTTTTTTTCTGACTGTGTAATACGGAAGCGTGTATTTAAACACCCCCCCCCCCCCGAATGATGACATTATGTAGTCTTTAATGATTTGCAAACCAGAAGAGGACGCAAAATTTACGTCAACAAGGTTCTATTTATCACGTTTTCTTGAAGTCGTAAACTTTGCGATCTGCTTCGGTATTCAAGACAATCGAACTAACTTCATGTCTGAAAAATTCTCCTATAAAACGACGGTCAGAATTCAATCAAACTTCACAGGAATGAATCTTAGAACATGCTCTTTCAGATTTGTTCGTAAAATTCTGATCAGGCTGTTGGCATAAGCTCTTCCGGCTGCTGCGTCACTGAAAAATGGTCCCATATAATGAGATTAAAAAAAATCTTCTTCTCTGAAACTACTGCTTAGAATTCAGCGAGTCCTCATAGGAAAGGTGCCTAGAAAATGATCTTTCAAATTTGTTCGTGAAGTTCTGATTGGGCTGATGACAGTAGCCCTACTGTCTGCTGTCACTGAAAAATGGTTCCATATGATGAAATATAAAAATCTTCTTCTCTGAAACTACATGTACTTTGCAGAATTCAACCAAACTTCACAGGAATGATGCCTAGAGCATGCTCCTTCAGACTTGTTCTTTGAATTTGTATCGGGCTGATGACATGGGCTCTATGGGCTGTTGCGTTACTGAAAAATCTTCCTCTCTGAAACTACTGTTTAGAAATCAACTTAACTTCACTGGAATCCTGTTAAGAACATGTTTTTTTATTTCATCGTTAAATTCTGCTTTGGCCAATCAAAGGTGCTCTTCGAGTCGTCCAGTTATTGACAAATGATCCGATATGATGAGATTTAAACAAGTCTTCTTCTCTGTTACTAATGTTCAAAAATCAACCAAACTTTACTTATATTATCATGGGGACATTCTCTATCAGATTTCTCTGTTAAAATTTGATTGTGCTTTCACCATAGTCACGAAAAGGGCCCATGCAATGAAATCTAAAAAAATTTACTTCTCTGAAATTAGTTATTTAAGATGAATGTTTTTGTCAGGAATAGTCTTCAGATGATCCCCTCTCAAATTTCTTTGTATTTGGCATTTAACTACTGTGCTATTGCAAAAGGGTACACAATTTCCAGTTAACACATATCGCAATTTTCTTGATAGATTTTCTTGAAACTCCTGAATAATTGTTCCAATAATTTGACCACACACTGTAGCTGTTAGGCAATATTATTCATCATGCAAATAGGGGCATTCATTTAAAATTCCTTTTAGAAATAAAATCCTCTTATTTTGTGGGTGTTTTTTTGAATTTTCAATCAAGTGATCTTTATCATGATGTACATGTTGTTGTTTGACTCTATGATGATGTGTTATCGGAAAAGAAGGAGTCCTTGTTAACAAACTGCCTCCTACATTTATCAATGTATTTTTCTGAAGTTTTCAAGGATATTCCTTATTATTTGACCATGTCTGTATTAAAGCTGCATGGCGGTATAATGCCATGTCTCAAAAAAGGGGCATTTATGGTGTTAAATTCTATGTTTTTGCAACTCCTGGTACACAGATTTACAGAATCAATTACCATCATTATGGAACCTTTCCAAACTATCTTGATTTTATATGCCTGAGCTTTCACTAGATTTGTAAGGATAATCTCCTTACAAATAAACTAGATCTTAAGCCTCGTTTACATTTGGCCTACGGAGCCCGTACGGCGCCCGTATCTCGCCGCAAGCATAAAATCGTGCGATGCCTGTGCGGTGACATACGGTGCCCGTGCGATCATCGCACGGTCTTACGGAGACCGCAGACACCTGCGATCTCGTTTAAAAATATGTTATACACATCTCCAAAAATCGCAAGCCCGTAGCCTTGTGCGGACACCGCACGGTCGCCGTGTGGACATCGTACGGAAACCTTGCGATGATCGTGCGGAAATCGCACGATATATTAACTATCAAACATCCAAAATAAAACCCGTAGAATCGTGCGATGACCGCACGGGATCCTCTCGATAACCGTACGGAACCCGTACGATCTCCGCACGGGAATCTCAGGATTACCCTGCGATATCGCACGGGACCCGTACGGTCTCCTTAAGGTATGTTCCCCCAAATATTTTTAAAAATCGCACGGTCACCGTGCGGCATTGTGAACACAAACGCCGCAGACCGTAGCTGTCTGCGATGTCGAAAAAAATCGTAAGAAAAATCGCAGGCTGCGATATCGTACGGCGGCCGTGGCAAATGTAAACTAGGCTTTAATACAACTTTCTGAAGCAATTAAATCAAACTGGCTATAAAATTTGTAAAAAATGTCAGTGGAGCGATACATGCCCTCCTGAGCCTCTTTGTGAACTATGCCAGTGAGTTGTAGTGCCCTGCGTTCAGGATCACGAAACGGTGCAAACAGCCCTATGTTCAGGATGTAAAAACGTTTTGCAAGCGTTTAGAGATGATACCCCTCTTTGCACGTGCACATACGTGCAAAGCGAGGTATCATTTCGAAAGCGCTTCGCTAACGTTTTCATCCAGAAAGCAGGGCTGTTTTCCAATTATACTCCGCTTTGCACGTGCTCTCGCGTGCAAAGCGGGGTAACACTTGAAACGTGTTTACAGCGTTTTGTGATCCTGAACGCAGGGCAGATTTCCGATCCACCTTGTAATACTATTTATTCGCGGATTGCTGTTGCAGTGCTTGTTAAATACTACTGATTATGGTCTGGAGTATGAGTCAAGGGCGTAACTACAATTACGTACACAACGGGAATGCTTAATACAAATAAATCTTGTTTCGAAATAGATCGATGATGAATGATTAAATAATCTAAACCACAGCTTATTCATAATCAACCTATAGTTCAGATGATTTGATAAAACAACAACGCTCGAAATATAAAAAAAAAGCGGGGGGGGGCATTTATTTTTTGTCACAAGCCGCATATCGCCTTTATCATATACAGATGCATATCTTTTAGTGGTCGCTCTTCTGAGAGCGTATAAATTTCAAAATCCTAGTTACGCCCATGTTGGTTCTAGCTGTTTTGTTCTTCGGGAATAGCTTCTCTGTAACAATTTTCTCAATTTCTTTGAAGATCTTGAATGTTTGAATCATAATTGATCGTAAGCATCTGCACTCGAGTGAAGAAAGTCATAAACTATCTAGTCTTTCTTTACATTTTTTGTCCGTAGATAAGACAGCAATTTTGTGGCTCTTCTTTGAATTTTTTCGATTTTTTTATTGTGTCTGTTTCCTACCTTGTGTGTCATGCACTACTACCATACTCGAGATGAGGTCTAATCAGGTTTTTGTTAACATGTCTGTGTAAATTGTATAGAATGTATTTCGGTACTTGCCTTACATATTTATTATCTAACACCATCTTCTGATGGATAAAACGTATCGTTGATTGAGAGCTGCATGTTGCCAACAGGGAAAAACTATCATACTGGCATTAACGATGCTCATCTATGAATTGGTACGACTTATCCAGGATTTTGGGACGAATAGTTTCACAAATGAGAACGCTTTAGAAATGTTTTGACGCGAAGGAACTTATGCAGCCAAAGCACGGCTTTTCATTCTGTAAGACAAACGGCTAGAAACGTGGTTCTTTTACAAATTAAACAACCAAAATCTTTATCTGATTCATATACCCATAATGATTGATTCTATCAAAAAAAAAAAAAAAAAAATACTCTGAACTGGGACAAAATCGGAAACGACAACGATTCCTTCGATATATTTTTAGCTCGGCTGTTTTCAGAGAAAACCCGAGGTATTGCTATAGCCTCCGTGCCGTCGTTGTTGTCGTCGTCGTCGTCGTCGTCGCGCGAAAACCTTGACATTATGTTATATCTCTGTTTCTACTGAAGGCATTCACTTGAAACTTGGCACACATGTTCACCATCAAAAAAGCAACCTATACTATCAAGGGGAATAACTCTAGATGCATTTTGCGCAAATTATGCCCCTTTTTCGAATTAGATTTTTTCCCACAATCCAGCACTCGACAGCCGAGCGTAGGCACCCGTTGGCGGTGCTCTTGTTAATTAAGCGAGTTACAAGATGGTCTCCTTTCGCGCGACAGATAATATCTGCTTCGTATACAGCTTCATTTATTTTTTGTGTGTCTGTGTGTGTGTGTGTTGTTTTTTTCTTTCAGAAATGCATGCTGCGTCGATGTCGATCAAATTGTACATGTTCCTTTTCACAGACAAATTTGTCGTTGTTAATGAACTTCAAACAGAAAATTATAGATATGTTCTTAGCAAAGAAGGAAATTGTATAATTCAGAATTGTCCTGCTCAAAGTAGGAATTCTTACTTTGCCTGGCAAAGTGAGACTTCTTTCTTTGTGTAGTGCGACTCCTGAATAGTCGATGCGCAAAGTAGGAATCTGGGTAGAGTAACAATTTACACTATTGCATCTTTGTTGAGTAAGACTTCACGACATTACAAGATGGTAGAAAATGCTGAAAAGGCGCTTTATGGTGCGTTTATATTTTGTTGCTGTAATGGTACAGAAGAATACATTTTATAAAGGCTTTTATATCAATATGAATGAAAACATTCACCAAAAAGAAATAAATGCAACAGACAAAATGTGAAAGGAGAACGGGGAAGAGAGGTTACATTGCCATTCCGCTTCCAGTTTTGAAACAGAGCCGCTTGCTTGATTGTTTATAGAGTATGCTAATTCATTAAAACTGCAAAGGCATCTCTACCATATTACCCTTATAAATCTGAATACGTTCAAACCATCCCTACTTTGCACAGGGACTCAGTTTACGGGTGAATGAAATCTACAATGACCTTGTGTGATTATAGAATTGTCCGGTACAATTCTAGAATTGTCGGACAAAGTAGGATTTTCTTTTTTGCGCAGGATAATTTCGTAATTGTGCCGATTTTTTACTTTGCGCAAAACTGTACACTCGTGTGTCCGATTTTCGCCAAAATATTTTTAGACACATAAAAGATAAAGTAATGAATGTAGTCGAAATTATAGCTTTATTGTACAAATACGTGCAATTTTATTTTTTTGAGTAAACTAGGAAACAAAGGTCATTTCTATATGCACTATAATTAAATCATGCATGTAATTCATTATATGCTATTACCCTTCAAAGGGATCCTAGTTATCAAAAGAAAATGCATCATCATCACACATTCTGGGTTAAAATATAATATCATCATTATCATGGTTTATTAATTGGTTGTAAATGAAAATATACCAGAAGCGCACGTGAAAAGTATTAAGGGATTTGATCGGCTTTGCAGTGTAATTTTTATGTGTTTATACCGATCCAGGGGGCCTGTACATTTAGTTAAACGAGATTTAGACAAATGAAAGTATAAAAAAAGGTTTTGCTAAAATAAAAGTTACTCGCCACGATGAAAAGGTGTTTTTTTGTGTTTTTTTTCATTCGTTTGTAAAACATTGATTGATTAGCCTTATCATGCTTATGTAATTAGATTCATCGTGAAATTGACATTCACCTCAATCAAAACCATTCTGAATCGCTCACTCAGCGCTCATTCATTCGTTCCAAACACTCACTCAAACCATTCAAAAACGTCCAAATCCATTGAAAAATGTAGAACAACAACGTCATTCAAATTAAATTTGGATAGAGAGAAATCGCGATTTCACTGACAAATTGTAAGCGTCTAATAGGTTCTTGAAAAAACAGGAAGCTATCTTCTATAGAACTTGTATGCATATTTTTTTAAAGGGGGGTAACCACTATCGCTAATTTTGTTTATCCTGGACAAAATTTGCGACCCTCGATTACCTCCCTTTAATTTCGCTCAAAACTCGCTCCACACACTCATTCAATTTCATTCCAAAATCATTCATATTGTTAATTTCACGATGTTCTTAATTGTATATATGCTTTTTGCAGAGAAGTTGTTTGTATTCGGTTTAAGCCGTTTTAAAGAATCATATCGCGGCGGCTGGAGCACCTCACAATGGATTCTTGGTATGTCTCGATCCAATACTACCATTACATCATTTCCTAGCCCCAGCTGTTTTCCAACCCTAAACTTCAGAGGATTAAGTAAACCGGTATAATCAGAATCGTGAAAGTCGACGTCGTTACTTATAAGTAAATTTGTTTATATCCTCCTGAAGAACGTTGTAAAACCGGTCGCGGGAAATAAAACATCCGATATCGGATATAAGGCTTGTTATTCATTAACATTGTTCCAGGCGCTTTGAAATCACAGGAGTAGCGAATCAGTGTAATATTTTCGGTCCAAAAGCTTGGAACTTAGGCCTATGTTGTTTTGTTAATTTGTCTTGCTGAGTATAAATTAATCTTATCTTATTTTTTTAAAGAGGCGTTAAACCGAATTAAAACAATGAAACGATAATATATACATCTTGGTTCTTAAGAAAATCTTACGCACCTTACTTCTAAAAAAGTATCCACACCTTTTGAAATTCGGAGTTTTATTTAGAAATAATAAATGGTAATATGATGTTCGTCTTTTCTGAACTGAGATAGTAAAGTCTATTTCCCATTAAGTAATTCAGGTTAATTACTACCGACTTATCAATACTTAGTTATCTTACTCTCAAGAATAACCGTTATTGGTATTTTGTACACTGAGCAAGTTAGTTTTCATACCGAAATTCATGAATGTGTGAACCTTTTCCTGGAAATATCTCCTCACTTCCTTGAAAATTCACTTCGCTTTCATTTAATATTGCATCTATCTGATTTTAAGGACAAGCCACCTAGTTATGTGTTTTTATTCGTCTTGTTCAAAATTCAAATTCTGTTGCAAGCGCCTCACGCAGTTCCATCCATAATGAAAAAAAATGTAGTCGGCAATACTTCTGTTTTCTCGGTTAAATTCGTTTTTCCATAATAATGCTAGCGGAAAATAATGAAGTACAGTAAAACTTGTGTTAAGTGACCACTTAAGGGACCACCAAAAAGCGGTCGTTTATGGGAATGGTCGCTTAATTCGAAATACTGTGAAAAATGTGACAGTTCATTTTGATACCATTTATAGATTATCGGTCAAGTCGTACTGAATCTTATGATGTTCGAACCCAATAGAATCGTCTTATTCAGACGATTCTAATGGGTTCTAACAACATAAGATTCAACAATAACCAATTTTTCGATCAGAATGTCCTCTTTTTCAGAGATTTTGATTACGGTGAAGGGACTTTTTATGGTGGTCGCTTAATTCAATTGGTCGCTTAATAGACGTGGTCGCTCGAGCAATATCGACTGTAGTAATTTGTCATTTGATTACGTCATGACAGTGCTTGTGCCTGTATATTGTGTGGGAAATAATGCCATTCTATTAGCTCGGCTGTTTTCGGAGAAAACCCGAGGTATTGCTATAGCCTCCGTGTCGTTGTCGTCGTTGTCGTCGTCGTGCGAAAACTTTGACATTTTGTTATATCTCTGGTTCTACTGAAGGCATTCACTTGAATCTTGGCACACATGTTCACCATCAAAAGAGCAACCTATACTATCAAGGGGGATAACTCTAGATGTATTTTGTGCAAATTATGCCGCTTTTTCGACTTAGATTTTTTCCCACCATCCAGCACTCGACAGGCGAGCCTAGGCACCCGTAGGCGGTTACTGTTACTATAATGACGTAAAAACGGAAATGTTTGGATAAATCGAAATATAACATCGAGCTGATTTCATATCTTCATTTGGGATTTGTGGGGGTAATTTGGTAAAGGATTAATGAGTTCAGTGCGATAAGAACTGGTGGTCAGGCTTATCAGGATAAACCGCGGTAATCTGTTGGAAATTTGAGGCAAACTCTTAACATTATCAGATAATGTTGATTGATTTTCTATTTTGTGTAATAAATCATCTACATCCAATCAATTATATAATCTTTATAACACTTGTTCAACACTTCGCAATACCTTTTTACACAGTCAAGTATTTTTTTTTCTTAATTTTATAAATTTGTTTACAGTCACATAGTGTAGCCAGTATGAAATGATATAGACACTATGTACTGAACACTAGCATGGCGCTAGTCTCATACTAGTACTTACAAGTACAAACATATCGGAGTTATTTATTTTTTCAGTTTAAGAAAGACCATTCGGGTTACATGTAGGTTAAAAATGGTGTAATCGACACAGTCTTTCGTCCGAGGTTAAGTGTTATGATAGGACACATATAAACTTCAGAAGAAATAGGTACAAATGAAATATATTCGCCATTTTGATTGATATAATTAAGTTATATTCTAATGTATATGAAATAGAACCGTCCTGGAATTGAAAAAAAATAGACTGTGCGACCTGCATAGGCTGACCTAGGTCGAAAGTTTTCAATCGTTATTTTTACTCTGAACCAAGAATGAATACTCTACCTACACTTTTTTGTATATTCCAGAACCCCACTGCCTATGAGCGCAAAGAGACAAAACGGTAAGTAAGAAAGTACGATACATATGTACATGATAGGTTCTCTTAATTACGTGCATAAAAAGGTGTTCCGCTAACATGGCAAATGTTCGAGCTAATGAGCAAACAGAAGCGCCTAAATCTTTTACACTAAAATAAGACTCTTTATCCACCATGGTACCATTTAGTAAAGGTACATGTATATCAGCCTTATGGATATAACCTAATGAAATGAGTCGTTTTCAAATGCGCGAGAAGTTTAGACTTGGATCTGAAATATCAATTCATCCACACAGTTTTAGTCTTTACTTTTGCACTGTGCGACCAGCTGCTAGTTCCAAGATTATTTAATAGCATTTATAATCTTTTCTTTAATGCTTTTCGGTGGTTTATCGAGAAATAACGGTAGATTATCACTTGATAATCTCATCCGAAAAAACAGTGAAATTATCAAAAACTTATACCCTGCTATTGTGCATTTCACCCTATCTGACGTCATCTATGCGACGCTAAATAAGTGACGTCAATGTGAATGTTGCATTGCAATCACGTGCAAAATGACGCGCTTGACGATATGTCCTCGAAATTTCACATTTTGTCTCATTTTTGCAATACAGAAATAGAATAATCATTTGTTTTCGAGTAAGATCGAAAATATTTCATTTCATGAACAACAAAAGCTATATTTTCACTCGTGAAAAATATAGTTTTTGTTGTTCACTCAATGAAATATAAATCAATCTTACACTGAAACAAACGATTATTCTCTATATCATACTATCTAACAGTCCATGTTTCTCGATGCTTCCAATTTGCGCATAGTGGTATTATTGAAGTTATAACTAAAATGCCTAACGGGAGCGAAATAACCTCGTTTGATATTTTTAATCTACTCGGGTGTTATGACACTAGTGCGATTACTACCCAAATTATCTAAGAGACGTTATATGTATATGTTACGCGGAAATTTTCGATTATTGATTTATATGTCGATTTGTCGTAAAAGTCAAGTAATAATATAATAGAATATCAAAATAGAGTTCGTAAAAAACCCAAAATGTATAAAATGGCCATCTAAAACTGATAAAATATCAGCACAGTGCCGTTCTTATCTGATGTTATGTAGACACTCGTTTAATAAAATTGGTTTTTCATGACTACTCCTTCAATATTCTCTATTTGCTTTGTGCAGGGTAAAATGTGTCCATTTTTTGAAAAGCAAGATTCCACGTCGAGTGGACTTTTCTTAGGTATAATTAGTATGGATTTTGGCCATACTTAGTCGTACGTCCCTGAATCGTTATGTATTTTTTCAATGTTTGTCGTGTTATCATTATTTCCTTTTGTTCTAAAATTTGTTATATACAGTGGTCTCGCGTTACCTCGAGCGGGCGAAATCTCGAATTTATGCGAAAGCTCGAGCTCGCCTTCCGGTCCCGACGCATCTTTCTCTATTTTCTTGTTGGTTATCACTGCACTAACTCGAACGCGCGATTGCTCGATCGCTCGAACAGCAATCTCAGTCCCGTAGTCAAATATTACTGCATTCTCTCGAGCAAAGGGGTTCGCACCTATCTGACACCTATTGTTTTGCATCAAGATTAATTTACAATGCGTATTTGTTATTTCACCCCATCGTAAAGAATACCTTCAGGCCTTTTCACAGGGTCTCAACGAGGCAGACAACTTGTTTTCACACCTTTTTGTATGCCACACTAATTCAATTTTCGGGTGTAAATGACGGGAATTTAATGATCAGAAAATAATGAAAAGACTTTGAAACAAACATAAAACAAATGTACATTCTTTTTCGAATAAATGTTCATTATCATTTCTAATGACTATAATCCTCGTGGGTAATTCAGCAAATTATTTATCTTTGTAACGAAATATATTGACGATTGCCCACCGAAACATCACAACAACATTTTTTCAGCTGTACTTTCAATGTTTCGGTCGCCAATCGACAGTGTTTGGTACCACAACGTGCTTAAAGAAAAATGCGTATTTTATAAATTGTCTTGAATCCCGCTTCGCTTTTAATTTTGTTATCTGCTGAACAAAACTTTTTGAGAAATTCCAGAAAAAATATAAAAAGTTTGTAAACTTCTTTCTTTGTTAAAAGATTCCATTTAAGGAAACACCCTTAAAATTTAACTTTATTAGGTATAGAGGGAGTTAGCTCTTAAGAAAACATTGTGAGAAAAGAAGGAATTACTTGTAACCTCGCCTATCTTCTGACTGATAAAAGGTACAAAATTTTGTCATTCAGCAACGATAGCTACAAAATATCATAAGGAAGAAATTACAAGTGCATCTCATTAAAATTGCCAAATCTAACATTTTGCCATTTCAATGGCCTATGTACTGAGAACAGACACTACTAACATTGACGCCGACGCCTTCATCGATTTTTGTAGAATTTTCTCTTTTGAGCCCTCACGATTTGACCAAATTAAATCGCCTGATTTGACAAATCGTTTTAAAAAAGAGTAATATATTTCGTAAAATTATTACTAGGAGTATTTTACATAGGTACTGCATATTTTGAAGGCAAACTATGCAAAGGCAGGTTTGAAAAGAAGTGAAAAGTCTTCATAGATGATAATTTTGCTTACTGGCATTAACTCGAATCATGCGATGACTTGAGCAAATTGGCCGGTCCCGTGTGTGTTCGAGCTATCGCGAGACCACTGTAGTAGCTTTATACGAAGTTTGTTGTAAAACAGGTACCATAATCTGCATATACTCCAACAGTTTAAATTGTCGTGTATTTGACAATTAGAATGAAATTGAAGGAGTGTATGGAGCAATTTTTCAATGAAATTCCAAGGAATACAATACGCTAATTTCGTTAATATTGGACGAAATAACGAAACTATATCATCTCCCTTTGAAAAATCAACGCCCTTTCCAATTTGTGTGCTTTTACACACCAATCGGATTCGTTTAAATGCTCCACCCCCACCCCCACGTAAAAAAAGAAGAAGAAAATAAAAAGTTTCGCAAATCGTGGAATAATTTGATATATTTCAAAGTTGATCGTTTTTAGACGATTTCGTTTTTTTGTCGATTTCGGAGGAACTTGATCGGGTGTTTCAATAAATGAAAGAAGCTGATTGAGCGATTTAGAATGAATTTGATCGAGGCGAATGTTGATTTCACGATGCTATTAACACGTGGTTTTTCAGTTACATCGACACAATTTTCGAAGCGATTATTCTAATATTAGAGAAAAAGGAATGAATTGGAATGGCCATTATGAAAAATCGCGTCGAAGTGTTTAGAGCTGTTGCTGGTCATTTTCTATACACATGTGCATGAAAAGCATTCATTGTTTCCAGATGAAAAATATATATAACGATTAATTGTACATATGACCCGTCACGCGAAAAGAGACCAGCTCGGAAGTGCGTAAAGTGTCGATCCTTGTCAGACTGCGCGGATGGCGCAGACTGACTATGATCGAGTCCTTTCGCACTTTACCGTTATTTTCTGCATCTAGAATGGCCAATCTACCTTCATGTGAAAGAATTTTGAAATGCAAGCTCGAGTTGACCATGCTGGACCCAATCTTTTTTGTCAAATATTTATTTTACATAGTTCCCAGATGGTCCCCTTTCGAGTGACGGGTCTCATATTTTTTATCAACTTGTTTGTTATGCTTTTCTGTCACATAACCCGATCAAAATATAGCCTTTGCAACAGCCCTGATAAATGACGTTGATAATCGCCCCCTGAATCACCATTTATGTAGCTAATGGTTAATAAATAAAATAAATTTGTTGTAAATAATTGGACAAATGTTTGATATCCGATTACAGTAAATAGTATACCACAAATTAATGCACTGAGAACCGAATAAACAAAGATACTGTGACAATGCATGAATTAACAGTTTTGCAGACAGTCGTGCCTACACAAGCTCTCACAAAATATATTTATGCCTTCACATTGAATATTTACTTGGGCGATTAATATGTGTCAGCATTATGTGATCGTTTACTAAAATAACCGTTGAAGTGAAAGCTTTCGTGCTCATATAGTTCACTTACAATGCAGGATTCACTAGCTCACATTGGCATAAATCATACCCAGATGGAGATAATGTACTATCTTTAAAATGTTAAAATAGCAATTCTCTCTCTGTCACAGGTATGTATTTATGATGTTAACACTATTTTAAAGCACTGATTTAAGATGTTTTGGTGCTCAGATCGATTTTCCTTTCAAAAGTCGAACTTAAAAAGGGAATAAATAAATTAGAAATGAAGATCTAAAATAAATAAACATATAGATATATATTTTGATTTAAGACGATTCCATTAATTTTCAAGTATTGTGATTGGCTGACAAGATTCAAGTTTTTTTGTCTATGAAAATAATATTAAGTAGACAGCTTTATTGTAGGTTTTAAAAATATAGTCTTGTAAGATATCTGTTGATGATTGCCAAATTTTTTAAAAAAAAATTACAATATTCAATCATAAACTTAAAGAAAGAAGAGAATATTTGTTGATTTCATGAAGGTATAAAACTAAAAACCTAATCGCACTCATGTTTTAATAGTCTGAATAATTTTTTAGTTCCATACCTCGATGAAATCTACAAATAGCCTCCTTATAAATGAATGAAAAAATAAATTCATAAATAAAAAGAGAATGTCCTTGGAGTGCACATCTCTCGGATGGATAATCTTTTCGCGTCATAAACTGATATATATCCAGACTGCCCGATAACTAATCGAGACGAGAAACCTTTCTTAGCAGACATGCCTTAATGGAATGCAGGTATCATATGACAAATGTTTAATTACTGTTGATGTAGTTTGATATCAGTCTGCTTATAAAAACTGATATCTAATGGATATATAAGATTAACCAAGTACATTAAATCTACTAGTGCCAAGTTGCTATACTGGGGTACACTGGCAAACGAAAATGATGGCCAAACTGTCTTCCTGAATTATATCCATCAAGTAATTACGTTTTAATATAAAATCGACGCCTTAGTTTTAATTTTCATTTTTATGACAAATATTTAATTACTGTTTATGTAGTTCGATATCAGTCTGCTTATAAAAACTGATATCTAATGGATATAAAAGATTAAGCAAGTACATTAAATCTACTAGTGCTGAGTTGCTTTACTTGGGTACACTCGAATACGAAAAAAAAATGATAGCCAAACTGTCTTCATGAATTATATCAATCACAGAATAACGCTTTAATAAAAAAATAAATAAATAAAAAAAATCGACGCCTTCGTTTTATTACAAATGTTTAATTACCGTTGATGTACTTTGATACCATTCTGCCTATAAAACTGATATCTAATCGGTGTATAGGATTAACTAGGTGCATTAGATCTACTAGTGCCGGGTTGCAATACTCATTGCAATGATTGTACATTGGGAAACAAAACTGTTCAAAAATTAGATAAATGTTGATATGCTTTGATACCAGTAAGCTTATAAGTCTGATAACTAATCGATATATATATGATAAACCCAATCCATTAGATTTACTAGTGCTTATTTGCAAAACTTGGGTACATCCGGATCCAAGTAACTATTTTGGTCGTCAAAGTGGCTTCCTTGGATTTTCTCAGAATTATGTTGCCAGAAAATAACAAGCAGTGGCATCTTTGGTCTGCTCATGAATGTTACACCCAATAGATAAAAAATTAACTAATTATATATTAAGGGCAAACTAGTGCCGTGTAGCAATTCTCAATACTTCAGTTCATTATGATAAATATCACCGAAATGGCCCCTTTAATATTTCGACGACTTTTATCGATGGCACTAACGAAGCTGTTGTTTCACAAAATTCATTTATTTTAATTTTTATGCCTCATTTGAAATTAACAGAAAGACCCCCCCCACTAACACAAATTTATTTCTTTATCTTTTCTTCGTTCTTTTATGTTTATTTTCATTATTATATTTAAGAATAAATATATAGTTGGTGCTTTCGAAGTAGAAAAAACTGTGAACATTACTTTTTTGTGTAGGGGTGAAGACTACGTACAGGTAGGCTGCTGCTCAGATGATGTAACGCTGTTACAAAAACGAACAAATTAGCAACACATTACCATTGTTTGTTACCTGTCCGTTTCGTTATCTTATGCTCGACTGTTTTGGAATAAATAGTCGGGGTTATTGACATCAACCTGTAGTCGTCGATGTACGCGTTGGCGGCGACAAAACATGTAACCTTGGCCATTCCTCATTATTGTTAAATATATTTGCTTGAAACTATGATTGTCTTTTCCAAAGAAAAACATTTCAACCCATGGAAGCAAGTGAATTAAAACCAATTACGACTTTACAAGAATGATTATACTTTTTCGACATTATTATTTGCTGACCAAGTGCTTTAAGTAGGCGTAACGTTTAAATTCGGTGCTTTTGGTTGAAGAAACCAGCCCAGCGTTCAGGATCACAAAACGGTGCAAATAGTTTTCCAATTATTCCCCGCTTTGCACGCAAGCGCACGTGCAAAGCGGTGTATAATTTGGAAAACTGTTTGTACAGTTTTGTGATCGTGAACGCCGAGCAGTAACACCACATTCGAACGCTACGCCTTCTACATAATCGAAATGACTTCTAAATTTTGTGTGTGTATTTTGATTCACCGTCGATTTTCTAACAAAGTCTCGAAACTACAGCTTTAAACAAGCTGTAGTTACGAGATCTTAGCAGAACACCGACGACATGTACTGCGTCCCCCATAAAATCTTGGGTAATAATTATTTGCTGGAATTGTCGCAAGAAAAATCTGAACATGTAACACGTCCTTGTATTGCTCTATATTTGAAATAAAACCATTTTTCATTAATCTATTGGATGTTCGAAGGATTATCTCTCGTAATGACAAGTGCTAACAAGGACACATGGCAGCTAAAATTGTGAACAGCGACCTCATTTGACTTGTGTATTTGTATTGCAACACCCCGCTGATCCATTAGCGTTAATTAACACCACAGAAAAGATTTTCGCAGTTTAATGTTGTTACGTAGGAGAATGGATTGATTTTGAGGGCTCTTCGAAGGTCATTAAGCTTTTCCCTCACGTTTTAAACTTGAGAAAGATTATTCTTATTTATTGGATCCTAATAGCTTTTTTCCCCGCTGTTCTATTCAGTGCAGCCGTGATGAATTCAAATTTGTTTGGAGCTTGAATCATATAAAATAATATAAAACTAATAGTTTTAAATTTATACTATTTATAACGAATAATACAGAATAATGGATTCTACAACGCTTTGACAGCTGCCCAGGGGTCATTTAGGACGCCAAGAAAATATGAATAATTTGATGAAAAAATGAAAAAGAGACAAAATATGTTACAATCACGTAAAATGAAAAAAAAAAAAAAATGTAATGATGTGAATTTCCAATAAAAATATTGTTACATGTATGCCGTGTTATGTCTCGCTATATACATGTATGTATCTTATGTTTTGTTATGAAAGTAAGCTTTGTTATCGAGGCTGTCTAAAACTTTCTTCCGTTTAAAAAAGAAAAAAAACAATTATTCAAAATAATTATAAAGATAAAGCAATTTTAAAAAATGAAAATTAACGGAAAATAATAAATGAATGGGAACTAAAATTTCGTAACGTGTAGTATCCATTAAACAAGTACAATTAACAACATCGTGAAATTGACAAGGGAAATTGTTTAGGAATGACTTTGGAATGAAATTAATTATATATATTTGAATTTTGCTTATTTTACAAAATGACGTCTTTGTTTAAAGTTTCATTTCATTTGACAAATGTTAAAAAAACTGTTGAGGTACTTTGATATCAGTCTGCTTATAAAAAGATATAGAAATAAGATAGACCTAGTGCATTTGATATACAAGTGCTGCGTTGCAATACTTCGTCTTTTTTTTATTTATTTAATTATTTATTAATTTTTTTTTTTTGCACTATGAATGAATTGGTCGTCAAAGATATTTATCGCAGGATAACGTTGATAGAAAGTTTCAAACACCGTCATCTTAGCTTAAATTTTCATTTATCTGACAGATGCTGAAGTATTGTAGTTTAATATCAGTCCGCTTATGAATCTTATAGATATGAATTAACTAATAGCATATATGCGACCTATTAGTGCCGAGTTGCAATACTCAATACTTGAGTATATCCTTTCCGACGTTTGTCTCTCACCAATGGGTAGATGATCGTAAACCTATGTGAGATAGCAGTCGGAGGCTAGGAAAAGGTGTAACGGTAGTACAGGTGAAAGAAATACCAGGAATCCATTGTTAGGTGCTCCGGCCGCCGCGATATAACTGCGAAATTGTTGAAAGCGGCGTAAAACCCATTCAAACAAACAAGAATCAATACCTGAGTACATCATGAAAATCTTTCATCATCGATATGGCTCCCTATACATTTCGACATTTTCGGATCAATGGGGACGGGAGCCAGTCTACAGGGCTAGTAAAAAGATCAAATTCTAGTTATAGACAAAAACTCAAACATGAAGAGTCATGGCCTTAAAAATGGCTCAACTGAGCATGAAAGAGTGTGAACAAATGAAATACGAGCCTGTGCGTGACATTCCCAACAATTTGAAAAGTGCTTGAGGTGCAAACATTGAGCAATGCAGACAACCACTTTCTGTAAAAATAATGTTACTTTATTGTGTACAAGTACTTTGAGACCTTATCTATCTCCTAAACGTATAGTAAAGCCTCTGGTCAGACTGTGCGGATGCACAGGCTGGCCAGAGACTTTGTTTTGCGCATATTTGAATTTTTTGGAAATCTCGCGCACAGGCTCAAATATGTTCTGCAGTTTGGACGTGTATTTTGTTCAACGACGGAAAATTTTCTTTTTGTCGTAGATTCATAGACTTTTCGAAGAAGAAGAGGAATTCAAGTCCACCATATATTCGATCGTTTTACTCCTTTCATTGAAGCAGTCTGGTTTATTTATATCTCTATATAAACGATCATGGAAAACCAGTTTCATCTTTGATTACTTTACTGTCTGCTTCTTGGAACTCCGTCAAACCATTCCTTGTGTTTAGAAAGAATAGTGATGTAACGTCTGCACTTTATATCAAAGTGTTATCTATCAAATAGATAATACAAAGGCTATATCTTTTCCTGCAATGGCGTCAACTTTTTACTGAAGCGTGCACATGTATGTACCTCAGAATGAGGGCATATGTCGTGACAACTTGAAAAACAACAATATATCCCGATTATATCACTTCCATTTATTTTTATTATTTATTTTTTTTTTCTCGAAAATTTGTTTTTTCTCTTTGTGGAAGGTCTATCTCATAGTACATATTTCTAAACGATTAATGTCTATGTATTTCATATTCAATATCAATTATAAGATTAGTTACAATCGATGATGTAATAACTCATGCTTCAGCAAATAATATTTCAGAAAATGTAATTCTTGTATAAATTTCTTAACTAAAGTCTCTTGACATTTGACCTTCATTGATACAGAACTTTTTTAAAAGTAAAAAGTTTTTTTTCGAAGAAAAATAGAGGATATCGAATTTTATAGAGAGTCGTCATGAAAAAATCAGCCATTTAGATAATAAAAATGATAATAAAAACCAACAATACGAGGCTTTGTCGATTTTTTACCTGTTTTAGATTACTTGTTTAATAAGTTTTGCATTTTTATGAATAGAATTTTGCTATTAGATTTACAATGTGACCCGAAGTCATGCAAAATTCGACGAAATTCTTGAAATTGATCGGTTAAAATTTTTTGCAACATTACGTTATCACATTTTAATGACGTCATTTTCGCAGTACCAGAACAGCGTTGCTATACGATCTAAGTTCATTTGCATTATTTTCACTAGGAGTAATAACACCAATGAAATGTAGAAAATACCCAAAAAGGGTAATTTCACTTAACCTATAGGTCATATTATAATCTGATAAAAGTAGAATTCGTTATTTTGACTCGTCGATTGTATACAAATGTGCTGTAATCACAAGTCACAATACCGTATTCGAGTATATATTGCCACTTGTTGATATACAGACTATAGCGATACATCATGCTTCAAGAAATAATATTTTTGACACTGTCCAATTCTTGTTAAAATTATAGCTTGGGGTTGCGTGTAAGATTTGGTTGACATCTAACCTTTATTATTCATTAAAAGTAAAAAGTAATTTGCTTGAAGAGTAGTCAGACACATAGCCACTTGTTGATATTTTAAATACAGACTATGATGAGGCTGCTTGAGAGGTCTTTAGTCTCGAAGAATACATACAAACTTTATGTACTTACGGCGAAAATCGTGAACACGTATCATGACAAAATGATATATATTTGACAAAAGATTTTATTTGCTGCCACAAGTTTGTCAACTTATAGCGGTGAGCACGCCATCTAATGATTCCGATACAAGTAGTATACAGGGCAGCATATTTTCCCAAGAAAATGACTCTCACTCTATATCGAGGGTTCAGCGCAATGTACATACACTTAGGACAGTCTTGCACAAAATGTGTATACACATAGGACAGTCTTGCGCTAAACACTCGATAGATGTGATCCTCGGATCCAAGGAGTAAAGCAATACGTCAATTTGTTGGTTACCCCTGGAACAATACGCTAGCGTAACGTCGTTTCTATGAATGTTTATTACAATTGTATATATCTTGATAAGCCATTCAAAATGGCCTTGGTGCAATGCTACTCTTCCAAATGGAGGTCGAATTTAGTGTTTCTGATGCTTGAAATAATATTGAAACTCCAGGGGTTATAACCCATGTCATATAGCAAGGTCGTACTATATTCGACAATTTAATATGGATATGTAATAAAGCTACAACATACAGCGACGACTGGTGAGAGATACCAATTGTTTCGACAATGTTTTGATAATATCAGTAAAAACAAGAAAACAATCGGGAAAACAAGACTTGCATAATGGTAATTGGCTAGCGTAATATGTGTCTGATGACGTATGCTATGACGAATTTGCTAAATGCATGCAAAAAAGAAAGCTTCGACAGGGCAATTTGAATAAGTTTAAAGATAGAAATGACGTATAATGCAGATGAAAATTATATCATTTTTCTCACAAAAAAAATTAGATCACCAATCAAAATTCTTCATGAGAACGAGAAAATGTAAGCTAGTTGTCCAAGGGTCGAAAATGTAATTTACAGAAATGGAGCGACGTTCCTAGGATGTATATGCCTGAATGTAAGTAATGATAACCAGTTCTCATCTCGATAACTTTTACTGAAACTCTTCAATAACTCAACAATTTTGTACCGATATAAAAATTGGCTAAAAATACTCAAATAAGCGTTACTGTCTTAAAAATTGGGGAAAACGATTAAACTTAAATGTATCTATAGATCTATCATATTTTATATCCAAGGGCTGTAAAAACTTTCTAAATGTCCCGCGTTAATTATGACGAAACATTTATGAAAAATGCTCGCAATGCATACAAGTGCATATATTTCGCAAACATTTCCATTTTAAACACATACATGTAGCTTTACCATTCTCACGAGAGCGAATTTTCAATTTGAAATATTTCTTTAAATTTGCATCTTAAAATACTGCAAACGACCCAGGAGGATAAAAATTCTCCAAGCAAATCATTTCTAAATACCATATGCCTGTTTTTAATGCACTTCGTGTCCGATTAAAGAGAATTTATCTTCACTAAAATTGATAAAGCGATAATCTTTTGACATGTGAACTACAAGTCAATTTGTCAGATCGTTATTTGAGATAGGGTCTAAAATTGTGTTGGATGAAATTTGACAACATAAGTGTTGTTGATTTAAAGTTTCCCAACCCGCATCGTTAAATTCCAATCTATCTGGAATTGCAATAAGTTTTTTTATTGGATCATGATCAATGTATATCAGCATGAAACTTTTAACGATTACCTGGAGAACTAATTTGCATTTATGATACGCAATTTGATATTACAATAATGATGTGAATTAAAAAAGTAGTACATAGCTTTCGGCATACACTTGATTTCGGTGTTGCATTTATTTATAGAAACAACTTTTTGGGTCATTAAGTGAACAATAAAATTTTAGATTTAGTCCTTTCCTGTGACGCTTTTTAGAATTCAATTAAAGAAATAGCCCAAAGGACAGCCTGTCTATCGAAACATTTTTTAAAGTAGTAAATTTACAAGAGCATTCGCCTTTACCTGGTGAATCGTGCAAACTGAAACTCGCATGATTCTCCTTATGACTGCAATAGTGCCGCCGTTTGTAACCATATTTAACTATGGACATCATAATAGTTTGGTACATTGTATCCCCATCATAAAAAAGTGCTATGTTGGGTCATATTTGTAACAAATCATATATGTAACACATTTGTTACGTACATGATCACATTCGTAACAGATAAAGTGTGTTACAAATTTGTTTGTCCGAAATGGAGATTGACATGAGAAGCATATATGTAACAGGTTTAGTTGTCTATTTGTAGTCAAACAATGAACAGCAATAGCAACATCATTATATTCTTTACACTATTGATTTTATTCTCGATTGCAAAACAATAGTTTGCACATCAGAGCGATTGAGACTCACTCCAACTTGAATCAACCTCAGAGAGAGAGAGAGAGAAAGAGAGAGAGAGAGGGGGGAGAGAGAGAGAGAGAGAGAGAGAGAGAGAGAGAGAGAGAGAGAGAGAGAGAGAGAGAGAGAGAGAGAGAGAGAGAGAGAGAGAGAGGACGTATGAAATAATGATTTTTTGCCTAAGGTACCAGTGCATCTCGAGCGCGCACGTGAGTGTGTCCAGCAACATCCAAACAGCAAGAAAATTGATCTGCAGATTGGAACTCGAGGCAAAACACACAGCATATCATCTGCAATAGAAGGAGATCAGTGAAAATTGATCATGTCCCGTCTTGATAATGTTTGCGAAGTTGCCAGTTAAGTGGCGTGAAGGTGACAGCCTAGTGGCGTTTAGTTGGCAGACTAGCAGGCATGTGTGGGAGTAATATGTACTGTTTTTAAATCAAAATTGACCTGTGACATATGTGATTTCATGTCACATCAAAAACCGGCATCGATCATATTCGTCACAAAATATGATTTCCGAGTCATATATGTAACACATGTTACATATGTGATCATATATGTAACAGGTGTTACATATATGATTTGTTACAAGTATGATCAAACAGTGCTATATAAAAGAAATTTACAGATAACTCACTAGTCACATCTCAAGGTCAAATCTTATTATTAAATTCATTCGGTGCATATTCTCACTGTTCAAGTTTTACGGCCTCGAAAGTATTTGTCCCTGGAAAACCATCTAGTTTTATCTCATTACAAGATTTCAAGTTAAGTCAAAGATAAGATTTCTTCCCTGATGAAAAATTCTAATAAGTAAGAATGGGTCAGATCAATTTGTATGTTATAGATTGTTGATTCTGAATGATTTGTCACTAACCAAATAACGAAAAACCCTGATATAAAATGTCAAGCTTATCGAGTTAAAAAGACGCGAATCAATAAGACTGACAAACCCTTTCCGGAACGGGCTTTTAAGAGTTCTTGTTCGTATCGGAAGTCGATCACAATGGGGACTAATGAGACACGATTTTGTTATGTTGACCGCTTCCTTTATTCAGATATTCATGGCCGACTTTGTAGGAACTCAGCTCCTGCAGGCGTGTAGAATTAGTCTTATTTCTGACTTTGAAAAAACTCTGCTCTTCCACGGGCGTGGAATAACTTTTTTCGATTTTTCCAACTTTGACACTATATCTTTCAAATGAAAAGAGCATTCTTTACCTGCCAGATAGCCGAGTAGAGTAAACGCTACTTTCGCGATCGAAATGAGGTTTGTTTCTGGACAAGAAAACTTTTAAGCCAGCCCCATTCAGTGAACTCAGACTTACAAGTGGGAAGCAGTGGGTTTCAGCGACTGCTTCTATCTTAGGGTAATAAAACACGTAGATTTAGCCTTTAGGGTGACAATGTAAGCTTAAGCTTCCGTCGCAACCGAACTTAAATAAAATGAATCGGCTAGAGCAAGTAAAGTAGATGCATCGTATTCACATGTAGTTGTCTAAGTAAAAGGTGAACATTATCTTTTAAAGATAACTACATGTAGACTGCACCGGTTGCGAAGACTGACAACCCCGACGTTCACGACGTAGGTTCCCTTTACAAAACGCTTTGCGAACGTGCTTGGTTGGACTGCGTTCAGGATAAAAGAAAAAAAATGCAAACATGGCATCCTACTTTGTGCATTCTAAAACGTGCAAAGCGGGATATCATTTCTCAAATATTTCGCGAAAATTTTCATCCTAAGCTTCAGGCAGGGTTGTTATGGTTTAACCCTATTCATCTTACACCCAATTTGATACAAGGTTTTACTAATTAGATTCATCTTTCTTGATTCTTATTCCCAAAAATGATCCTGTGATCGCAGGGTTGAAACTTTTTCATAAGATGGAAATACATTCTTTAATATTCGATTTTTTTTCTCAATGTTGGCTCCGGCCAAATTATTGTTATATTGCAGAACATAATTTAGTTCATTCTTAATCGGTGTGAGACTGTTAAGCACATTTAAATGGGTGAGCTCTGTTATTTCCTTATAGTGGGGTATAAACATAGTCATTAGAATCTGGAAAACAAAATATGTGAAATTCTGTCATTAGGAAGAAATCAGAAAGCATATTCCTATGGTTACAAAAAATGATAATAAAAAATCCTGCGCAATTCATTTAACAGTGATTTATCTTGTTATCTGATCTAGACGGATACAAAACTAATGACTATGTTTTTTTCTGTGATAAATTTCCATGTCATTTGCCTTTCAATTAGAGTTTTGAAATCTTGATAGACATATTTATATCTTTGTTTTGAATTTAAATTGCAGAGCTACAGAAAGAGGGGTATAGTTAACAACATCGTGAAAATGACATTCATCTCTATCAAAACCATTTCAGATCACTCGCTCAGCGCTCCATCCATTCATTCATTCATTCATTCATTCCAAGCACTCACTCAAGCCATTCAAAAACGCACCAAACTGACTAAAAATATATATTCAACAACAGAGTTCAAAATAAATAAAAATAGAAAAGAATAGCGATTTCATTGACACAATTCAAATTGTAAACGCCTGATAGGTTCCTGGAGTATAGGAAGCTATTTATATAACTTTTATATATATATATATATATATTATTAAAGGGAGGTAATTAATATCGCTAATTTGTTCATCCTGAACAAAATTTGCGATATTGGATTACCTCTCTTAGATTTCCCTCAAAGCTCGCTCCACACACTCATTCAAAATCATTCAAAAATATTTCCAAATTCATTCATCTTGTCAATTTCATGATGTTGTTAACTGTTTTTAGGATTTATTTCAAGATCTTTGCAACTATACTTGCTCAAATCCTATGTTGTTTGTACTCATTGGAAACGTCTCGTCGAGACGATTCAAATGAGTACAAACAAGATAAGGTTTCATTGAGAATTAAGATTTTAGACTGGCATTAATCCCTCTTATCTGTATTCTGACTTTAAGATTTGACACTTCATGAACGGAATAAAAAATGGAGGTTTTCTTTTGGTTTTTAACCCAAATTTTGTTTTTCTTAATATTGTTTTTTTTTTTTAAAGAAAATGATTCTAGACCATGGGTACAAATAAAAGTAGTGCAAAGACAGAAATTTTTGAATTTAGCAATTATCATCATTAAATTTTAATACGGACAAAAAGAAATTGATTGATTTATTACACTTTTATCTGTCATTTTGACTCTGTTTGCAAATTATCTTTTTATATCTTGTATCTATTTCAAAAGATGGTTCATATGATAAAAAAATATATATGTTATAGATAAAGAAGTTATAAAAAATGTCAAAGAACTACTTAATTGCAGTTCAGAAGACATTTCACTTAAGACATATGCCTTTCAGTCTGACATCAGAGCTCTTAATTTCATTTAGAAATAAAGATTTTGGATTGGTATCCCCGCCCCCTCCCCATCTGTACCTATGTGACATTGTAACAAACGTATTATAACAGTCCCAGCATGCGGCCTTGTTTCCCATTTTAAGACCCGTCACATCACAATGGTGTCGTTCGCGGCGGTGTTGTTGTTTGCGTTGGTTATAGCGTGACAAACTTTAACTTGGTCATATCCTAGAAGGTTAATTCACGAAACTTGACGGATGTGTTCAACACGAGAGCTTTCCGGACTTTCAGGAGGGGTTATCCTGAAAGCATTTTGTAAGAGTTATCCCTTCTTTTCAGTTATTTTCTAGCGTTTTTTTTATTGTTTGAGTGAATGTTTTGAATGAGTGAATGAATGAATGAACTGAGCGCTGAGTGAGTGATTTCGAGTTGTTTTGATCATGGCGAGGGTCAATTTCAAGATATTCTTAACTGTACTATAGTACGACCTATTAGCACTACGTCGTCGATTCATTGTCGTGGTCCTAATTACAGGACCGGTCACGATCACGCAATAGCCATCCGTCATGTGGTAAGATCTACAGCCACCGGACGTCCGGCAATTGTTAGAAATTAGTGTTAGAGAAACGTTAGGTATAGAATGACAGATCAATAGATGGTTTCGTGGAGATTTGTAAATACTGGAACAAGAAGTGTAACTCTACACCTCGATCACCTTTTTAAGTTGGAATGCGGAGCAATTCCAACTTAGATTTAACAAAACCGCAAAATGAACACAAGATAAATTCATTTCGGGTTTTTTGAGAACACACATCACGTGAATAGGATGTGAATACACTTCGGCCTATTTTGTATATCTCAACTTGACAAAGACACACAGTTTATTGCATCAAAATGACATAATCCTGTACAATTTCACAACTATCACTTCATGTATATTAATAACACGCTAATTCATGATTTAAACGATATTTATTGAAATTTGCGTACGAATTTACTAGCATCACATGTTTACATTACTATATTTGGAAATCATATGATAATTCAAGTTAAATAAGGTCAGCTATTGAAAATAGCACTAGCCAATCACGTGATCTGCTTATTTGGCAATGTCGCGACCTGGTTTCTCAGTATTGTGGCAAATCACAGGCCAATCACGTGATCTGCTTATTTGGTAATGTCGCGACCTATTTACGTAGAATTATGTTATAGTTTCTCTTTCTGAACGACCTTATCACACATTTAACTTATGACAAATTGTTATATTGTACGTTTCTGTCTACAGTTACGAAATAAAAAATCTTTAGTTTTTCTTTAAGTGAAGATACACTTTTAAAGTTGATAAATATTTTTGCAACATATTGTCGTTTGTTTTCCGTCATATTACAGTTATCTACATGAATGTTTCATTGTCAAAACCCAATACTCATCCAATAAAATCCTGGCCACTACATCTTTAATGGAATTATGAATATCTTTGCCCAATTGCATTCCATCACCAAAATAACTACAGACCTTTTAGTTCAACTTGTTTTCTTCACATTTTTGCACATCAACACGTTTAAGAGCACCATCATACAGTTAGTTACATCGTGAAATTGACATTCATCTCAATCAAAAACATTCTTAATCGCTCACTCAGCGCTCCATTCATTCATTTCAAAACTCTCAAAATTACTCAATAAATAAGATCAACTTGTTCATTCAAAATGAATAAAGCATTTTAGAACCAAATCGCGATTTCACTGACAATTGAAATTTAACGCGTCTGATTGGTTCTTGGCGAAATATAAAGCTATTGGTGTAACTTTCATGCATTTATATGCATTAAACGGAGGTTTTACATATCGCTAATTTTGTTCATCCTGAACAAATAAGCGACATTGGATTCCCTTTCTTATATTTCGATCAAAACTCGCTCCGCTCCCTCATTCAACATCATTCCTAAATCATTGATTCTATATCATAGTCGACCGTAGTCAGTACCATAGTAGATATGCTGCAACAGACTCCCAGTGGTGTTCGTGTTCTAGAGGTAGAGCGTCGGCCTCTTGACCCAAAGGTCCTGAGTTCGATTCCCGGGAGCGGCTATCGATCTTGGTTCTTTCAAAGGCCCACATATTCGGCGCGAGTACTGGTGAATTTTCCAGGAAGCAGAATCGAGAGGGATTAATCTAAGTTGTAAGAACTTGTTTCCCAATCGATGTAAAATAAATAGGTTTAAACCATTCCTAAATCATTCCTCAATCGTTCACCTTATCAATTTTACGATGTTATTAACATTACCCCCGACTCAGAAGTAGAGGAGCACATGTTGATTTCATCATGTCTGTCTGTCAGTCCATTGACCTTTTGCTTTCTGCTAGCTAAACGGAGAAGCAAATGACCTGCAATAACGAAAGTCATTTGAAAAATAACATAGATTCTGTTTTGAGTGTACAAGTGTCCGCCTCTGCGTCCATTAGTCGGCTAAATGGTCCATATCATTTTCTTCCTTTTTAGCTCACCTGATCGCTACGTGCTCAAGGGGAGCTTTTAGGATCACCCTGACTGCGACGTCCGTCAACTGTCGTGTGTCGTCAATTTTCTTTAAACTTCGCTGGGCCGATTTCAATAATATCTTGACAGAAAGTTCCCTGGATGACCTTCTTCAAAAATTTCTCGCTAAATTCAGATAATCCACAAATATGGGCGTGGTAGGACGGGGCTTATTTTGAGCCAGAAATCTTTGAAGGACATCTCCCCCTGAACCACTGGGCCGATTTCAATGAAACTTAACCAGAATGTTCCCTGGTGACCCTCTTCAAAACTTCTTCGCTAAATTCTGATAATCCACAAATATCGGCGTGGTAGGGCGGGGCTTATTTTGAGCCAGAAATCTTGGAACGACATCTCCTCCTGAACCACCGGACCGATTTTAATGAACCTTTACCAGAACATTCCCGGGGTGACCCTTTTTAATAATTGTTCCTGAAATTGAGAATGGCCCATAAATATAAGCGTGGCAAAGCGGGGCTTATTTTGATCCTGAAATCTTTGAACAACATCTCTTCCTGATCCACTAGGCCCATTTCAATGAAACTTTACCAGAATGTTCCTAGTGTGAACCTTTTTTAAAATTGTTTGCAAAATTTGGATTGAGCCAAAAATCTTTGAATGAAATCTTCTCCTGAACCAATCGGCAAATGTCTGTGAAACTTTACCAGAATGTTCCTTAAGTATCGCTTTTGTTCACGAAATTTTGATTGGTCCATTAATATTGGTGTTGCAGGGCGGGACTTATTTAAGCCCAGGACCTTTGAACGACATCTCCTCCTGAACCACTTGGCCGATTTCAATGAAACTTTACCAGAACGTTCCTTTGGAGACCATCTTCAAAATTTGTTTGCAAAGTTTTGATAATCCCTTAAATATTGGCGTGGCAGGGCAGGGCTAATTTTGAGTCTCCTCTATAAATAGTGGGTGGACAGGGTCTATTATCACTGTTTATTCTTCGAATTATGTTTCCTTTCAACAATTAGGCAAATTTGAATGAAACTTTGCCAGAAGGTTTCTTGGATGAGAGCCACGGGCTAAATCGGATTCAGGACAGCGGTTAAGGACCATTTTGGCCCTCTTGTTATCATTTTTCTTCCATCAGTTGCAAGCCCGTATAGCGAATCAGGGGTTTAAGCGTCTCTCGTTGTTGAAATACATTGATTTATATATGCCCGCAAAAAGACGAGACGTATTATGTGATCACCTGTGGTGGGCGGGAGGCGTGAGCTTCGTTAGTGGCTTGAGGTTACCGTCTCTTGAACGCATTCCAACTTATCAGTACTTTGATTTTCTTAAGCAGCTATATTTCGAGCGCTGCCAGCCGCAAGTCATTGGGTCATTGTCATGGTGCTGTATTGATAGGCCCTTTGTGCGTTCGTCTGGCTGCCAGTCTCTTTACGTCTGACCGTGGAATAAGATCTTCTGAAAATCTCAACCAAGTTTACGGAAATGATCCTCAGATAATTCTTTAATGAATTCCTACAATTTAAGGAAATCTGACCTTCCGAAAATCATGGATTTATGGCTATGGCTTATTTCCGTATATGATGAAAAAGTGAATTTTTCGAAAGTGTTGTGGTTTATTAAAAAAAACAAGCTTTAATTTACATGGAGGGAGGGAGTCTGCGCCCATCTGACCACTATGGATCATATGGAACTTCGGTTTAAAACAATTTAGATCTCATTTAAAAAAAAGAAAAAAAAACGAAGAAGAGGGCGACCAAAGAATATAGAATAATTAACAAGGCCAGAAATAGTTTTTTTCTCTTATTAATGAGGCTAAAGCATAACTAAAAACCTTGTTTTCGATAAAACGTTGTTTTCAAGAGTTTTCAAAGGACCACTTTACCCGGGCATTCTTTATTATTGATCATAATATCAATTTGTTTGTCAAATAGGTGATATTAATAAGGACTATTAGATATCACCCATGGCAGTCGATAATAAAATACATATTATACATCTATTCGGAAAAAGTAAGAATCGGTAAAATAGCGGAATTATTCTTCGCAAAGTCCTACTTTGCCCGTCTATTCTCGAGTTGTACCAGACAATTCTAGAATCGCGCAACCGATTTTCTCCGGCTATTAAAAAAATCTCGGAAAGAACGGATGAACAAATACATAACGTAAATAAAAGAGTGCTTGATAAGCAGATTTTTTTTTTATTATTTACGATTTTGTTGTCCAGTTATAGCTTTCAAACTGTTATCTGTGACCGGACCAGCCAAAAATAAAGTATGATATAAAGAACGTAAGAGCGGCTGAGTGTCAAACATTAAGATAAGAATTGCGACGTAACGCAACTTCAATTTTCTCCATTCAATAATAGTTACATGTATTTCTTTTTGAAAGTAATTCCGTGCCTCCATTTACCTGCAGTAATTATTAAAGATAGGCTCTTGTGAGCCGTGAGCAAAACAAAAGCAACAACAGCAGCAGTAGCGGCTACAACAACCGAACATAAAGACACACTGATTTGGACATTTCCAGCCTTCGTTACAGTTAACAACATCGCGAAATTAAAAGATGAATAATTTTAGAATGATTTTGGAATGAAATTGAATGATCGTGTGGAGCGAGTTTTGAGTGAATTAAAGGGAGGCAATCCAATATAGCAAATTTTGTTCAAGACGAACAAAATTAGCGGTATTTATTACCTTCCTTTAATGAATATTTACGTACTTTACTGTTTTTGTATCTCGATGGACCAATCAGACACTTTAAAATCCACATCAGCCAATTTAATCATAGAATAATTTGATAGATTAGAATAAAATGTTGATCGTCTTGAACGACTTAAAATGTTTTCAAATGATTTTGGAGCGCTTACAATCGATTTGAGTGAGTGTTTGGAATGAATGCATGAAGCACTGAGTGATCGATTAAGATTTTGATCGGATTGATTTTCAATTTCACGATGTTACTAATGGTACAATACCCCGGAGTCAAAGTTATGATGTTTCAATGGATTTTCTTTCTCTATCCAGATTCCCACTTTTCGCACGTTCAATTCCGGAATCTTACTGCGCAGAGTAAGAGATTTTACTTTGTCCGGAAAAGTGAGAAGTACTACTTCGCACAACACTTTTCCGGAATCGTGTCATTTCTCACTCTGCGCAGAACATATGTATGTAACATACATGTAACCTATAGATTTAACTTAAGAATACAGCCGGAAATGAATGACTTCATGGCCCAAGGTTATAAAACTGAGAATTTTCTCAAATTTTAAATTTAAATGAATATATAATAATAAAAGACTATATTAACAAGTTGTTATTTATAGCAATTTATTAACATTATCTTTCATCTTAATACATCAAAATGAGTATTAAATTACGGCTTCAATCTTAAATTGAAATTTGAGAAAAAAATTGAATTGAGAATTAGAAAAGTTTTATAACTTGGGGCCCATATATTCTATTTGATAACATACTTTTCTCAACTTACAGAAACAGGCTTTTTTAATTCAATCTGTTTCGTTTGCTTCGTACGGACTTTAAAGGAAAGGATTTAAAGAGAACTGACAGTCGCTTTGAACAACACTAATACATTGAATTAATTACACTCTGACAGGTATAGAGTCGGTCAATCAATGGAAATCGTAGGAAGAACATTCAATAGCCGCTTATCTTGACAAGCGCTTATTTCCAATAATTGGTAATAGCATTATCCTTGACGAGCTCTGGCCCGTCTTCTATCGCTATTTTAGAGACTGCTAACAAAACCTTATCAATATCTTATATACTTTAATGATATTTTTGTTCCTTTTTAGATCCACTGGTCGAAGGCTAGCGAGCTATTGTCATGGCGGAGTGTCCGTCGTGCGTCCGTCCGTCCGTCCGTCTGTGCGTTAACTTTTTCTTTAAACATCTTCTCCTCCCAAACCAATGGACGGATTTAGATGAAACTTTGTAGAAATGATCCTTGGGTGGCCCTCTTCTTTAATGTTAAAGAAATTTGTTTTACCCCAAAATATGGGCGTGGAAGGGCAGGGCATTTTTTCATGTTAAAATCTTTAAAAATCTTCTCCTCCCAAACTGTTTGGCCGATTTCAATGAAACTTGGCATGGATGTTCCTTGGTTTACCCTTTTCTTAAATTGTTAAAGATATTTTGCTTGATTTCCAAATATGGGCGTGGCAGGATGGGGCATTTTTCGTGTCGAAATCTTTATAAATCTTCTCCTACCAAACAATTGGACCACTTTCAATGAAACTTGGCATGGATATTCCTTGGTTGACCCTTTACTTAAATGTTTCAAGAAATTTTGATTGACCCCATATATTAGCGTGGCAGGGAATGGGGCGTTTTTTCAGGTTAAAATCTTAAAAAATCTTCTCCTCCCAAACCATTGGGCTTATTTTAATGAAACTTGGCATGGGTGTTCCTTGGCTGACCCTTTTCTAAAATTGTTCAAGAAATTTTGATTGATTCCCAAATATGGGCATGGTAGGGCAAAAGTCTGGGGTTATTAAAACCAGTGGAGCGATACAGGCCCTCTTGGGTCTCTTGTTTCAAATGCGTTTTGTATTGTGCTTAACGCCACTTTCAACGTCAATGCAATTATATCTCGCCGGCTTGTGCACTTATCAATTGTTTCTGAGGTTCCTCACACTATTACAACTAGTAAATTTGATCCTAGACACCATTTGCTTATTTAACTTGTCATACACCCATCGGAGGGAGACAAATGACTCGTGTTCATTGACTTATTTCATGTCAGATTAAAGTATACCGAGCCGGTCTTCGAACTCACTACCGCAGGGTTGACAGTCCTAAGCGTAACCACTGAGTTAGCCGGACTCGACAGTACTGACCATTGATACTTTTACTTGTTTAAGTGTTGAAGATGATCTTTACCTTGGCATTCAAGCGAATAGTTTTTTAGAAAAAAGAAAGAGAAACTCTTACAATATCGATAATGTGTGCAATAACAAATGTCACCAAATTGTTACCAGAGTACCCTGAAACTTAACAGTATGAGGGCCTTAAGGAATGTGCCGGGATAAATCCGTTGAAAAACAAGGGAAAGGGGACCTTATGAGTTGCTCTCAATATATGCTCGATTACTCGATAAATTACACAAGACTGCTCGGTACTTCTTGAAATTTAAGAGACTAGTATCGTAGATCTAGGGACAGTAACGAAATCTTGTACTATCCATAACACCAAAGCAGATAAATAACTAGCACTCTTGTCTGAGTTATTACAAATTTTGACCTTTGGTTTAAGCTCTAGTGACAAAGGTCAGAGGAGATATTGCGATACCGGGTTTTCCGCCCGGCGTGTGGCCGTCTGTCCGCCCTATAGTCCACAGTTTTTATCCGATTGATTTCAAACATGCTCTGAATAATTGTACTATCACAAGGATGGTTCCTTTCGAAAGTGGGCAAGATCCACTAAGCGTAACAGGAAATATGGCAAAAATGAAAATAAATGAAAAAAAATATTTAGAAAGTCTTCGTTAACACTCTAAAGTCGACAGCTTTTATGTGATTGTCTTCTCACTTGTTCAGAATGATTGTACCTTTATAATGATGCTTCCTTTCAATAATGGGCCTGATCTGTCAAGCATCACGGGAAAAGGGGCAAAATGTAAATTTGATCAGAAAATCCTCTTTAACGTTCTCAAATTCAATCCTTCATTTATAGACAGATGTTCATCATGTGACCATGGCCACATTTATATTGCCATATGGTATTAAGCCTCATCTCGGAAAAAGGGGCCTTAACGTTAGCTTCTTTATTAACATAACTCCTCTTTTGTTTAAAGATACATTTGTATAATAGAATGTCCCTTATCAAGTGACTATGTGTATTTCACGGAGGTTTGGTGACTGTTAAATGTGATTGGAAAAGGGGCTTAACGTCATATTTATCATTTATTGTGTACACATCTTCTTCATTTATGCATGGAATGTTATGAAACTTAAACAAAATATTTCTCATGAGATCATTACCACAACTTGGCCATTCTGTGCAATAATGCGGCGTCACGGAAAAAGGGACCTTTAAGTGAATTTAGGTAAATTTCCTTATCAACACAACTCCTCCTTCATTTATGGATATATTTTCATGAAACTTTTTTCTGGTTATGTCTTGAATAGCACTATCAAAAGAAAGAGTCAGTAAAGCTTGCGTTCTTCTTTCAAGAAATAGATTTGAAATTTGAGAATTGAAAATCTAGCTAGCCAAAAAGAGTGTCTAAGTGCCTAATTGGCAAACTGTTTTCTTCCCCGTAAGAATTTTTAAAATTTAGAACGCACTTTTTTGCCAGAGTACGGGATTATGTTTTAGAGTTGACAGTCATTCACAAACTGCTGTAAAATTATGAAAGCCTTTCACTTTAATAAAATTGTTTTCAATCGTTGCATTTTAAGACCTTTTTGGGATTCAAATAACCGTTTGACATTTTTTTATATATATTTCATTTAGTAATTCATACGAAAGCAAAGATTTTTTTGGTAAGCCTCAATTGTAATTGGAAATAAATGAAGTATAATTGTCACCATTTCAAAGCGGTTCAGTACAGTTAGCGCAACCGGACTCATTTAAGACACAGTTAGAAGCTATTTAGTTGCATTCATAGATACGTTGTACAAATCAATATTTATGCAATAAAACGCTACATTGATTCGGCTTGCAATATGAAATATTTGCTCTGTCAAATCAGTAATTACAACAGATGTCGCTTTGTATGCATTTCAATATTTTCCTATAAACCATTTACTTCTTTGATATCGGTAGAAGACCAAAACAATAAGGTGAAAATCATTTCCAATTTTGAAAAAAAAAACAAAAACTGCACATTATCAAACAATGCGTTTCATAATTACCGTACATTTTTTTAAAACCTATATGTTTCATGTCTAATGCTTTCGAACTCATTTTCTTTGGATATATTTACAGCCGGCGAAAAATGCACTTTTTAAATTGTTCCGAAGTTGGAATTTCTTCGGTTGAAGCATTTTCTTCGTCTTATCTTGACGAATTCGTGGCATCATTTCCGCTAGCAACTCAAAAGATTACGAAATGTTACGAATTTCAGATTTCAAATCTGAGCGTTACAAGAGATCTACCCTATCTTATCTTAGCTTCATTTTGTCATTGGATGTCATACTCCTGCTGTACGGAAGCGGCGGCAGACAGTTAAGTCTATGATCAATCTGCACAGCCTGCTTTATACTGAAGTATTCTTGTTGGCGATACTGGTTTACCTCCCTTTAATTTCACTCTCAGTCATCACTCTCATTCAATTCCATTTATATAAATCATCACTCTCATTCAATTTCAACAATATAGATCATTGTCAATTTTACGATGTTGTTCACTGGAATATCAAATTTTTGAAAAGTATACGAATACATGATATTGTTGTTTGAAAATAAATAAGGATACTTAAAAGGCCAAAGAAATCCATTTGTCCTGCTTTCGCGATAACGAAAAACAATCTAATGCGACGATAGATATACTGTTGTAGACGATGTATGTTATGTACAAGTCTGAATAAAGAGTTCTTCTTCTTACTCTAATGCGACAAGTTCGAAACACGCATTTCAAGTTGAAATGATGATGATTTTGGAATTGTTTATGAATTGTATTGAGGGAGAGTGGAGCGAGTTTTGAATGAAATAAAAGGGAGGTAATCCGATATAGCTAATTTTGTTCAAGATTAACGAAATTGGCGATATTTATTAACCCCCCCCCCTTTAATTTTATATACGTACTTTTCTGTTTGCGTGTACTCATAGATCAAGCAGACACTTTAGAATCCTCACCAGCCATTAAAGTTGTAGAGTGATTTGATCGATTTGAATTAAATGTTAATCGTCTTGAACGATTCGAAATGTTTTCTTATAGTTTCGGGGCGTGTGTCATTGTTTTGAGGGAATGAATTAATGGAGCGCTGATTGAATAATTGAATGATTTTGATCGGAATGAGTGTCAATTTCACGATGTAATTAACTGTATGCTCCACTAGGTAAAAGAGGGGGTTGCCATTTCTCGTTTGACCTTCATTACACTGAACGGATAACATGTTTCTTGATAATAATAGAAAATTGCACCTTGTGGATAGTGATATCTAGGTAGAACATGTCAAAACCATGATTGTGATGTTTGTTTCCATATATGATAAAAATCGAATTTAGAATATTTGCTCTTGGCAGCTTCATTTATGCAAATATTTAACCAGAAGTTTGGTTCGATCGCGGAGTTGAACTGGAGATATTGAGTTGCTTTTGTGCCCGCATTTAACGTAAACACTATCTTAATTAGAATTTTGTAATTGGACAATAGAATATATAACTTACAATTAACACATCAATTATTCCATTTAGAATGTTTTTTTCTGGGTAGAATTACATTTTTCTGTATTAAGTTACTTCCCGTGGTGTTTTGGTGAAAACATTACTTAAGTGACATATGTTAGTGTGATCCGATTTCCTAAAAATCCAAAATGGCCTCTTTCGAATTTAGTTGATGAATGTATCTTTTAAGGTTGGTAAGTTCTAGCAATATTTAATCTTTTTTGCGAAGATAGTTTTTCTTCCAGGATAGTGTGTTATATAATACATACTTAGTGTTTTGTATGAGAAAAGATATCTAACGAGGTTGGGAGAATTGATCATTGCCGAGGCTCTGCCAAGACAATTATCAATTCTCACAACCGAGTTAGATATTTTTTTCATACAATACATTAAGTATGTATTATTTTTATCTTATAATCTCTATTTGTCTTGTTTTCGTCGATGTTTCTAACTGAAATGCAAGTTTCTAAAAATAACCGCATTATATCATTGTTCTAAGAATAACTATGTGATATCATTGAAAATATCATATGGGATGTTATCACACGGATATGTGTATAGTTATAAGATAAAAAAGGATACAAGGTGGGCAATCGTTGCTCAAGTTTGTCTCGTGCTTATAATATCAGAGAACCTAGAGCAAAGGTACTGAAAGAAGGTAACGTGTATGGATTCTTACAGTTAAGAAATTGAATGAGAGGAATGGGCGAGTTTTGAAATGAATCAGAGGGGGCAATACGATATCGCTAATTTCGTGCTATTTTGATGAAATCAGCGATATTTTATTACACCCCCCCCTCCCATTTATTTAATGATCGTCTTTTCTGTTTTTTTGTGTGTGTCTTAATGACAAAATCAGACGCTTAAAAATCAACACCAGCCGATAAAATCATACAATTAATTGGTCGATTGGAATGAAATATTAATCGCCATAAACGATTTCGAAGCATTTTTAAATCATTTCGGAGCGTTTTTGAGCGATTGCAGTGACTGTTTTGAATGAAGGAAGGAATGGAGCGCTGAACGAGCGATTTGGAATTGTTTGAACGGGACGAGTGTTAATTTCACGATGTGGTTAACTGTATGCTCGTTAATCTATATTTTATTTTTCTTTGCGAAGGAAGATGTTCATCCAGTATGATGCGAAAAGGATGCAAGTTGGGTAATCGTTGCTCAAATTTTCTTGTGCTTATAACATCTGAGAACCTAGACCAAAGGTACTGTTAGAGTGTTACAGGTATACCTTTATGAATTCTTACAATGGATTTGGTCTTAATAACAGCGTATAAAGTTTGGAAACTGGAAATGATATAGATATCGTAAATTCATTCAGATTCGACCATAAGATTGCCAGAAAGCAATTGTCACCCGTCACGCGAAAACGGACCATCTGAAAAGTGCGTAAAAGGTCGACCCTAGTCATACTGCGCGAACTTTTCGCAGTTGGACCATTTCCTGAATCTAAAATAATCATTCAACATTCATGTAAAACATTCTTTTTAAAAACGACCTCCGATTGACCTATACTTGAGACGATATCTTTTTCAAATAGTCTTCAATTTTTTCTGAAGTTGATCCCTATAGAGGGTCTGTGGGACTCGCGTCATATAGGTTTGAGTGTCCTTTATAGTAATTTATGAGTCTCATACGCGCAAAACATGCTGCCCCCAACACATTATGATCCGTCAGGCCCCCTCCAGGAAAGTGCATAAGGTTTCGTCCCTAGTCAGACTTTGCTTTATGCGCAGGTTGAAGTTGTTCGAAACCTTCTCTCACGGTATTTTTTTCTGAATATAGAACGAACACGCCTATGTTTCTTTTTTTTAGATTTATGTTCGACCTTTATATCCGATCAATGGTTGATCACTACTGAATCAAATCTCTTTTTCAGATGCCTATTTTACGAAGTTCTCAAACGGATCTACATGCTTAGCGGGTCAAAAATGATATTCGTGGATATTCTATAAACACTTTCGTATGCCCCGGGTTACTTATTTTCTGATGCACTAGATAGTCTATTGAACAGTTTATAAGGCGTAAATGTAATACTATTAATATAAAACAGTTCGGAAAACGGAAGTGCAACAGTAAGTGTTCACAGCGTATTTAAATGGAAGTATTTTAGACTTTAGTATGTTAATATTTAATGATTCTTGACCAAATGCTTCTTTACCAAAGATAATGGTAAAATAACAATTAGTAAATAGATTTCAGGATAAAACTCATATATTATAAGTTCCATTCAGCTTAGATCGGTAATCTTTATAAGGCTCACAAAAAATCGAAATCTGGAAATTCGGATTTAATTCTTATCAATGTATACTGTGCTAAATTGGTAGTGGGACAAACGCTTCTTTGTTCTTTCCTCTGCTTCAGTAGAGAGTGTTTTTATTTTTTATTGATGTGTAAATTAATTTTTACAAACTTTAGGTAGAAATGCGTGTATGATAATAATAATGTACTATCAATTAACTATCAATTGCATCACCTCTAAGGGCAGTTTTTGCCATACTTTTTATGTGTGTTTTTTCTATCATTCATCCGATCATTTGCATGGGTTTCCGGGACAGGAACATGGGAATAGCAGGCGACATTCGGGAGTTAAAGCCTACCAAGCTGTAGTTTTAATGGTTTTAATTCGTCCATTGACAAGTCTATGTTCATATTTGAAAACACACATCGCATTTTAGACAATCATGCTTGGTTACTTCCATATACGTAAGTGTATATGTACATGTATATTATTCTCATATGAGTTTTGGTGAAGAACTGAAAGAATACCACTAGGAAAGCATTCTAAGTTGTCATTTAATACATTTCTGACTTTCTTGAGTAATTCAAAAAGTCAGCCAAAAGGTTAATATGTTTTGAGTATACGGCACAATATGTACACTGGTTAATAGAATGTCTCAAAAGCAGAGGTACAGATAAGAAGGGGGTAATACCAGTCTTATATCTTTACTTCTCGTTGACGAGCTATGTTGTTGGTACTCATTCGAATCGTCTCGACGAGACGATTCCAATGAGTACCAACAATATAGGATTTGTGCAAGTTTAGTTGAAATAGTCCTTTTTGTATCCAAAATAACCCTGTATAATTTTATGCAGCTCTGAAGAAGTAAAAATATCCATGATAAAAAAGAAGATTACTGATCGCAATGTTTAACGTTGTGGCAACATCTGAGTAGTTGCCTGCGACATATGTTGTAAAAACTGATATCTGATAATCATCGGCGTAGCGATCTGCATGATTGAGCGAGACGCCATAGAGAAAGGAAATGGGGAGAGAGAAAGACCATGAGAAAATATTTTAACTACAAATAGTTTATACTAGTAAATGTATAATTTGAATTATTGATTGATTGAATTGGGTTTTACGCCAATTTCAACAATTTTTCTATAAAATTCGTTATATCGCGGCGACTGGAGCACCTAACAATGGATTCCTGGTATTTGTCACACCAGTACTACCATAACATCCTTTCCAAGCCTCCAGCTGCTATCTCCTATCACATAGGTCTACGATTATCAACCCATTGGTGAGAGACAAATAGTCGGAAAGAAGGAATGCCGCCGTCGGGGATCGAACCCGGGACCATTATTTAAATTAGAAGAGCTGGAAATACACAGATCCTGTGTGATATCGCAGACTTCTCTCTGATAACCATCAAGTTATAAGAGAGAGGGTGCATCAAGGTAGCTATCCCTCTTGCAACCATCCCCGTCAGTGTTTTGTGCCTATGATGAAAACTTTAGCTTCTTTAATTTCAACAAGCTGCGTTCGCTATGTACTTTGTAATGAATTATCAATATAAAATATTTCAATGGTGTAAGCATATTTCAAAGTCAATCGAAATCAATATATTCAGAAAAGAATGTATGACTAGAATGAACCATCCGCAAATTTCACAAAATGATCAATTAAACATACAAAAGCTTATACTATATCTACACAGTACATGTGCTTAAAGATTTACTTGATAAGTCTGACTTTACTATACTTTCCTTCATAGTTCTATATTATAGTTTTTTAAAGGAAAACGGTTGTTGAGTAACAATGCAACGTGTTGAAGATTCGTTTGTACGTGAGCATCCTTTGTCGAACCACTGTCACAAACTAGATATGATTTTTTTCAAGATATACAGAATCAAATTTCAATACAAAACCTGACTTGCGAACTCTTTAATCACACCGGACATCCTGCCTATGACGGGGTTCATGGCCGTGTATTTTTTCTGTAAAATATGCCAAGAGTTTTGATAATGTTTAGATAAATCGCAGTGTGTGCCTATTTAAGCCGTGGTAATGTGCTATTTACCGTACACCAACTATCCAAACAGAATCCTTATCTTGTTTATCGCTATGTTTATGATCTACAAACAACTGATGAAAGATACATAACACTATGTATATCATACAACTTGTTTATAATAACGATCGAGCAAAATGGTGCTACAAGTACATGTTCTTAGATGCGTAAGTTTTAGTGAATTATCAAATGTCAATTTTGTCTAAACCTGTTTAGACAAAAAGGACTTTTGATCAATCTCTTAAATTCTATACTCGTTTTTCCCCCAAGAAGACGGTGCATGTACACATAAAGATTTGAAATGAAAAAAAAGTATTATTTTAAACGCACATTAAAAAAAAACTAATTTGGGAACAAACAAACTATCACAAACGTGTTCAGCATACCGGGTATATAGGAGTCAACTTGTCGGTCGGTCGGTCCGTCCGTCTGTTGGTCGGTCCGTCCGTCTGTAGCTTTTTCGTGGCCGCTCAATTTCTCAGCAAGTAGGGGCCGGATTTCATTCAAACTTTAAAGATGTGATCAATATCCAGCAATGATGTGCAAGTGAAATTTTGGTTACGATGTATCGACTTTTTACAGGGTTATGGCCCTTTGATGAATATGGCTTTTCATTATTGACAAACACTATCAGGGGGGTATTAATCCCATTTCCGACAGTCTAGGCTACCCACATTCCGTTATTATAAAAAAACAAATCAAAAACTAAAAAGAAAAAAACACATTAAGCAAAGCTGACCTTGAACACTCCCGCGCCTTTCATCGTGCATAAAGATTTTCTCTCCGTGAAAGTCATGGTCAAGAGCACCAGTCGCAGCGATATTAGTGAAATACTTTTGGAGAAGGCTTTCAGGCCCAACCTGTTAGAACAAACACGACGTTCGGCGTTAGAACTTTCATGATACATAGAGATATTTTTCTGAATGAGAGATACCAGAAAGCGATGGTCAATTGCTTCTGCCGACTGATTTAAAAGGCTCAAAGGCCGAACATGTGTGTGAACATGGCATTCCACACCTTTGATGAATATGCTCGATCCTGAAAAGTACAATTGTTTTATCAAAGGGAGGTAATAAATATCGCTAATTTTGTCCATCTTAAACAGAATTAGCAATGTTGGATTATATGCCTTTAATTTCATTCAAAACTCGCTTCACACACTCATTCAATACTATTCACAAACCATCTCCAACCTTGCATCATGTAAATTTCACACCGTTATTAACTCTAATTGCTTATACTTAAACAAAATGATTAAACCCAAGTCTATACAGACCACAAATAGAAAAGGGTAAATCAATTCTGGTTGCAATGACATTCAGCCGAATCGAAATAAAAACTTAATTAAAGAATTATCAGTCAGCAAACGTTGGTGTAAAATATAAACACGTATCGAAGGGATCTTTAATTAGTTTTTATTCCTCGATTGTCGACCTTTCAACACGCATTGCTCTATATATCGAACGGATGTTGTTGTTATTTGCAAGATAGTATCAATATAACACTTTTCTAAATTGGTGCGTAAAGAATATTATTCTTTTATATTTTTATTGATTGGATTGTATTGTGTCGAAATTATCTATGCTTATATGATGAGAGTATAAAAAATATCTGCCGAAAAGGAAAGACAAATAAGTTTAAATAATAGCGTGATTTATAATATTATTCCTCAACTGTCATTGTTCGCTTTAGATAAATACTTTGTCCAAATGGTTCATTAACAACTTTACAATTCCGCTATCGAGCTATTAATATTTATTAAAATTAAAGAAAGTTCTCTTTATATTTTCAGGTGGAAGTTCCATTAACACATCAATCTAATTGTAAGTAAAACTGTGAATTTCTATGTATACAGTTAATAACATTATGAATTTGACACTCATTCCGATCGAAAACGCATCGAAATCATCAGAATACTTTTCGAAATCGTTCATGACGATTAACACTTAATTCAAATCGATCAAATTATTCTACGATTTTATTGGCTGGTGCAAATTTTTAAGCAATGAATACACACAAACAGAAAAGTGCGTAAATCTTTTAAAATGGCAGTAGTAAATACCGCTAATTTTGTTCATATTGAACAAATTAAGCGATATTACATAACCTCGCTTCAATTTCATTAGAAACTTGCTCCACAAACTCATTCAATATCATTCATCATATCAATTTCACAATAACATTAACTGTATTTTTTTATTTATTGTGTACCTAACTCTTCATAACATTTATGAAAATTGCTCCTCGAACTACGATATACAGTGACGTCGTGTGTGGCATCATATTTTGCAAAATGAAAATATGAGTATTTTTTTTTTGTTCAAATTAAGATTGTTGAAATATGTTTCTCTATCTTTTGGGGCAGTTCAAATCGTTTCCGACATTTTTGAAGGGTAGGTAGATAATTCTAAACGTAAATGGGATACAGTTCAGAACATCGTGAATTTGACATGATGAATGATTTTTGAATGGTTTTGGAACGAAATTGAATAAGTGTTTGGAGTGGGTTTGAGTGAAATTAAAGGGAGGTAATCAATTATCGCTAAATTTGTTCAATATGAGCAAAATAATCGATATTTATTTCCTCCCTTTAAATGGAATATAAGTACTTTTCTCTTAATGTGAACTCATGGACCAACGATACACTTTAATATCCACAACAACCAATAAAAACGTAGAATAATTGGAAACATTTGAACAAATTGTAGATCGTTTTGAACGATTTCGAAATATTTTCTATTGATTTTGGAACGTTTTTGATCGCTTTGAATGAGCGTTTGGAAACAATGAATGAATGAAGCGCTGAGTGAATGATTTTGAATGAATTTGATCGGAATTATTGTAAATTTCATGGTGTTGCAAACTGTAGCGGATAGGGGCTAGGAAAGGATGTAAACGTAGAACTGGGAAAAAAAACCCACTGCCCTGCGTTCACGATCACAAAACGGTGCAAAAAGTTTTCCAATTATACCCCGCTTTGCACACAAGTTCACGTGCAAAGCGGGGTAAATTTCGAAAACTGTTTGCGCCGATTTGTGAGCCTGAATGCAGGACAGGAAGCCATTAATGGGTGCTCGATATGACTGAAAAAATGTGAAAAGAAGAATTTATTCTTCTTGAAATAGACCCAATATGTCTTTATTTATATCACACGATGTTTCATGTTTAAGTAGCAGTAGCAGTGTTGGCATTGGTAGTAGAACGATATTGACAACGTAAATGAAAGTTTTAGAGGTATCTATCAGAATTTCATTCCAAGATGAAAACGAGCTACATCCACCAAACAAAGCAGATGTGTTTGGGATTATGATATTTGATTGCTAAAAGAAGTCTGCTACACTTAATTCTACTCCAATTAACATGTAAGCGTTTGGAAATGATAGTGCCAGTTTTGAATGATACTTACAAAAATTTGCGCCGCCACCATAGCGCAGTTGGTTAGGCATAAGACTTCCAATCTGGAAGTCGTGGGTTCGATGACGTTTGTCTCACCAATGGGTATATACTCGTAAACCTATGTGAGATAGCAGTCGGAGGCTAGGAAAGGGTGTAATGGTAGTACAGGTGAAAGATATACCAGGAATCCATCGTTAGGTACTCCGGCCGCCGCGATATAACTGCGAAATTGTTGAAAGCGGTGTAAAACCCATTCAAACAAACAAAACAAAAATTTGCTTTCTAATGTCATTCAGGATACATGGTATAAAAAGTATAAATAAACAAACAAAAAAATCAGGTGGCGAATCTTTGGCGAATTTTAAATGCTGAAAACTTTACGTGGCTGTTATGTGTCTAGATAGCTGGTTGGCCATTATCATCATGCTAATGCGTCACGTCTTGTCTATATCATTTCCTGTGAGACGATCCCTCGATTTTATTTAAAATCGACATTTTCTTACATGTTACTACAATAAATCGCATTTTGAGATTGCGAAGATGAATGAATGATATAGGAATAATTCCGGAATTAAGTCGAATCAGTGAGTCGAGCGAGTTTTGAGTGGTATTAAAGGAAAGGTAATAAAATATCGGCTTATTTCGTAAAAATTGGATATTCTTTTCTATTCATTTACAGAAAAAAAAATTCTGAGAATAGATTTGTTTGTCTTCAAAGTTATCCACTCTAGAGAATCAAAGAAAGGAATGATTTGACCTGTTTGAAAGAAGTTATTGAACTTTTGAACAGTTCTGGAGCGTTTTCAAATTATTTCGGAGCCATTTATGAACGTTTTAAATGTGGTAGGAATGGTACATGTATGCATGGAGCGCTGAGCGAGAAACCTTGAATGGTTTTGATTGGGATGAGTGCTTACTTCATGATGTGATAGTAATCAAAATAATGAAATTGACATTACCTCGATCAAAAACATTCTTAATCGGTAGCTAAGCGCCCCTTTCATTTGTTCCAAAGACGCACTTGAAACATTTAAATACGCTCAAAAATTTTCAAAAAACATTTCGAAATCGTTTAAAACTATCGAAATTTCATTCAAATCTATCACATCTTTCAATGATGTGGATGGATTGGGTTTTAATAGTGTCTGATTGGTACGAGAAGACACGAGATTGGATGGTACGTAGATTTTTTAAAGGGGGATAATAAATATCACTATTTTCGTCCAACTTAGACGAAATAAGTGATATTTGTTTTCTCCCTTTTATTTCACTCAAAACTCACTCCTTCAATTCATTCCATTTCAATCGGATATCATTCCAAAGAAATTGACTGGGCCCATTTCTCGATGTTGTTTACTGTATCAATTGTTGTTGGTTGGCCATTATTACAACGTTAATGCGCCACGTCTTGTCTATACGACTTCCAGTGAGACAATTAATAGACTTCATTTAAATGCGACGTCTACTCATGAATTATTATTCATAAACTTACAGGAAAAAATTGGCAATTATATAGAACAAATATTTGTACAACTTATCGGGATATATACTTTGGAATAAATAAAGGGAATGAACACGGGCGTAAAAATGCGTTATCCTGTTATACGATTGTCCCCGCAAATGGCATTATTGAACATTACGCTCAGAAACTCGAATCATCGACTTTTCTATATTAGTCCAGTCAAATTATGGTAGGACCCAAAACAAATTGCAACAAAAACAATGTTGTGTTTTTTGACATCCATAGACATACCCATTTAACATATATAAAGTAGGACAAAATCGGAAGATACGTATTTTGATTTTTTTCGCGATTTTTATCATAGATTTTCCCCAACTAAACCTGTAAAGACTTTTTGACAGAAAACATGTTTAAATCTAAAGTAGAAGTTGTCGGTATACCAAAAGGCAAGTAGTGGGTTGTAATAAGTTATTCGCTAATTGAAATTAGGATATTCTTCGTTATTTGGTCGGATTTAGAGATAATTTGTAAAACATCTTACCCCACCCACTCACTTTAACATTGCAAAGTAGTAGAAAATGGTCGCTTTGGCAAAAAAGGGGCATTGGCTTCATGAAATAGCTCTGGATCATATTTAACAGTCTAAAGTCTTTTCAATAGCCAAGTCAAAGTTGATTTGTATAATTATGAAGCTTGGAGGGGGGGGGGGGTGTAACTGTATGACAAAAAAATCCCAATTTTCACACCAAAGATAGCCTAGCCTGGTAGGGATGATACTAGTTATATGTGAAAACATATTGCAAGAACACACTAGTTTGACCTTATGTTTATAAACTAGTGTTAGATTTGATATGCTGAAACTTTAGGGCTGGATATTTTTTTAAAAAAATAATATTAGTTCTTTTCACAAATTTTAACCTTAAAGCTGTTTTATATTTTCAAAAACATAAGATTCACTCAAATTTGACACTTTTTTAAATTCAAAGCCGAAAAACATCAACTGTTTTGTTTTGAAAGGATTTAACATCTGTAATAACTTTCTAATCCGAGATATTTTTACGAGTATATGCCCTTTGGTTGGAGACAAGTGTCAGACAGGGTGTGATGCTGTCAGAGATCGAACCCTGAAACCCGTAACTGTAATCCCAGTGCACAAAATCATCCGCGATGTGACGACAGTGGCATTGTCTGGTACTGGTTCTTTCGAATGCAATGTGATGTTGGTCCCATTCAAATGCTTATTTTAAAAGTTAATTGACAAACTAAGGTAAACTGTGAATGTCTTTAGATTTTGAGATTTTCATATTAGGCGTTAAGAAAGTTTAAATTGAAAATTTTCAAACAGGTGCATCACATCAATGACTTAGAAAACAGGTTTTTATTTCTCTAAACAAAATCTGTTAAATTGAAGAATGGCATAGGAATGAATTAGAAATTAAAGTGCTCTGATTGCCAATTCATTGGAAGTTTTGATTTTTGTTTAAAACAAGACTCAATAAACTTATTTTGATGTGGATAAGTATTCGTCATTAATTTAAACACTTATACGAAGAGATCATGCTTTACTAGTAGTAAAAAAAAATGAAATGATTAAAACCCTTGAGAGAATGTTATGCCAACATTTCTTTTTAAAATGAATGAAGAACAAATGATAACAAGCTTATGCTTCAAAATTTTTCACCAAGTGAATGTTCACAAACAATTTGTATACCGAAATTATTAAAATGACAGACTATGTGAGGCATAAATGTTAATTTGGAATGAAGTTGTCTAACGAATCTCTCCTAGAACACCATGCAGATTGATTACAAACGCCCCCTATATCGCGAGGCATAAGATTTGAAATGGTTGAAAACCGCTTTGATTTAAAAAAAAAAAAGTTCAGGAAACCCCAATTTTAGTTTTAAATTGGTTGACTTGATCATCGGCTTATAAATTAAACATGTTAAATATGAATCAAGAAATAATTCAATAGGTTTGTGAATTTGACCCCCTAGCAAATTTGCGTAGTATGTTTCCAAGAGATGAAAAAGGAGATTTTTTTTAGATTTTGAAAAATATCAATGACCCTAATCTTAACAATTCTCGATTAACTACCAGTTTTGTTTATAAAATAATATCAATTTCATATTATGTTCTTGAATTACCTAATGGATTGATAATCGTAGACTGGTGTGGAAAAGCATCTGTAGACTAGGAAAAGGATGTAATGGTGGTACTGGTGTGAGAATACCAGGAATCCATTGTTAAGTACTGCTGCCGCCGCGATATAAATAAAAGATCGTTGAAAACGGCATTACCCCCCCCCCCTTTCAAACAAACAAAATTTGAAATAATTTGTCTTGATGTGAAAAATGTAATTAGGTATTGTAAGAGACCATTTCCAATTTCTATCATATTATTCTTTGATTTTGATTAATGTAAGAAAAAAAAAGGATAATTATGAAAATTTTAAAATCTTAACCAAAAATCATTTAATTAGAGAACCTGGAGATCAATTTGGGTTAATCGTTATTAGAATGCCATCCAAGAGATATAATTTAGCTTTTTTAAAGCTTTAATGGGTTAAAGTTTAACTTAGGACACATTAATACGAAGATAAGACAAGTTTGTACAACCGAAAACTTTTGATTTTTAATGTATCTGAAATGACAACAATATTTTCTATAAAATTTTATCTTAATGCAGCTTAGGTAACCCCCTTTAAGGTTATTAAATGACCACAGTTTCAGTGTCGTAACTTACTTTTGCCAAGCCTCTTTTAAAGTTTTAGGAAAGTTAATTTCAAAATTTTAAAAGTTTTATGTGTCATTGTTATACTGAATTTAAAAAGAAATGTAGCACTAGATAAGTGACATATATATACCTTCATTTTGATTTTTTTGGAATTGAAGATTCAGAAATTATTCTTAGACAGACAGATCACAGGCATTTCATTATCAAGTTTTCGTCAAAAACACAAATGTGCGTTATTATATAAGACAAGGTGTCAAACTAGTCCTGTACCTCATTAACTCTCACCATTTCCAGCATATTTTACACGATCTGGTAACAATGAAAAGGAAAATTATCAAGAAAAAATAAGCTTATAACAATGTTGTCAAAATATGATTAGACTTAGGAAGTAACAAAATTTAAATTAAGTGACTAATGGGAGAGTTTACATGAGCAAATGTTGGGTACATGGTCTTTTGTCATGAAATGATTGCCTGTGGGATAGGCAGACATACAAATAGAGCAATCCAATAAAACGATATTGTTTTGAATTTGTTGACAAGGGTATATATGAAAATGTTTCAATACCAGAAGCCATTTTTCTATCCATTCTAATGTTAAATCAAGTGGGTGGGGTAAGATTAATTTGAATTTATCTTTTTATGTTTAAAACGTCATACATTTTACTCAAACAATTAACAAAAGCCGTGGTTTAATTTCTAGAGGTAATTCAAATGATATTTGATTAGTTTGACTTGCACAAATCAGTTTTATTCCAGGTATATCAAACAATATTTTCATTAAATTTGTTGTATTTCGGGCATTACTAGTGGGTGTCAAAATGTATGGAAAAATCAAAATACGTATCTTCCGATTTTGTCCTACTTTTAGTATGTCATCTAGGGAGGGTCAAGCTACTCAGAAAAGCGAAGAACGTTTTTGTTGCAATTTGTTTTGGGTTGAGGCCATATTTCGCTATTTTGACTGGACTATATGTGTTCGATTTATATTTGACTTTAGATGGGCGGTATAAAAATGATATGTGTTATTGTAATTTCGTTATTTACAATATTTTCAACTCTTTCGGAATGTTAATTATAAAAATAAATACAGGCACCATTTCACTCAGTGCATTTAAGTGTATTTAAAAATAATGCAAGGTGTTAAAGGTTCTTTCTGTGCATATGTTTGGCCTCCAATTGCCAATTTGAATCTACCGATTGACCAAAGAAAGTCAAACCAATTCAATAATCAAACTAAGTATCAAAATCTGAAACACACTTTTTGATGGGGGTTTTTACCTCAAACTCTGCACTGAATGACAAACAACCTAAGCCTTGAAGAAATAGCCTTGACCTTTGAACAAACAAAAAGATCGATCCATAAGAATACATTTTAAAGATCTCTTAGAACCAGAAAATGTAAAGATCAAAGTATGGATAACTGACCGCGAACTAATTAAAAATGTAATCGCACACGTTCAATAGCCGAAAATTATCCCCCACCTTCGTCATAAATCTGGCATGCATTGCTTCTAGAATTACCAAACACGAGTTTCCTATTTCTTAATTTTCATTTCCAATTAGAAACAGATTATAAAGATTAGCGCCGAGTTGAATGTCTGGTCAGTTGATTGGCCAAAGAACTTTTATAAGTTACAAATGTAAATGCTTGCAAAACAGGTTAATAACACAATATCATTTTACTTACGTCTACAAGTTTCTTAGACTGGTTCAGTGCCCGATTTTATTGCCGATAGATTTTTTGTTCATTCTACCTTATTTTGATTAAATTCCTAATTATTCTCTTTATTTCTCTCCTCTGTTAAATGCGGTCTTTTTTCTACTTTTCTTACAGGCAATCTGAATGAAAAATTCTGACTTTTTCAGGAACGCATCGAAAACTCTTCATCGTTTTTTTCATGTTTGATCACGAATGACGTTTGATTTAAGAAAATATGACTCATCACGCAATAGAAGGGACCATCCGAAAACACTGTAAAATAAATATTTGAAAAAGCGATTGGTTCTAGAAGAAGTCACTAGGACTTGCATTTTCCAAAATTCTTAAATAGGATTCTTCAATGATCATTCTAGATGTAGAAAACCAGTCAAGTGCAATGAGTTTCGACCTAATCAGCCTGTGCGATCCGCGCAGGCTGACTAGAGGCGACACTATACGGATCAACCAAATGTTCCCTTTTCATTTGACGGGTCACAAATTCATTTTATCACCTTACAGACGTATAAGACATAAAAAGTATTTCGCAATATGTACGCAAAATACGTCAGACAAAAATTGAGAGGTTATTTTGATATGTCAATATAAAAGCTTTTCATTTCAAAAGATGATTATACTGGCTCCGTCCTCTCTTAATACTTTTTGATTTTCCTAGTAGCTGACAAAGCCTGGTTATCGAAAGAGAGGCGACTATGATCCCGAGCTTTAAAAGCTTATAGGACGTATGTCCATCAAACAAAAACACGGTTTTAAAAGAAAGACAAAATACCCTTGAACGTGCAATATCTATAGGAATCTACTTTGATATTTTGAAAGTGGAAATATTCTGTTGATAATTTCTACTCTTTTTTTGAATATTTTCTGAATTCCATATTTTGCAGATTCACAAAACATCAAGAGATACCGGGGCTCGGGATAAAACTAGTTATGAATCTTTGTGTCCCTTAAAGAACTAAGTGTTTGGATACTCATTTGAATCTTCTCGTCCAATGAGATGATTCAAATGAGTACCTGAAACGTAGGGGTTGTGAAAATTGTATTACATACATTTTCTGGCTGAAATCCAAAATACCCCTCTATATGCATAGCCATGAGAACAAAGGTAAAAGACATAAACTAACAGCATGGAATATTTCATGGAAGGTGACAAGTCTCGACAATGATACTTTTTCTATCTATTCCATCTATGTTTTCGAATCCAAATTGATTGTTGAAACAGAAAAAGATAGAAGATAGAAATATTTATATATATATTAACAAATCTTATTAACCTGATGTCGGGTACAGATACTCAGGTTAGCTTAAATACTAGTTTGCGATGTTGGATTGCAACGAAGTTTAAAGTTTTGCTACCGAACACAAAATATAAAAAGACATATCGATGGCTAAGCGCGAAACAGTTGTAACTCCCTATATGTTTATATAGGGAGTTGCAACTGTTTCGCGCTGAGCAATCGATATGTAAACAGTCTGGCGAAAAGACCATCTGGGCACTGCATAAAGGCACTGCATAAAGGCATTGTACTGTAACCGAAGCTTTTTAACTATTAATTTTATGAGTTTCCCAAATGGTCTTTTTAAACGGCATGGTTACATATACAAACATTTGCATGCCTCAAAATAATTCGGACAGAATTTTTTTAATGTCTGCTAATCTAGGACCCAATTCTACTAAGAGGTCAATTCTATGTATGTAATCATTCTGTTTTCACAGACATTAGCAGAATTTTAAAATCTGCACGAGCACTCCTTCTGCAGTCCTGAGAGGCTATTAATGGAAATGATAGCATGTTTGCAATTCTTAATGGATCTCATAAAAGAATTCTGGATATTTAAGAGACGTTTCATTGAACTTTCTAAAATTTAAGCGGGGATATGTATCTTCGATGTCCTAGAGAGACCACCTGAATGCCGCATACAAATATATATGAACGACAATACGGCTTGGCGTTTGTCGCATCCTGTTGGTCATTAATTTAAGGATTATCTGGGCTAATTTCCGTGATAAATACATTTCTATTTCTTTACAACCCGCTATCAGCGAACACTAACAGCCCTGGGCTCCTTGGTATATTACATATCCCCAAATTGTCCCAGACCCTACCTTCACCGAGCCGGATTGCAGGAGCCTGCTTGAACTCCCAGTCGATACGAAAATGCCGATGTAAATTTCAACTCATGTGAGGTATACATTGAGAATTTTTCTTTAAATCTTCGCTCGCTTTATTCCCTGGTCATCGAAACCGTGGGCTCGTTTTACTTAACGTCATACGAAAATGATAATCGTAAGTCAAAATCACAAATAGTACCTTAAATGTTTTCATACATTGTTAGATTTTGCCTTGCAATGTCTCACGAAGACGATTCCAATGAGATCATGCGTGGCAGAATTCCATATTTATTTCTTACTGTAGAAACAATTTCAATTTTTGACTTACGCAAAAAAAGATCGTAAGATATTTAGTGAAACAGGCTCCTGAATATCAATTTTGCTTTGCGACATTAAGACGAAGGACACGCGACAATACGACGATGGAGTATGTTTAAGTGATTACGTGTGAAGTTGAAATACAATACGGCAGTGGAGCATGTATACGTTATTACACGTGAAGTTGAAATACAATACGGCAATGGAGCATGTATGCGTTATTATATGTAGAGTTGAAATACACTACGACAATCGAGCGTGTATACGTAATTACACGTAAAGTTTAATTGTATAGTTGAACTTTAATACATGGTGTACGACGTTAGAGCATGTAGACGTGATTTAATATGAGAGCCTCACACATTCTGATATACATACGCCTGCTACTTATATGTAAAGTTTTGTATTATAAGATATTATTTTTATCATTTTAAACGATAAATTTTCCCTCTCTCTATAAATAAACATTTGTATAGATATCATTGTATCGATAAACTTGTTTCAATTTAAAATTCGCGGTAACGACTCTCGCTTATTTAATAAATAATAAATATCGAATTGAAATTAGTTAAAAACAGCATGGCTGAATGGAAGTTACACACAAATTGGCCTCATGGGAATAAGAGTTTTGAATTATAAATCCGTTTACTGTTTGTAACTTTATAAATTGTTTATTCATATATTTATGTCTTTTATTTATTTGGTCTTGAACTAGAAAATCGCATCGTTTGACTTCTTTCACGTATAAGCGTACAGTAAACAACATCGTGATATTGATAAGTCGATTGTGTGATGATATTGAATGAGTGTGTGAAACGAGTTTTGAACATCAGTTAAGGGAGATGATGCAATATTGCTGATTTCGTCCAAATTATGAGATTACGATATTTTATTGCACCCCTTTTAAAAAAAAATCTCGCATTTCCCTATTTGAGTGTCTTCGCGTTCCAATCAGTCGCTCTTAAATCCAAACCAGCCAAAGTAATCGTAGAATAATTTCATAAATTTCAATGAAACATTGATCGTTACGAACGATTTCGAATTGTTTCGGAATGTTTTTGAGTGATTCGCCGCGTGTTTGATTGAATATCTGAGCGAGCGATTTAGAATGGTTCTGATGGATGTGGATGTCAATTTTACGTTGCTACTAAATTTACAATTTTAGTTTCCTCGATACTACAGTAAACAACATCGTGAAATTGACAAGGTGAATGCTCTTGGAATGATTTAGGAATGAAATTGAATGAGCGTGAGGAGTGAGTTTTGAGTGAAATTAATAGGAGGTAATCCTATATCGCATTTTTTTCAGGGTGAACATAATTAGCGATGATTATTACCTCTCTTCAATAAAAAATGCATACACGTTCTATACACAGCTTTTTATTTTTTCAAGAACCTTTGAGACGCTAATATGTCAGTGAAATCGCGATTTGTCTCTATCCAAATTTCTTTTGAATGCTGTTTTGGATTCTATATTTTCAATGGGTTTGAGCATTTTTGAATGGTTTGCGTGAGTGATTGGAATGAATGAATGGAACGCTGAGTGAGCGATTTAGAATGGTTTTGATTGAGGTGAATGTCAATTTCACGATGTAACTAACTGTAGTAATGAATATCGTCCGTTTTATTGTTATTTACACATCCGTATTCTTAGATTGGAAAAATATCACAAGGTTTTTGTGAGTTAAATCTTCATTATATTGAAATAAGCGTGATACTTTTCAAGGGTATATGCCCGAAACTCCGGTGGAATGCGGCTGTTGTGGAACCATATAAACATTCCCTTCCTTGATTACAAAACATTGATAAGTAAATCGAGATTGATTAAGTTAAGGTAAACCCCTGCTACCCAATTTTAAAGCTGGGTGAACTGGGACTGGCTATTAAGTGTTTGCCCATAAACACATCCGGCGATAGGGGGCTCGAACCACGGACCTCCAGGTCACAGGTCGATTGCATTTACCACGAGGTCATCGAGGTGACCCTTTTATTTAGCTCACCTGAGCACGAAGTGCTCAAGGGAGCTATTGTGATCGATCGTTGTCCGGCGTCCGTCTGTCCGTCTGTCCGTCACGGCGTCAACATTTTCTTTAAACGACATCTCCTCCTAAACTTATGGGTCAAAATCAACCAAACTTGGCAGAAATATTCCTTGGGTGGTCCCTTATGAAAATTGCTCAAATGGAAAGGATCCGTCCCATATCACGGGAAAAGGGGCCTTAATGACAAATTTCTTGTTTTCACTCTAGAAGCCACAAATATGGTTCAATCTTCATGAAACTTGGTCAGAATGTTTGTTAGGTCATGAGGATGAAGTCTATTGAAAATGGGAAGGATCCGTGCCATTTCACAGAAAAAGGCGCCATAATGACAATTTTGTCAACAATATCTTTAAACGACATCTCCTCCTAAACTTATGGGTCAAAATCAACCAAACTTGGCAGAAATATTCCTTGGGTGGTCCCTTATGAAAATTGCTCAAATGGAAAGGGTCCGTGCCATATCACGGGAAAAGGGGCCTTAATGACAAATTTCTTGTTTTCACTCTAGAAGCCACAAATATGGTCCAATCTTCATGAAACTTGGTCAGAATGTTTGTTAGGTCATGAGGATGAAGTCTATTGAAAATGGGAAGGATCCGTGCCATTTCACGGAAAAAGGCGCCTTAATGACAATTTTGTCAACAATATCTTTAAACGACATCTCCTCCTAAACTTATGGTTCAAAATCAACCAAACTTGGCAGAAATATTCCTTGGGTGGTCCCTTATGAAAATTGCTCAAACGGAAAGGGTCCGTGCCATATCACGGGAAAAGGGGCCTTAATGACAGATTTCTTGTTTTCACTCTAGAAGCCACAAATAGGGTCAAATCTTCATGAAACTTGGTCAGAATGTTTGTTAGGTCATGAGGATGAAGTATTTTGAAAATGGGAAGGATCCGTGCCATATCACAGGAAAAGGCGTCTTAATGACAATTTTTTTGTTTACTCTCTAGAAGCCACAAATATGGTCCAATCATCATGAAACTTTGTCAGAATGTTTGTTAGTCATGAGGATGAACTCATTTGAAAATGGGAAGTATACATGCCATATCACGGGAAAAGGGGCCTTAATGACAATTTTCTCGTAAGAGCTCCAAACGCCACAAATATAGTCCAATTTTCATGAAACTTGATCAAAATGTTTGCCAGGTCACAAGAATGAACTCTGTTGAAAATGGGAAGGTTCATGCCATATCATAGGAAATGGAGTCTTAATGATAATTTACTGGAAATATCAGGTGAGCGATTTAGGGCCCTCAGGGTCCTGTTGTTTTATCTAATTCGAGACCCACCGTATGTGCTTACAGGCAAAACACTTAATAGCCAGCACCAATTCACCCAGCTGTAGAATTAGATGGCAGTGGGTTTGAACATCTGCTCCCTTCTCTCCGGGATGTCAAAACGGCTGGATTGAGTGTTTGAGAGCGACTCTATAAGCTTAAGCTTTCACCGCAATCTAATTGAAAAAAAAAATCAGAATAAATTATGAGACCAAATTAATTAATATGATTAAAATATGTACGTATTTTTTATGCTCCCCGAAGGGAGAGCATATAGCCGCCGCTTCGTCTGTCCGTCCGTCCGTCCGTCCGTAATTCCGTCCGTCCGTCCGTCCATCCGTCCGTCCGTCCGTCCGTCCATTTCCACCTATTTCTCCATAACCCTTGGGCCAAATCAAATGAAACTTACCATGTGAACTCCCTATGATATAGTGATGATGCATCTGTGATGGTTTTTGGATTTGAGGCCTCGTCACGGGAAAAGGGGACTTAGGGTAAAAAACAGTTTTTCCCAAATTTCTCCTAGTCCAACAGTCAGAATTGAGTGAAATTTCATATTTGAGTAGCAAATCAGATGCCCTTTACTATAAACAATTTGAAATTAACGTAAAAAAAAAATATCATGGAAAAAGGGGGCTAAATGTTTGTTACCTTACGTTAGCATGTAAAATATTAATTCCGTCCGTCCGTCCCCACCTATTTCTCCATAACCCTTGGGCCAAATCAAATGAAACTTACCACGTGAACTCCCTATGATATGGTGATGATGCATCTGTGACGGTTTTTGGATTTGAGGCCTCGTCACGGGAAAAGGGGACTTAGGGTAAAAAACAGTTTTTCCCAAATTTCTCCAAGTCTAACAGTCAGAATTTAGTGAAATTTCATATTTGAGTAGCAAATCAGATGCCCTTTACTATAAACAATTTGAAATTAACGTAAAAAAAATATCATGGAAAAAGGGGGCTAAATGTTTGTTACCATTACGCTAGCGCGTAAAATACAGTTATTCTTTCATTTCTCCTAGTCTCATGCTCAGAATTTGATGAAATTTCACATTTCAGTAGCAAATTAGATGCCCTTTACCATAAGGTATTTGATATTTGTGTCTAAAAATATGTCATGCAAAAAGGGAGTTTAATGTTTGTTACCTTTATGTTTGCTGTATAAGATAACATCTTATTTGAGTCCTTGCAATCTGACCACAGAGCATATCTCCTAAAGTATAATAGCTATCAACTTGAAACTTAATGGGTGGATAGTTCGCATAGAGGAGAAGTGCAGTGTACAAGAACTGCAACTCTTGCTTGCATAATTTTGGAGTTATTGCCCTTTGTTATTTTTGATACTTAGATTTTGTCTGGAGCATATCTCCTAAAGTATAATAGCTATCAACTTGAAATTTTATGGGTGGATAGATCTTATGGAGAAGAAGTGCACTGCTAAAGAACTACAACTCTTGCTTGCATAATTTTGGAGTTACTGCCCTTTGTTATTTTTATTACTTAGATTTTATTGGAGGCAAATGTTTGGCAGTACAAAAGAATCTTTTATCTATTAGGCTTAAGTTTACCATCAAGCTTTCTTGGCGGGGGATGTCCATGTCCAACATAGCTCTTGTTTTTGTGACAATGCCTTATTCGGGGAGCATAATCCGTCTCCGACGGCTCTTGTTTTAGTGAAGGATTATACATAATAAGTGGGCAAATCGGATACTCTAGAAAAATCTATACCTGATAGTGTCAAATAGTTTTTAGCTCCACTGGCCGAAGGCTAGCGAGCTATTGTCATGGCGTTGTGTCCGTCAGGCGTCCGTCCGTGCGTAAACTTTTCTTTAAACATCTTCTCCTCCTAAACCAATAGATTTTGACGAAACATGGCCAGAATGTTCCTTGGGTGACCCTCTTTTAAATTTATTCAAGAAATTAGGATTGACACCCAAATATGGGCGTGGCAGGGCGGGGCTTATTTTGACCCCGAAATCTTTAAACGACATCTCCTCCTGAACCATTGGGCCGATTTCAATGAAACTTTACAAAAATGTTCTTTGGGTGACCCCCTTCCAAAGTTGTTCAAGAAATTTGGATTGACCCCGAAATCTTAAACAACACCCTCTCCTGAACCATTGGGCCGATTTCAATGAAACATTACCAGAATGTTCCTTGGGTGACCCTCTTCTAAAGTTGTTCAAGAAATTTTGATTGACCCCCTAAAATGGGCCTGGCAGGGTGGGGCTTATTTTGACCCCGAAATCTTAAACAACATCCTCTCCTGAACCATTGGGCCGATTTCAATGGAACTTTACCAGAATGTTCCTTGGGAGACCCCCTTCCAAAGTTGTTCAAGAAATTCAAATTATCCCCCAAATATGGGTGTGGCAGGTTAGGGCTTATTTTGCCCCCAAAATCTTTGAACATCATCTCCTCCTGAACCATTGGGCCGATTACAATGAAACTTTACCAGAATGTTCCTAAGGTGACCCTCTTCTAAAGTTGTTTAAGAAATTTTGATTGACTCTCTAAAATCGGCATGTCAGGGTGGGGCTTATTTTGACCCCAAAATCTTTGACCGACATCTCCTCCTGAACCATTGGGCCGATTTCAATGGATCTTTACCAGAATGTTCCTTGGATGACTCCCTTCCAAAGTTGTTCAAGAAATTCAAATTGACCCCCAATTATGGGTGTGGTAGGGTGGGGCTTATTTTGACCCCAAAATCTTTGAACATCATCTCCTCCTTAATCATTGAGCCGATTTCAATGAAACTTTACCAGAATGTTCCTTCGGAAACCCTCTTCTAAAGATTTTGTTTGACCCCCTTATATGGGCATGGCAGGGCGGGGCTTATTTTGATCCCGAAATCTTTAAACGACATCTCCTCCTAAACCATTGGGCTGATTTCAATGAAACTTTACCAGAAAGTTCCTTTGGTGACCCTCTTCTAAAGTTGTTAAAGAAATTCAGATTGACCCCAAAATATGGGCGTGGCAGGGTGGGGCTTATCTTGAGCCCAAAACCTTTGAATGACATCCTCTCCTGAGCCATTGGACCAATTTCAATGAAACTTTAACAGAATGTTGCTTGGGTGACTCTCTTCCAAAGTTGTTCAAGAAATTCGGATTGACACCCAAATTTGGGCGTGGCAAGGCGTCGCTTTTTTGAGTCTGAAATCTTTGAACGATATCTCCTCATGAGCCTTTGGATCTATTTCAATGAGACTGTGCTAGAATATTCCTTGGATGACCCTCTTCGAAAATTATTTATGAAATTTTGATTGGATAAGATCCACTGGATCAATAAAATTCAGGTGAGCAGTTTAGGGCCATTCTGGTCCTCTTGTTTGAAAGTGGTATCTAAATAGTTTTTTTTCCTTGTAATTTTACATATTAGTTAAATAAGTTCATCTCTTCATAAGTCAGTTTCAACTTAGAAAAAGTCGGAATTCCTTCTGAATGCTGGTTACTTTCATTACCTTCTATATTCAATATCTCTCTTTCAAATCTTGAGATTTTTAAGCCAGTGGAGCGATACAGGCCCTCTTGGGCCTCTTGTCATAATCGAAACTTTAGCTGACGCATTTTTACAGTATGTAGATAGAGTTAAAATGCAAACACGCCATCAAAATTGTTAAGGCAAAGGAAAATACTTGTAGAGTTACAAATACTTTTCGGGCGAATGGTCTAAAACACGATTTTCGTCATAGAGATTATTTTTATAGTAGTATAAAACAATTGTTAAGTTAAAATCAATCGTGTGTGAAATACTTGGAGAAATACCCTTCTTTATCATTTTATTATTATCATTATGTTGTATCTTAAAAACATATTTTCACGTACATGCATAATATAAGAATTAATTAATCTTACACTTGGTGTTCTTCCTACTGTCACAATTATCATTTTATATGTTTGCTTCTTTTGTCTTTCACAAGACTCGAAAGGTTAAATCAAACACATCGAAGTAAAGGACAATTTAGCCTAACGATGCTGATAACGAACGGGTGGTTCCGGAACGAAACTTAGATTATCTCAATTAATGATTAAATGAGGTTAAGATTTCGCAATGTGACAAATGCGTACAAAACAATTTAACTTACGTTCTTGCTCTTTATTAGAGAAAAACATTTTAAATTAAATTACATACTTTTTCCCTAAATTTAATTTTATTTCGCGTTTCTCTAATTTAATGACCTGATTTCGTTCTATCTGAATTTCCGTAGCTATTTTCATCGACAACAAACGAAAATTACAATGTTACAAATTACATCAAGTCGAGGCTGGCGCTCCTACTTCCGGTTGATTAACGCCAGGTTGGTTTCTCTGACAGATGACATTAAGTAGTGAACTGTCACATCACAATGCCGACTAGTTCAACTTGCACTGAATTTCCCGGTTTTTCCTTGCCATATAGAGTTAAAAACACTGTGAAATTGACACTTAATTCGAATAAAAACAAACATTCTAAATCGTTCACTCAGCGTTCCATTCATACATTTCAAGCATCCACTCAAACGATCAAAAACGCTCCAAAATCCGTTGAAAAACATTTCGAAATCCATCAAAACGATTAACAATTTGTTCAAATCGATCAATATATTCTACGATTTTATTAAATGGTGTGGTATTAAAGTGTCTTAGATGGTGTCTATATATTTTATTAAACGGAGGTAGTGAATATCTCTAATTTTGTTAATCTAGAACAAAATTAGTGATATTGGATTATCTTCCTTCAATTACACCCAAAACTCGCTCCACACACTCATTCATAGACTGACTCCCGTCCCACTGATCTGAAGTATTGGGAAATGAGCAATTTAACTAGAGAAGGTATAATTTCTTATCAGCTTATATTTCTCGGACGTGTCAGTTTTTGAGAATATGGGAGGTAATTTGAAATAGTAAAACTTGAGTGGTGTACCTTTTTTAACACTAACTGACAATCTGGGAGCCAGTCTAACTCATTCAATTTCACTCCAAAATCATTTCAAATCATTCATCTTGTCAATTTCACGGTGTTCTTAACTGTACCTGTTGTAATTTTCATAGCTTTTAACTAGTCAGAAGTTTAGTTCGTCTAGAAGATGTAAAGATACTTTTTGACACCAAGCTAGATAATCAAACCGATAGCTCAGCGCGAAACAGTTGTAACTGCCTATGTAATAATCACATAATAGGCAGTTACAACTGTTTAATGCTGAACCACATAAAAGCATTATACATGTACATGCACTAGGAATTGAACAACTTAATACAACTCAGACTTTTACTTTTTCATGTGTGAATGCATTTTCCAGCAAACATGAACGTTCGTTTTGGTAGACAAAAAATGTCAATTTGCAGCAGTGTTTTACATGGAAGTTAGACGTGGCATGATATAAATGTTACTACAACAACGAATTAACTATTCAAGCTTTTTTTTTCCTCAGTGAAAAATTGAAGTCTACAAATATTTCTATATTTTTGTATAATTAAGATGTGTTTGACATAAATAATTGAATGAATTCGCTGATAACGTTTTTCGGTCAATTGCTAATTGAGATTGTATGATTATTGCAGCAAAATATCATCTATTTTGTATGGGATTTCTTCCGTCGAGTATAAGGCCCCAATGAGTATGAGATATAAGGAAACCTGCAATGAACCTGTAGAACAATTAATAAATCGAAAAGTTCATTTTCTTTGATTTTCGATACAAGGGCAAATTAATGGACCTTAGCCGCGTTCTTGATGCAAAGACATAAATTAGCAATCGTCAAATGATGACCAGCTTTGCACACCTGTCCACTTGCAGTTTGTACTCATAGACATCCAATTAATAAAATCAAGAAATTGAAACTCATTTTGATAAAAATCGATCAAAATCATTCACTCGGCGCTTCATTTGTAAATAAATCAATAAATATATTAATTAGCTTTTGATCGATTTGAATGAATGAATGAATAAATAAATGAATTAATGAATTAATTAATAAATTAACTAATTAATTAATTAATAAATGAATGAATAATTAATTAATTCTTTCATTCATTCATTCTTTCATTCAAACCGATCAAAAACTCTGCGAAACCATTTGAAAACATTTTGAAATCGTTCACGACGATCCACATTTGATTCAAATCGATCAAATTATTCTACGATTAAACTAGCTGGTTAGGATTTTAAAGTGTCAGATTGGTCCATGAATAACACACAAAGTATGTATGTTATATTAAAGGGGGATAATAGGATCACTTATTTTGTTCATCTTGGCGATATTTGATTACTTCCCTGTAGTTTCATTCAAAACTAACTCCACACCCTCCTTTAATACCATTCAGAAATCATTCCAAAAAATTCAGCCTGTCAATTTCACGATGTTATAAACTATACCTAATTGCGTGTATGTTATGGTCTAATACGAACATATACGTCGGCTTACCAAACGATCATCGTTAAAACTACTATCATGAGATGTTTGGTGTCTATTAATTTCCAGCATGATCAAAGGAGCACGAAGATAAAATATAGGAAAGATGTAAAGGTCACTAAGGCGTGAAAACCGGAAGTGATTTTGTTTTACATCTTTGATAATATCTCCCGATTATTCGCTTTTAGCTCCACTGGCCGAAGGCAAGCGAGCTATTGTCATGGCGGAGTGTCCGTCGTGCGTCCGTGCGTGCGTGCGTCTGTCCGTCCGTCCATGCGTAAACTTTTTCTTTAATCATCTTCTCCTCCCAAACCAATGGGCGGATTTTAACGAAACGTGATAGAAATGATCCTTGGGTGGCCCTCTTCTTAAATTGTTCAAAGAATTTTGATTGACCTCCAATTATGGGCGTGGCAGGGCGTGGCATTTTTTCACTTTGAAATCTTTAAAAATCTTCTCCTCCCAAACCGTTGGGCCGATTTCAATGAAACTTGGCATGGATGTTTCTTTGGTGACCCTTTACTTAAGTTGTTCAAGAAATTTTGATTGTCCCATAAAGATGGGCGTGGCAGGGGGGGGGTATTTTGAGCACGAAATCTTTGAACGACATCTTCTCCTGAACCACTTGGCCGTTTTCAATGAAACTTTTACAGAATGTTTCTTGAGTAACCCTTTACTTAAATTGTTTGCTAATTTTTTATTGGTCCATAAATATGGGCGTGGCAGGGCGGGGCCTATTTTGAGCCCGAAATCTTGGAATGACATCTTCTTCTGAACCACTTGGCCAATTTCAATGAAACTCTAACAGAATGTTCCTTGAGTGACTTTTTACAAAAAATATTTTCTAAATTTTGATTGGCCAATAAACTTTGGCGTGGCAGAGCGGGGCTTATTTTGAGGCCAAAATCTTTTAACGGTATCTCCTCCTGAACCACTCAGCAAATTTCAATGAAACATTACCAGAATTTTTCTTGGGTGACTATTTACTTAACTTTTTCAAGAAATTTGATTGGTCCATAAATATGGGCGTAGCAGGTGGGGCCTATTTTATGCACGAAATTTTTGAACGACATCTCCTTCTGAACCTTAAGTTTTAATAAGATAAGTAAAGGGATGCAGGTTCATTGTGATTGAGTATTTCGGTGCAATAATGACCAGAACCAGTTAATCATTATAAAATAGGTCCTAGGAGATTTGGGAGTGTTACTGTATTCATTTAAAGTAAGCTTTATTTAATGAAAGTCTAAAGATTTTAAAGCCAGTGGAGCGATACAGGCCCTTTTGGGCCTCTTGTTTTTTTTTTTTTTTTTTTTTTTTTTTTTTTTTTCCTGTCTAAAAATTGATACTACAGAACCGCAATATGAAATCATGGGTAGTTCTTCAGAATTAACCGCGAGGATAATTCGAGCGAAGCCATGAAAGCGAATCGTTTAGCGCGTGTGTAAAAAGACGCCAAAACGCCTGAGATGGCGATTTATCAAAGTCAACAAAACTATAACTATGCGTATCAGAATTTGATAACAAAAATCAGCGTTTTGCTGCTTTTTGTCATTAAATTATTATATGCAAAAAAGATTCTCCATAAACAGTCGGAAAGCATTTAAGAAATTTGTTTTTATTTTGTCAAACGTATTGATCAAAGTATAACCAGAAATCGAATAACCATAGAAATGACCGAAAACTAATTCATTTTCGTCCAAGGCACTTTCCCGTTTACGCAAATTTCCGAGCGATGTTTCGACTGTAAGAACCAATGAACTGAACGTGGGAGTCTGGCTTGATTTCTTTAGAATTAACATGATTTGATTTTAACTTCATATAAATTTAGACGATTTCTACGAGCATTAATATAACAGTGTGCAATCTTTGTTCCTTAAATAATTTTAACTTGCAGATGCTTTGAGCCGACTAAGCGAACATGAACCAATTAATTTCTAAAGGACTTGCGCGTTTGGCTTATCCGCAAACCTAGAAGAAAATGGACGGTAATTAAAGGATGTGATAAAATGACCTTCGTCATAAAATTCGGTAAATATTTTTAAAATTGCACGGGGCTTATTAAACTAGAGCAATAACTAGGCAACTGAGCTAAGAACGTATAGCAACGCTAAATGGTTTAACGTGAAAGTGACGCCATGCATAATGGTTGTGATGTCATCATTAAACGGCGTTATACGTTACGTAATCAAAGGATTTCAATCATTTTGTCGATTTATCGAAAATATTTGGGCCATCATATAAAAAAAGTGTTCATAAATTACCATGAAATACCAATATTATCTTTCTCGTCATCTAAAACAGTCAAAAACGAGACTATTGATAACTCGTTTTGTATAATTTTTTAAATATCCTCTATGTCTTTGATTATTTCTAAATCTGAACTAGAATTTTACAGGATTTAATTCGTAGAAGGTTGTTTTTAGTCCTTTTTCAAAAACCAATAATATCAAAATGACAGACAAGGTTCTTGGCCTGTGCAATTCCACTTGTTCAATTAACACTGCAGGTTTTATATTTCAATACAATCAACAGTCATCGATCAAATTTCAATAGGAAATCTAGGATTACTTCTACATGGCTGCCTTTACAAGGATTCCGATAATTAAAGCTAGTCTTTTATATGTTCTCAATATCTCACAGCGTGATGACCCAGCGACAATGGCTATTTCTCGGATATATTTAATAAGTCGATGTTTTTATGTCGTAGTCGGGAATAACTCGAAATAGAAATCACCATCAATCAAAATTTAACTATGGACGAGTAAACTTATCTCAAAGAGGTTGAATTGTGATGTTTTAAAAGAGTGTTATCTCATTCTGCAAAAAAGCATTGGTTGTCAAAGAATTTGGAAGCGTGTATATTTATCATTTTAGAACAAAATCTGTTGTAAAATGGCCAAATGTGGCGTTTCTTTTAATGTTCAAAGTACTTATCGATACCCTTTAGCCCTTTTCATGCCTGAAATACAAAAAGTTTTGACAGTCGGTATAGACTAAATAATACCTCGCCTGTACACAGAAGCAGTCTGACCTTAGTCGATACTGCCTGCTGTCTATCTAATTTTGTGGGAAATACTTTCAAGAACACGAATTTGTATAATCATAGATAACTTTAAAGGCCATGGAACCGTAGTAGTTCCCCAACATTTTGGATGACATGAACTTAAACAGTGTTATCCGAGGTTTCCTAAAGATTTCATTGGGAAACTTCGGTTTACACTATTAAAGATCGTGAGTTCCGAAATGTTGTGGAACTATTACGGGTCCACTACCTACAAAAGAGAAATAGAGGAGGTTGTACAAATGCTATGTATTGACCTTGCCCGTTAAGCCCTTTCGTTGACCACATCGAGTAGAGTCAAAGGCAGAAACGTCTGCAGTCTTTTAGAACTCGTTCCTTGCTTTGTACATAAGAACACATTGAAAACGGAATATATAAATTTCTCAAATGTTTCGAAAAACTTGTCACCATGAACGCGGGGCTGAATCTGTAACAAATTTGACTACAGAGTTTTCTTTTTTTTTCGTTGCGAAAGAAATACGAAACCCGAATTCCTCATATATATTGGTGTGAATATTGCCTTTATCGGAATGAGAATTTGAGAGCGGAGAGTGACAGACTAAATAAAATTTATTGTTTAAAAAAAGAAAAAATACTGCAGAACCAATCAAACGCCAAGACTCACATACACAATACTTGCTTTGTTTATAGAATGACAAAACGGTGCAAACTGTGTGCAAATTATACCCCATTTGCACGTACATTTGCGTACAAAACGTTTAATTTTCGAACAGTTTACACCGTTATGTTATCCTAAACGCATGGATGGTTTTGAGATTGTTGCTTTTAACATATTAAGTACTGGGTTTAAACAATTTTCTGATAATATATATTTTTCGAAACCTCTTCACTGCATTTATATATGTGTGACCTGCCACGAAAAAGAAACCCATCCAGCAACTCCATAAGATAAATATTTGAAAAAGTAATTGGTTTCGGTACAGGTCAACCGGTGGTCAAATTTAAAAAAAGAATTCTTACAGGAAGGTAGAATGATCCTTCTACATTCAGAAAATGGTCTAAGCGAGAAATGTTTCGACCCTAGTCAGTCTGCGCGATCCGCGCAGCCTGACTAGTGTCGACACTTTACGCACTACACAAATAGTCCCCTTTTGCCTGACGAGACACATATTCGTTGTTATTTCTTATGAAAGGGTACGTTCTGGATACAGCTGATAATTAATTAAGGTATAACTTTGTTTTAACATTATAGCCCGTGGTTTATGACTATATTGTTTTTCACTCATTTTGATTTGGAAACACATTTTTGTGGTATAAATTCACGGAAGTGCAACAAAACTCCATTAGAGCGGGACATTTGATTCCTGGCTATGGTGTGGTGATTAGGGATTTATTACCACATAGCGACACAGAAGAAAAGGATAGAATGTTAAGCAACATGGCGTACGAGAGGCGTCGTATCAAGTTTCTAATTTTGACCATTTCAGAAGATTCGAGGAACCTCGATAATTTACCGGAACTTTCATTTTAGGCAGCCGACCGAATTCATTAAAGTCTATATTAGTTTGTTTATGTGGGTTGAAGCTAACTTAATATATTCCAATTTTTACTGGGGTGGTTTGTGCACCTTCCCGAGGCCTCATTCTCGTTTCTTACGTTTATTAACTGAAGTAAAACTAGAAAATTTTATCCGAGTTACAAGCCGCTACCTTAGCGCAGTTGGTTAGGCATAAGACTTCCAATCTCGTGGGTTCGATCCCCGGTGGCGGCAAATATCCTTTCCGACGTTTGTTTCTCACGAATGGGTAGATAATCGTTAACCTATGTGAGATAGCAGTCGGAGGCTAGGAAAGGGTATAATGGTAGTACAGGTGTAAGAAATACCAGGAATCCATTGTTAGGTGCTCAGACCGCCGCGATATAACTGCGAAATTGTTGAAAGCGGCGTAAAACCCATTCAAAACAAAATTATCCGAGTTACAAGCAACTCATCTCTTCTTTGGGGTTTTTCTATCATTCGCTCATAGGTGCAAGGAAAGTGGCGTATGTCATATTGATTTATTTTTCAATGGATGGCTAAGCCGAGCATCGAAGCCATGCCCCAAATTTGAGAGGCTAAAGCGACACGAGCTAAACCGGGTCAGGCCATTTTCAAAATGACATGGATTCGTATGAATCAACTTATTGTACTTATTACTCCATAGTGAATTTCATAATGAGGTCTCTGATTAGTGAAAAGAACAGATGTTTTATTTATAGACAAGTACATAGCCATACAAACAAATACAAAATACAATTAAGTCACAGTGAATGCTGTTAAAATATGATAAGACTCAACTTTGACGATAAATTGAATTATGTAAAAAGAATTATATCATTTTGGAAAAGACGTAAGTTAACGCCATTTGGCAAAAAAGTAGTTATCAAATCTCTTATAATACCAATTATGAACATATTTTCATAAGCCTGCCAACACTACCATAAGATTTTCTGAAAACTTGTGAAAATCTTTTCCAAGAATTTATTTGGAGCGGAAAGCCAAAAATAAAATCAAAAATTGCGATAAAAGAGTATGACGAAGGAGGACTTAAAATTCCCGATCTTAAGAACTTCATATACTGTTTGAAAATAAAATGGTTGAAAAACTTAATACTGCAAAATGACAGTTCTTGTTATAAATTAGCTAATTTACAAATCAATACGAATAAACTTTTTAACTATGGACCTGCATATTGTGCAAAAATAAAGAAAGAAATTAAAATGATTTTTGGGTTGACGTATTGGATGCTTATGAATTATATATGAATAAAATCCAAATTGAAAACTGGAATCAATTAATACATCTACCTATTTTTTTAATGATGAGATATTAATTGATTCTAAATACATAGTCAATGAATCTCTGTGTGATAAAGGAATAAGACTTATAAAAGATCTACTTACAGACACGGGAACTTATATGTCATATCAAATTATACAAGAAATCACGAATGGAAAAAATTAATTTCCTACAATACTATAGCATAAGAAATGCAATAAACTCATTCATTAAAAAGAAAAAGATCGAATGCAATCATTCAGAATTGGCTAAGATACATAACCCAAGTATGATATTCTACTTAACTCCCTTTTTAACTAAGACAAACTCAAGCAGATATATTTACTCAACATTGATAAAAAATAATGAAATACCAACGGGTACATTAAGATGGCAGGCAATATTTAAAGACATAAACATCAATTGGAAAATTCTTTTTTCAAATGTCTTCAAAATTACATATGACACTTATTTAAGATGGCTTCAGATTAGAATACTTCATAAAATACTCCCAACTAATCGTTTTCTTCATAAAATAGGAATAGCCGACACAAACTTATGCACTTTCTGCAATTCGAGGGAAGAAACGATATTTTCTTTGAATGCGATAAAGTTAAACCTCTGTATACAAATATAAACCTTAAATTACGAGAATTTTGCGCTCATTATCAGTTAAAATGTTCAGATGTTATCCTAGGTTTTGAATATCGCCCCCAAGTTGATATTTTGTGTTTAATCTTAAAACGATATATATACACGTGTAAACTGAAAAACATAATTCCATCAGTAAAGGGTTTAAAAAGACAGTTCAAATTAACACTAGAAATACAAGAAAAATCTAAATTCTATGAGTCGTTTGATGAAAAATGGGCAATAGTAAAGGGTATGGTACACATGACTGATTGATGAATCCTTTTGTCAAATAATCCACAGAAAAACCAATTTCTCTCGTTTCGTTACACACCATGTTCAATTCATTCCTTTTTTCGCATTGTTTAGTATTTTATACCTTAATTTTCTATAAAACTATTCATTTATCCATGATAAATATAAAGTAAGCATATACTAAGGTTTGTTCGATTTATCAAGCTGATTGGCACGCAAAAATCTTAGTTATTTATAAACTGCTGTCGTATTTAATGCCAAATAATAAAATGACGTACATTTGAAACATTTCACATACTTAAAATCACATCTGTCAAAAGTACCGACAGTCGTCTTTCAAAATTAAAAAAAATATATCACATTTGGAAAAATTAGCGTTAGTATGAAAGACAAAAACGCAAGATCAGATCAAGTCATACCACAAAAAAACGATAAAATATCAATTCTTATGATTCTCATGACAGTCAGCTTGATAAAAAATAAAGGTTTGCATACAAACTAGGTGTTAAGATTCTTTATATTGATATTGTATTATGAATGTATATGTGTATCATCATGTCATCAGGATGAATTAAAAAAAAATAAATAAATAAAATGTAAAAAAAAAAAAAGTCACAGTTATTGATGTTACTCTATCGAGTAAAGTAAAGTAAGAGGAGAGAGAAATGACACATGGTGTTAATAAGGCAATATTTTTGAAAAGCAAAACTTCAAACGATATATGATGCGCGTGAACTGTACAAATATAATAACCATGAATAATAATCGAAAAAACAGAGAAGAGATATAAAAAGGTCGGGTGTATAACCACGACAAGTGCACATACCGTACATATGTGCACTTGTAATAGTTTTACATCTAAGTGTGTTTTTGGTTTGAATGAATGTAAAGATTTTAGTAATTTTCTCTTTCGAGCAGTGCGAGTTCAATGATTTTTACTAGAGGTTTAAACGTATCTTCATCACACGTAGACATAAGTAAATTGAATTTATAGACAGATGGTTTCTTATGAAAAAATGAGTCAATATACTTTTTTCGAAGGGATGCATATTTAGGGCATATACATATAAAATGGAAATATCTCAAATATCATTTGTACTGAAATATAGGCAAATTATTTCATTTCGAGGCGTTGGACTGTTACTGTAACGACCAGTTTGAATTCTAAGAGAGTGAGCAGATAGTCTCATTCTTGTAAGGTAAAAACGATTGTTTGGTGGTAAAATATCTAGGTATCGACCAAACAGAGACATCTTTTTTAGATTCGAATACAAATCTTTAATTCTTAGGCAAATACGGCCTCAGTATGTAGATGTCTCCGAAATTCTTCTGGATAATGTATCGGTCTGGTTTATTACGAATATATTCACAGTGAAAGCTTTTTTTCTTGGTGGAGTAACTTCCGGTGTGCAGAAATGTCCGTAATGGGTCTGAAAACCCTTAACTATCGTCCTTTATATACGAGACACTAAATTACATTTGCTGTTCTTTTATCTTTTTCATTATATACTATTGGCATAGATTTTGGCATTTCAAATTACCCCGTTCTTAATAAAGGAAAAGCAGTATTTAGCTTGAATTTCGTTGCAACTAGTTTAAAAGAAAGCTTAGGAGCCGTTCATCTGAACATGTTAACTCCAACAAGCATGGGATATAAGCGCATTGTAAAAGAAAACATTTTATTTTGAAAAAAAAATATTGAAATATCTTGGTAGTCAATTTTCATCAATAAAGGTGACATTTTGCATGTGAAAGTGTGTCATTTGGCGTGAAAATAGAAAGAATCTGTTGTGACAAACATTTCAAGATAGAATGATTTTGTAATAATTTTGTAATGTAATGTAATTGAATGAATGCGTGGAGCGAGTTTCAAATGAAATTGAAGGAAGGTTATGCAATTTCGCTAAATTCCTCGCTAATTTCGTCCAAGTTGAACAAAATTATCCACATTTTATTGTCTCTCTTTGAAAAAGTCGACGTAATTTTGATTAAGAATATTTATGTCTTCGCGGACGCTTCCAATACAACAAACAAATGGCTTGCTTGATTTGAAGGAAGAACTGAATCACTCTTAAAGATCCTTCGACATTTTTTGATAGTTTTGGAGAGTTTCTGAATGGTTTGAGAGAGTGTTTCGAATGATTCCATGGAACTTTCAAAGGGATTACAGACGTTGCTGAGAGCTTTCGGGACCTGTCTTGGGGAATTTTAACCATCGTGCTTATGACTTCTCAATATCTTTCTGATTCCAGTCATTTGGCTAAGCTTTCTATAATTGGTGACCAAAGAACTTTATAGTAAAAATACCATTATGTTCAATTTGGGTTGCGCTTGGAATTATTTCCAATAATATGGCCAAAAACTTTCCATTTTATCTCCCTGTATTTTTTTCTACATTGGCAATGTAGGTTGTAAGAAAGATCATAATATCAAAAAGTCAGGTTTGCTGACTGAAAATGTGCTATGTACAATAATTTTTATATGGTAATTTGTTTATGTTAACTTGGTGCCTTTCCACTGTGAAAGAGGTGTAAAATCCCGATTTATCAATCAATTAGGAGGTTTCCAATAAGCTTAAACGTACGTCGCAATCGAACAAACGATCTGTATAAACAAATTCTATATTTAAATGATTCCTATTCAAATATTCTTGATCATGCCTTACTGTGCATTTCCTTCGACAAAGGATATAACAATAACCGGGAGCTGTCTGTTATATCAATGCATTAAGCGTTTTAGCTAAGTGAGTCCCCTCTGAATACTGCTGATGGCGTTGAGATCTTAATTTACGCGACAAAGTGTATTCGTTAAGTAGACAGGTCAAAGAAATATGGTCAATTTGCCGGCAAATTCAATCTCACTCTGTGCATAAAGAACGGACAATGACAGGCTGCTTAAGGCTCACACCCTTTTCGGCGATACTTTTTGTATTGAAGCGATTGATGGAAAGCCACTTGGTTTGACTTCTAGATAAAGCAAAGGTTCAACTGTTTATGATGAGAACTATTCAATTTTAGAACTTGGCGAATCGATCGAAACAAAGGTTTTCGAAAAAAATAAGAAAACCAAACTATTTCTAGATTCCGATTGGATCTGACACCAGCTATACTGATCAACCACAAGAGATGACGAGAGCCATGAAAATTGAATTGGAAGAACTGAGTTCCTTTATTTATTTATCATTCAACTAATCTCTAAGAATTTTAAGTGATCAAATGCGCAGTTATAGTCTGCGTCTTTGTGTTTGCATATAATTTGTTTTATGAAAGCGATTTTTTTTTTTTTTTTAAATTCAATACTCAAAAATGATATAATCCATCTAACCAACATAAATACATGGTGATCAAATGCGCATTTATAGTCTGTGTCTTTGTATTTGCATATAATTTGTTTTATGATCGCTTTTTAAAAAAAAAATATAATAATCCATCTAACCAACATAAATACAAGGTGATCAAATGCGCATTTTTAGTCTGTGTCTTTGTATTTGCATATAATTTGTTTTATGATCGTTTTTTTTTTTTAAAAATATATAATAATCCATCTAACCAACATAAATACAAGGTGATCAAATGCGCATAATTTATAGTCTTTGTATTTGCATATAGTTTGTTTTATAATAGCGTTTTAAAAGAATTAAAACTATAATACTTAAAAATAATACATTTGGATGCGCTTTTCGACCATCCGAAAAGCTATATACCAAACTTGCTTGTATTATTTCCACATCGAAATTGTTTATGTATTATAGAAAGCAAGTCTAGACATATTTTATAAGTCCTTGTGTTAAAAATGGGAAACCTAAAAGCTGCACATTAATACGTTGTCTGACAAGCGTCAAATAAATGTAAATAGTGTTAGAACATAAGAAATACATACTCTGTCTATTCTATGATAATTGAAAAACGTCCAAATTATTTTGTATTCTTTAATACTTTTCAGTGGTTTATCGAGAAATAACGGTAGATTATCACTTGATAATCTCACAGTAAAAGCAGTGAGATTATCAAAAACTTACACATGTTTTTGTGCTATTCATCCTATCTGACGTCATCTATGCGGGGCGAAATGAGTGACGTCACAATGAACGTTTCATAGCAATCGCGCGCAAAATGACGCGCTTTACGAAAATATGTCATAGAAAATTCCATTCCCATTTGGTCTCATTTTTACATTAAAGAAATAGAATAATGGTTTGTTTTTCGTGTAAGATCGATAAATATTTCATTGAGTGAACAACAGAAGCTATATTTTTACTCGTGGCTCTGCCATTCGTGAAAATATAGCTTTATGTTCACTCAATGAAATATAAATCGATCTTACACTGAAACAAACGATTATCCTCTATTTCTTTGCTGTCAAGAAAATATTCAAAGAAAAAAATCAAGAGCACAGTAAGTCACGCTAAGCTATCGGTGCTGGATAAAAAAAGTTAAAAAACGGGACAAAATTCATACAAAGTTCATACGAAAATATACGAGCCTGTGCGTGAGATTTCCAACAATTTCAAATAACTGCAAGCAAAAACTCTGACCAGCCTATGCATCCGCACAGTCAGATCAGAGTCTTTACTATGCGTTTTGTAGTTTTGAAGATAAATAATGTCTCAAGGTATCAATAGTCCCTCATGTAACCTAAATTTTACAGTTCATGTGTATATGGCTGTCTACGCTACTCAATGTTTGCCTATCATAAACATTTAAAATATTTTGAAATGTCTCGCACAGGCTCATATAGGATCTCTCATGATATTTTGTGTAATACAAGCTGATCTTAACGGAGTCTAGAATTGAAATGTTATAAACATCTAAACTTTATTGGTAAATCGGCAAGTTGCCTTTGACCATTTACAATATATAATTACATGAAGTATGGTCAGGACAGAATTCATATTCATAAATAAGTGTTACAATATATTCTAAATATCAAGGAAAAAAATATATTAATTCTGAAAATAGACTACTGAGAAGAAGCAGCCACTGTGTTTAGAACTTCGTCTCTTAATTTCAAAGCCTGTGTAATAAATGAAGATAGTTGTATAATATCTTGTGTCCTTTTTGATTTCATTAGTGAGATAAACTTAGCTACGCTCGGCCAACTTACTCTGATTCCAAATCTCGATCTGAGATCAGAGTAAACCGGACAGCACAAAAGGAAGTGATATTCAGATTCGGTCATACCTTGTGAACAACATTTACAAATACGGTCACTTCTATTGATGCCCGTGTATCTTCCTGATTCTATTGCTAACTGGTGGGAACTTAAACGAAATCTAGTCATTTCATGTCGTTTTTTGTCATTTTTAATCAAACATAAATATTTTTCAAATTCATAATCTGATTTATAAAGTTTATAGTAATCCATTTTAGGTTGATTTGTTAATTTTTCGCTCCTTGTTTGTAGATATTGGTCTTTAATTCTTTGTTCTAAAATCTGAAAATGATTAGAAAGCGGGTTGAGATCAGTAAATTCATTATTAAATCCAAGATTTTCTAAAATATTCTTGACGGAAGCATAATACGATTTTTTCATAGAGTTCGAATTGCTTTCAAATAGCACGGATTGTTCTAGATATACTTCATGCATCATCGACCCTGCATTTCGTTTCATTTTTAACCAGTACTTGATTGATCTTATTTTACATAGAACTGCGAGTGGAAATCGACCAAGCTCACCTAAAACCGCGGCATTGGATGTTTGTTGCTTTACCCCGAGAATTTGTTTACAAAATTTAAAGTGCAGTTTATCAACCTCTGGTGTATCATATACTCCCCAAACCTCTGAATTATATAAAATAATTGGTACAACAAGGGAATCAAACAATTTCAATTTGGTTTTAACATCTAATTGTATGCGACTAAAAAAAGATAATAGTCCATTCAATGCACGTAAAGCTTGGTCATTCAAAGTTTTAACCACATTTCTTAAATTTCCAGTACAGTGGAGCCGAGGCTCGCTTCATAACTTTTCTATTCTAGACGAGGTTAAGATCCGCTTGTATGAAACAAAATCTAGTACCAAATTCTTTTTCTCACTTGAAAACCAGTTTTGTACGTAAACAATAATTTTTGGAACGCCAAGATGCTAAAAATACCGCGATGACGAGCGTAAAATGTCGTGGTTCGTCAAATGCATAGAGCATAATCGTTTGTTTCAGTGTAAGATCGAATCATATTTCATTGAGTGAACAACAAAAGCCATATTTTCACGAGTGACACAGCCACGAGTCAAAATATAACTTTTGTTGTTCACGAAATGAAATATTAATCGATCTTACTCGAAAAACAAACGATTATTCTATTTCTTTAATGTAAAAATGATACTAAATGTGAAAATTCTGGGAAAATTCTGGGACCTATTTTCGTAAGCGCGTCATATTGCACGTGATTGCTATGCAACGTTCATTGTGACGTCACTTATGTCGCCCCGCATAGATGACGTCAGATAGGATGAAATGTACAAAAGCAGGGTATAAATGTTTGATAATTTCACTGCATTTGTTGAATGTATTCATTGTAATTCAACAAGTGACAAATATTCATTTAAGATATTCATAAACGAAAGCAACAAAAGTCTTGAAGGTTACAGAATTTTCCAAATATCTGAGTCTTAATTCTCATAAAGATATCTCTTAAACTGAAAAAAAACCATCAATGACTATCTAGTCAAAAATCTAATTTTTAAAGAAAGCCAGCTTGTGATCTTTATTATGTTTATCAATCATGTATATCATTTTAGAATGTCTCAACCAATTTATACTATTTTTGGAGTAACCTGAAATTCCTCCCAATGTTATAGTTTCTCTATTTTTATTAGCTCACCTGAGCACGATTGTCCGATGTCCGTCGTCAGTCGTGCGTCGTCTGTCGTCCACGATTTCTTTAAACATCTTCTCCTCCTAAACCGGTGGGCCAATCTTGAATAATCTTGGTAGGGATGTTCCTTGGGGTCAAGATCTACCAAAAAAAAAAAATTAAAAAAATGAAATCAACCCTAAACTTTCTGTTTACCCTTAACAATAATGGTTAAAATAGGAAACTCTTCAAAGTCTTCTTCTCTAAAACCAGATGGTAGACAGCTTTCATATTTGGTATGTAGTGGACCTCTAACAAATTTGTTCAAATCAAGACCCTGGGGTCATATCTGGATTAGCCCAGGCGCAATATATTTAGCTCTTCTGAGCACAAAGGGTAATAAAGGGAAATCTTAAAAAATCTTCTTCTCTGAAACCAGAAAGCAGACAGCTTTCATATTTTGTATGTAGCATCATCTAGTGAGCCTCTACCAAGTTTGTTCATATCAATACCCTTGGATCATATTTGGGCTCAGCCCTGGCGCAGCCCTTTTAACATTGAATCAAAGAGCGAAAATCATTAAGAATTTTCTTCCCTGAAACCATAAGGCACACAGCTTTCATATTTGGTATTTAGCATCATCTAGTAGGCTCCTACCAAGTTTATTCTTATTACGACCATTGGGTCATATTTGGGCTTTGCCAAGGTGCATCCCTTTTCGCTCTTCTAAGCACAATGGGTGAAAATAGGACAATCTTCAAAAATTTTCTTCTCTGAAACCAGAAGGCAGACAGCTTACATATTTAGTATGCATCATCATCTAATGGACCTCTAATAAGTTTGTTCATATCAAGACCCTATGGTCACATTTTGGCTCCACCCGGGTGTATCCCTTTTTATATAGAACCAAAGAGCGAAAATACATTTCCTTTTTGCCCCTCGCTGAAAACAATCCATGGTATTGATCTTATGTAAAAATTATCATCTTGTTGACATCTGCCTATTTAATAAATGTGATGTCCCAGGGGTCAAAGAGATTTAGGTGAGCAAATAGGACCATCGTGGTCCTCTTGTATATTCTAACAATTTATTCCTGGAATCAATGTCTAAACATATTTTAATAAAATCCGGTTCGAGATACCAAGAATATATATGTGACATGTCACGCGAAAAGGGACCAGTAGTTGATATCTACTGGAACAAATCTCTTTCATTTTACGGAGTTCCAAAAATTGTACATTTTCGCGTGACGGGTCAAATATATTCAAGTAAAATTCACAGTACCGAGAGCTTTCCTTTCAACTTCATATTTCTTATGGTATGAAATAATTTTCAGGGTATGATATTGGGATCGATTTATCGACCCGAAACGTCTACTATTTATTTTCCAAACCATCAGCTTCAAAACACTTCCTTTTAAATTACAATTAAAAACGTATACGTATTGCTCTATATTTCAACAAAGGTCTTAATGCATTACGGATTTCGTTGAATAAAGCATGCGTCTATATTGATGAATTGGTGAGTCGTCGGAGACATGATAGAGTACGAATAAATTCGCTCAATTCTCACATCCATTTCAACAAAGGGATCAGTATCTCAGACAACATCTAGTCCTCCCCAAATCTATCTGATGAAAAAGCAATTTATTTCCTCTCTTGATTCTTTCTTAGTTTAAGCTGACACTGCGAGAGAAAATCTTTGAAACTTTGACAAGGCAATTGTATTCTCAAATTTACCAAAATCGACGTTTCAAAATTGTCCTTCTATAAGATATTTTGAAGATTGATCCGTAATAAATCGTGGAAAGAACTTGAGCTCTGAGAATTCCTTACAAAAATCGCTCACTCAGGGCCCCATTCCAAACACTTACTCAAATCATTCAAAAACGCTCAAACCCATTGAAAAATATATAGAATCAACTACGTCATTAAAAATAAATATTGATGGACAAGAATCGCGATTTCACTGACATAAGTTAAATTGTTAGCTCCTCGTGGGTTTTTGAAGGAATTGTTAGCTATCTATACAACTTGTATGCATATTTTGTTAAAGTGAGATAATCAATATCGCTAAGTTTGTTTATCCTGAACAAATTTCGCGATATAGGATTACCCCATTAAATTCTCTCAAAACTCGCTCCACTCACTCATTCAATTTGATTCCTAAATCATTCCAAAATCATTCACCTTGTCAATTTCAAGATATTGTTAACTGTAACACTAGATATCACGCGTCATGCATCCTTTGGGACCGCCGTCATAGGGCATTTGGCAGATCATCGGTCGTTAAATATTAAATGACGGGGTTTCATGGGTTCGATTTCTGGGTGCAGCATATAGTTGTTTGGCATTTGTTTCCGACCAATGGATTAATAATCGTAAACTTAAGGGAAATAGCAGCTGGAGGCTAGAAATGGTGTGAAAGTAGTACTGATGTGAGAAATACCGGGATCACTTTACATGTATTATGTTCTACTGCCTTTGCGATATGACTGAAAAAATGTTTAAAGCGGCGTGAAATCTCATTTTTTGTTCGTTTGGGTGTGGAAACGGTACAACGAGAATCATTGTATTCTTAATCAGGTATAATTCTAGATCATAATTATCTGTGCCTCTGCATGACATTTACAACAATTTGAAATTGCGTGAGATGCAAGTAGCCCGGACAGCAGTTACCCGGTGTAATTAAAAGATTGTCTAGGTTTTTTTTAGATACTTTTGAGACCTTACTTATCTACAAATCGCAAATGAATATTCTGGTTAGACTGTGCACAGACTGAGTCATTATTTTACGCACATTAAAAATTATTAAAGAATTCACGCACGGACTCGTACAGTTAACAACATTCATGATTGCGAAATCGACAATAGGAATGATTTAAAAATGATTTCGGGATAAAATTGTATGAGTGGAACGAATGACAAGAATGTTTCGGAAAGTTATAAGCGAGTGTCTTGACCACCAAATATGGAGCGTTGAGGGAGTGAATAAGAGAGTTGGGTGAATGCCAATGTTACGGTGTTCATAAGTGTAACAGCTCTGTTCATTGCGCACAAAATGAACATTCTTATTGAAAACATGTAAATGTATGACAGCTAAAGGGCCGCCATCAAAGCGCAGTGGTAGCGCGTCGGACTATCATTCAAAAGGTCCTGGATACGAAATTCGACGGCGGTACTTATCCTTTCCGACTATTTTTCTTCAACCAATTGGTTGTAATCGTAAACCTATGTAAGACAACAGTTGGAGGCTGGGAAAGGACGTAATGGTAGTACTAGTGTGAGAAGTTCCAGGGATCCAATATAAGGTGCTCCAGCCTCTGCGATACAACTGAACGATTGTTGGAAACGGCATAAAATACACACAAACAAAACAATGACATTTCCATCAATTTTCCATGTGCGCAAAGCAAAGTCTCTGGCCAGTCTGTGCTTCCGCACAGTCTGGCCAGAGTCTTCGCTATGCGCTCTATAGACAGATAAGTTCTCAGCCCTTCTACAGACTGTCGGCCAATATTAATCATTGCATCGTCTACCAATGCTTGAAATGTCACGCACTGGCTCGAATGACTTTTATGCATCGCCATTTTTTCCACAGAGCTGCATGTTATCCCACCGTGTCGTGTTTTTGAGTTTGAAATGGACTTCCAGTGTTAACAGTTTATGCATTTTGTGGGTGATAAAATTAGACCTAGACTTTAAAATAGAAACGTGATGTATCTAAACTGTCAACTTGGTAAAGTCAATAATATCGTGAAATTGAAACTCGCCCCAGTCAACAAGTAAACTACATCATTCTCTCAACGCTTCATAGCATTCCTATCCAGCACTCAAATCGATCAAAAACACTCCGAGACATCCGAAACGCTCTGGATTCATTCAAAATGGTTCACAAGTTTCATTAGCTGTCGTAGATTTGAAAGCATCTGCAAAGACACCTCAAATATGTCTATAGCAAAATAGACAGATTGGTCTTAAGGGAGGTAATACAAAATGTACAACATCGTTAATTTCGTTCAAATGAACGAATTTAAGGATGTTGTTTTACCCCGTTTAGTTAATATTATTCAAAACTCCCTTTTCCCATCTAGATTCATTACAAATTCGTTCACCTTATCAATTTCATGGTGTTATTAACTTTGCCACCTGGAGAAACGCACAGAATGATCAGGGTGAGATTGTTTCTATCTTAGTTGGTTTTATGAATCTAGATTGGTATTTTCTTTTTACAGACTAAGGTGACATTATGCTGACTGCAGACACTTTTTCAAACGCTTGTTAAAGTTTTCTTGATCATAATAATTATAAAAGGTGTACCTTGGTTCGATACTTACATATCGGCTACTATAGGTGTATTTTCAAAACTGAGCTCTGACCTAGATATTGAGTCCATTACCATAGGTTTATGAGTAAACCTTAAGATCTAAGACAAGCACTAAGTTTCATTTGAAAGGTATTTTGTATCTTTGTTATGTCTGTATTATCTATTTTGAAAGAATAGCACGGAAATTTAACCGTTAAAAGTAGATTTCACAGCTCACCGCTCAAAATCTACCTATACTTTGTGAACAAAATATCTTCACATACAAAATATATTTGATAACGTGATTGAGAATTTGACATCCCCAATCACAATCGTACTACTGTCTACGTGCAAAGCGGGATAAAATTGGCAAATAGTTATTACCGTTAAAATGTCATCCTGAACGCAGGGCTGGGTGAGCCCACCTATTATGTTGCGCATTTAGAGCATTATACATTATAAGTAATTGGTTAAGTAAATTTTACTGATAAAATCCTTAACAGAACTTTTTAATACGGGTATTCTTTTAATGACATTTGTTTATTTATAAACAGATTAAGAGTGCGTGTCTGAACAGAAGATATTTTCCTAAAATTTGCCATACCTGAATTTTTCAAAAGCATTACTTTCTTTTTAAGTAATGCAAATAAAAAAGTTCTTGAATCCAAGATTAGACTGTTCATTCCGTGTTATCCCTTTTCAGACCAACAGATAAAAGGTTAACACAGATTTTCTCTGTACCTGGATGATATTACTAGGGAATATATATCTGAAAAAGAAATACCACATGGTTATTTCTCTTCTTCCGGCAATAGAGCCGAGTAATCCCTCATTGATTTAGCGTACTTAATTCCCTTTATCACGAACGAGTCTAGCCTTTCGGATCTATCTTCTTCAATGATAGAATTATCCCCATTTGAAGTCAGAAAACTCTTTAACACCTTCCTGTTTTACAAAGTTTTGGACCTGTCCAAATTCAAATGTTTTGCAGACGAAAATTTAAAGTGGATTTAATTTGAAAAATAACCATTCAGTAGCAATTTCTTCTTTTAAGCTCACCTGAGCACAAAGTGCTCAAGGTGAGCTATTGTGATCGTACAATATCCGTCGTCCGTCGCCAGTCGTGCGGCGTCCGTCGTCCGTCTTCCGTCGTCCACAATTTCTTTAAACATCTCCTCCTAAACCAGTGGACCAACCTTGATGAAACTTGGCAGGAATGTTCCTTGGGTCAACCTCTACTAAAGTTGTTCAAATAAATGAAATCCAATTCATATTTGGTATGTAGCATGATCTAGTAGACCTTTACCAAGTTTGTTCATATCAAGACCCTGGGGTCATATTTTGGCTTTGCCCTGGCGCAGCCCTTTTTACAAAGGTTCAAAGAGCGAAAATCTTTAAAAATCTTCTTCACTGAAACCAGAAGGCAGACAGCTTTCATATTTGGTATGTAGCATCATCTAGTGGGCCTCTACAAAGACTGTTCATATCAAGACCCTGGGGTAACATTTGGGCTTTGCCCAGGCGCAGCCCTTTTAGCTCTTCTGAGCACGAAGGGTAAAAATAGGAAAATCTTCAAAAATCTTCTTCTCTAAAACCAGAAGGCAGAAAGCTTTCATATTTTGTATGTGGCATCATCTAGTGGACCTCTACCAAGTTTGTTCATATGAAGACCCTGGTATCATATTTTGGCTCCACACGGGTGCAACCCTTTTTTCATAGAATGAAAGAATGAAAATCTTTAAATATCTGAAATCAGAGGGCACACAGCTTTCATATTAGGTATGTAGCATTATCTAGTGGGTCCCTACTAAGTCTGTTCATATCAAGACCCTGGGTCATATTTGGGCTCCATGCGGGATCATCCCTTTTAGCTCCTCTGAGCATGATGGGTGCATCCTTTTTAACATAGAATCAAAGAGTGAAATGGCACATCCTTCTTGCTCTTGGCTTAAAATATTCCATGGTATTGATCCTATGTAGAAGTGATCTCCTTTTTGACATTTGCCTATTTAATTAAGGTGATGTTCCAGGGGTCAAAGAGACTCAGGTGAGCGATCTAGGACCATCATGGTCCTCTTGTTTCACAATCTTTTCTCAATCATAAAATCACAGGCACGTAAAAAGCAGGGATTAAACAGCAAAGGGTTAATCAGTCTACTAACACTTTTAAACGGATTTCGCATGTTTACAGTGACTTTTATAAAAAATACGTGTAATTGAAAATGGAATTTCACACAATAAAACGACAACAATTTTAAAGAATGGGTGTTCTGTTTAGGTTGCGATTCCTCACGTGATTATAAAACTTTCGATATAAAAAATACAAGTAAGAACTATGTAACTTGAAAGATTGTTATTTCCAATTATTTTTGCATTAACACATGTCAGAACTCGGTTATTTCTTGTTTATTGAATGGCGGTATAAACACATGAATGCTTATGGTTACTCATTGTCATCCCTTTTGCCAAGTTTCCAAAGTTCATTGTTTTCATTTAACAATAGACTCTGGTGTTTAATTACGATATATCAATATACATTTCTGTATAAGAACATGTTCATTCTAGCTGGGAGTAGTTTCTGTTAATTTGCTTTTGGATTTCATTAACTTCTGACGACATCATTGACAGAAGCATCATGAATCATTTGACTTGTCTCATGGAATAATACAAGGGGGTTATCGCACTCTAAATCCGGATGTAAATTACAACGATCGTGTTAGCGGTCATGCCATAATCCGGATAATTCATCACATCTCAACAAATACCGAATATAAGGAATGTACTGACGGTCAAAAGTTCGTTAATATTTGTGAACCTCCACGCGAAAATGGGCCATCTGGGTAGTCCGTAAGGTGTCGATCCTGGTCAGACTGCACGATCTGGTCAGACTACGCGGATCGCGTATATTGAAGCACTCTAGAGGCCACATTTTTTGCCCGATCAATCTGAATTTTTTTCAAAATGATTTTCTTGATGTTATCGCGTACAAGTTCAAAATTGGGTCAAGTGGGATCAAAAAAGAGGTCACGGGGTCAAATCCTAGAAAAACATTGTAGACACTCTGGAAGCCATACCTTTTGCTCAATCAACTTAAAAAATGGTCAGAATGATCATCTTGATAACATCTCGGACAAGTTCGAAATTGGGTCAAGTGGGGTCAGAAACTAGGTCACAGGGTCAAATCTTGGAAAAACCTTGTATGCATTCTGGAGTCAACATTTTTTGTAAAATCAACCTGGAAATTGGTCAGAATGAATGTCTTCATGAAATCTAGGTCAAGTTCAAAATTAGGTCAAGTAGGGTCAAAAATGAGGTCACGGGGTCAGATCTTAAAAAAGACATTGTAGACACTCTAGAAGCTATATCTTTTGCTCGATCAACCTGAAAATTGGTCAGAATGGATGTCTTGATGAAATCTATGTCAAGTTTAGAATTGGGTCAATTAGGGTAAAAAATGAGGTCACAGGGTTAAATCTTAGAATAACCTCCTAGACACTCTGGAAACCATACTCTTTGCTCAATCAACATGAAAATTAGTCAGAATGAATGTCTGCATAGAAACTAGGTCAAGTTTGAAACTGGGTTGAATGGGGTCAAAAATGAAGTCGAGGGGTCAAATCTTAGAAAAAACCTTGTAGACACTCCAGAAACCATATTCTTTGCTCAATCAACCTGAAATTTGTCAGAATGATCATCTTGACGAAATCTAGGTCAAGTTTGAAACTTGGTTGAATGGGGTCAAGTTGAGGTCACGATGTCAAATCTTAGAAAAACCTCTTAGACACTCTGTAAGCCATATTCTTTGCGCAATCAAACTGAAATTTGGTGTGAATTAATGTCTTGATAAAATCTAGATCAAGTTTAAAATTGGGTCAAATGGGGTAAAATATGAGGTCACGATGTCAAATCTTAGAAAAACCTCTTAGACACTCTGGAAGCCATATTTTTAACTCAATTAACCTGTAAATTGGTCAGAGTGATAATCTATATGAAATCTAGGTCAATTATAAAATTGGGTCAAGTATGGTTAAAAACGAGGTTACCAGGTCAAATCTTAAAATAACATTGTAGACACTCTGGTAGCCATATTCTTTGCTCAAACCATGTGAAAGTATGTCAGAATGATCATCTTGATGAAATCTAGGTCAAGTTTGAAATTTGGTCAAGTGGGGTTAAAACTAGGTCACAGGGTCAAATCTTAGATAAACCTTGTAAGTATTGTAGAGGTATCATTTTTTCCCTAATCAACCTAAAATTTGGTCAGAATTCTTCATCCTTTCTAAATCTACTATAAACAATTTTTGACAGTTCATTCAGGTTAGCAACTACGGCCCTCTTGTTATCCATATCGGTAGACCGATGTTTCTTGAAGTTGGATAAAAACACTCCCCTCTTTTATCATTGTACGGGAATTTGCAAAATAAAAAAGCCAAAAACGCAGTGCTACAGCTAGAAGGGGTATTTTGGATTTTGGATCAATTTTTTCTATAATAATAATAATAATAAATGTTGTTTGTACTCATTGTAATCGTTGGGTTTCATTGAAAAATGAAGTGTTTGGACTGGCTTAACCCCCGTCTTATCTGTATCGCACATTTACCAATTAGAATTAGAATAAATGGTTGCGTTTTTCGAGTAGCTTTCTCTAGTCTCCCAAATGGTGTAATTCTCGTGACAACAGAACGTTTCAATGTGATTCTTTTGACTAAATAGTACAATTAGAGGTAATAAATGCGATTCACGTTCTGATTACTTTTATCACTGAGAAGGAAAAAAAAAAAGAATGAAACATTTGCACTAGTGTTGATAAAATAATTATTGAAAAAAGAAAACGTGTTTGTAAAAAATTCGATTATGTTTTTCTTGATATTTTTATACCGAAACATTTAGTTTTGAAGTTTTGGACTGCCGTCATAGCGAAGTTTGTAGACACTTGTCTCCTACCGATGGCTGGACAATCGATTACCCAAGTGAAATAGTAGCTTGGGATAAGAAAAGGATGTTAATGGTAGTACTTGTGCGAGCATTTCTAGGTATCAAGTGACTCGATCGCCGCGATGGCACTGAAAACTTGTTATAAACGTTCAAAATAACAAGGGAATGAGTAAAAGAGATATTATTGCTATTTCTCGTGGTCATCATTATAATTGTTATCAATTTCTACCTTTCTAATTTAGAAAATACTTTATTAAATTTTACTTTTAATTTATATTTAATGAAAACAAATGGGAAAATATCTATACTCAGTCAATATAATTAAGTCACCGAATCGATCAATCTTCAACAAAGCCAATGCTCGATCAAATGGAATAGCAATGCCGCAGTTTGAAAATACTATTGACATTGTACGGGCGCTATTGACGACGGATCAGTATGCTTAAATCGTACAACTACGTCATTTATCATTTGACTTAACAAGGTTTATTAAATTTGTTTATGTTTTCATAATTTCCAAAAAAGATATTTGTGTACCAAAGAGTTTCTTTCGGAATATTCACTCTGTGGTTATAAGTAAGCTATTGCTACTGTCGTTGGCGTGGAGAGCTGTACGCAAATACGAATTGCGCACACATCGTGGCTTCAGCTCTTTTCAGCTTATTAAAGAGAGTGCTACGTGAAAAGATGCTACACCCGTAGATTACAACCAATCGAATACCCGCGGCGATTCTATGGAATAGACCGCTTGATTAATACGGACGTAGACACGAAAGCGCGTCATTTCGCACTTGGTTTATATGCCATCACAATCACCAACGTGTCGTTAGATGATACAATATCAATGAAAGATTAAAACTGGGCATATTATAATTTGATTACAAAACGTATTTTACTACGTTTTGATATCAAATTATAATTTACCCCTAAAAAATCTCCATAGACGATTGGAAAGCATTAAAAATATTTTTTCTTGGAGCGAATTTACGAAAATACAACTAGAAGCCGTATTACCTAAAAAGCATCACAAAATTACTACATTTACGTCCGAGGTACTATACAGTTTACAAAAAGACCTAGCGAGGTTCCGAATGGATAACAACCTCTCGCACTATTTTACCTCGGTGCTTTGAAAAAAAATTTTTTGGCATATCCTTGCATACATTTTAAATTTTAGCGAGCTGCGCCCCATATGATCCTCTAGGGCTTATTCATGATAAAAGAGAAAGGCGTACTCTAGCCTTTACTGTTTTTAAAAACTTAGTTATTTAATAATTTTAAAAGAAATTTCAAAAGTAATGCAACACCAAATATGCCTTCGATATTCAATCAATGAATTTCAATTTTGAGACATTACTGGTTAAAACGACCGAGACCCAATAAGAGAGTAATTCATCTTCCCTTTTCTATCATGTATCTTGACCTCCTACACTAATTAGAACCATTATTGTGTAAATAACAGTCATTAGCCATTGATTACACATCTCGAATAGCCAAAGAGTGATTAAGGAAAAGATTACCAGTACGGACAAAATAGAACTTTGCTCTATAGATGTTCTTTTTTTTTTTGGTATTTGGGATATTTAAAAAAAGTATATCATTGCTTAAGAAGGCCACTGCCGTAGCGCAGTCGGTAGCGTAACAGATTCTTAATCTTCAATAATGAGATCGAATGGGTTCGATCCCCGGCGGCGGGACATATCCTTTCCGATGGATATCTATCGGAAAGGATATGTGCCGCCGTGAAGGGGGAAATAATCAAAAACCTAAGTTAGCTAGAAGCTAGAGGCCAGGAAAAGATTTTATTTTATAACTGTTGCGAGAAATACCAATCATTTGTTGGATGTTTGATTTGTCGAAAAAATTAAAAACGGCGTTCAATCCCATTTAAAAATATGTTAATACTGCAACTAATTCAGACAAAGCGATCAATCAAAATTGAATGCGATCGATTGAATTGAATGCGAAGTTGATATTTTTCGAAACGTTCTTCAACCTGTTATTAAATCGTCATTTATATATAGCTATGCATCATCTAAATGCTAATGAACTTTATTGCAAATGTTGGTACACACACGCGTTTTAAAAGTTACATTTATATGATATTTGTCTTTAATCGTATCTAGTTCGATACAAATACTAAAAAGACCGACCATTGTTACGTGCGTGTACCACACGTTTTAAGTCAAATTATCAATAAGCAAATAAACTTCATTATACATTTGAATAATACATATGTGACCCGTCATGCGAAAATGGACCATCTGGGTAGTGCGTGAAGTATCGACCTTAATCAGACTGCGCTGATTGCGCAGACTGACTTGGGTCGAAACGTTTAACATTGTCCTTATTTTCTGAATCTAGAATGATCAATCTACCTCCCAGTGAAATAATTTTTAAAATGCGACCTCTGGTTGACCTTTGATGACCCAATCTCTTTTTCAAAAAACATTTTATAGAGTTCCGAGATGATCCCTTTTCTCGTGACGGGTCACATATTATTTATCTTTATAGAAAATCACTTGTTTCATCCGTAACAAACCTATAGCCAGATGATAGCATTAAGACCGGGGCGTTGGTTCAAAGTTTTAAATGCTCAGAAAAAATACATCTACAAAGAATTATGAAACGTATGATATTCGATTTGTTTGGAATACAGATAACATATCGCGACATTGACAAGTTGAAAATGAATGAGGTTGTGGGGCGACTTTTGCGGGAATTTAATTGGAGGTAATCCAATATCGCAAATCTTGTTCAGGGTGAACAAAATTAGCTATATTTATTACCTCCCTTTAATAAAATATGCTTACAATTTGTATAAATAGCCTCCTATTTCTTCAAGAACCTATCAGACATTATGTCAGTGAAATTACGATCGTTTTCTATTTATATTCAGTTTTAATTTAGCGTTTGGAAGTTTCTTTTTTAGTCAATTTGAGCGGTTTTTAGCGGGTTGGGTGAGCATTCGGAATGAATGGATGGAGCGCTGAGTGAGTAATTAAAAGTGCTTTTAATTGAGATGAATGTCAATTGCAAGATTTACTTAACTGTAGTTTTTGAGAAAATTCGTGATTTCGTAATAATTCGGAAATAATGCGATTCTTGTGATGAAATCACCGGAAACATACTAACGAGATTTCACACAAATTGCACGAAACTCCTTGATATGTGGTCATTTAGTGGACAGGGCAGGAATTAATGGCCATAATGGAATGATCATATCTAGCCGGACTGAAATAAATGACCATGAAAGAAGGAAATATGAATGGTATGGTCGGGTTCATATGCTATTTAAAAAAAAAAAAAAAAAAAAAAAAACTCTGCTCACGTGGTTCAAAGGAAAACAAGAGTAAATTATTGAAAAGTAGTTTTGGTCGAAGTAAATATTGTGAAATATACAAGGGCACTGCATACGGGTGCCAAAGCTTGGCTGTATGTGCTGGATAATGCAAAAAGACTATAAAAGAGGCATAATTCTTTGAACAATTCTTTCGGAGTTATTCCACATGATAGTCTGGACAGCTCCTGTGATGATGAACACACAGGCCAAGTTTCATGAAGATATCTTCTATACCAACAGATATAAAAAACAATTTTAAAGTCTGTCACCAACGCCTACGCGGGGGGGGGGGGGGGGATAATGGAGACCATTCTTTCCTCTCTGCTCTTAGGTTTGAATATAATTCCTTACAACTGCGCCAGAAAAGATTTTCCTAGCATTTTGATAGCATGCTCATTTGTTATATATCATTTGAAATGACAATTGCGAAGAGATGGGAATCCTTTTGTAGGTATTTTTACATTTTAAAGCAACTATGACATTTCCATGAAAATATCAAATAAAAAACGTGGTCATAAATAACAACGTCTATAATTTTCTAAAGAGAAAATAGGGTCCTTTGTACATCAAACCAACAATCAGAAGTTCAAATCATTATCATTGCTTCCAGTTGAAAACTTGAACATTCCATTAGTTCCCAATTTAATTACCTGTTTCATGATTTGATTTTGACTTTCCAGAAAACAAATGAAAAAAAGTTCTTTTGAACTGGTACTTTGAACTAACCATGCAATTATTCATGTTGAAGCCCAGGAGTCGGATGAAAAAATACAGTTAACGGGATTAACAAAATTAGCGATTTTGATAACCTCCCTTTAATAGAAAATGCACACAAGTTCTATAATATTGCTTCCTATTTCTCCAAGAACCTTTTAGGCGCTAACAATTTGAATAATGTCAGTGAAATCGCGATTTTTCTCTATCCAAATTTATTTTGAATGACGTTTTTTGATTCCATATTTTTCAAAGACTTTGAGCTTTTTTGAATTGTTTGACTGAGTGTTTGGAAAGAATGAATGGAGCGCTGAATGAGCAATTTAGAATGGTTTTGATTCAGGTGAATGTTAATTTCATGATGTAGCAAACTGTATCTGAAATATGTCTTCTCCACCATAAAGTGAAGCTATGTCAAAGTTGCGCGAAATTTATAAATTTAGATCCCGTTTTAAGAGCACACATTCAGGACAATATGTTAAGAGAGAAAAGAATGTAGAAATATTATCATAATATCGCATTTGATTTTTCAAGGATGATAAAGGTTTATCACAAACTGTTCAATCCGTCTAGTATTGTTGCAATTGTAATTGTCTGCACCTTTAGAGGAACATCTTTGCTTAATAATGTCGAAACGTCACGGGTGGTGATGTCGATGAAGGGATGAAATCCAATGATAACGTAACTTCCGGTTATCTGCATTTGGATTCAAAAGAATATCAACATATTTACTAAGTTTTGCTGCTAAGTATATGTAAATCAGACAAAGTTTTTCCCTATACAATTTAAAATTTAAGCATCCGAAACAAACAAACAAAAAAAAAAAGAAAATAATAACGCGCATGCAAATGACAAAAGTTTGTTTGCAAGCAACGTTTGCCTGGGTTTCGTGTGTCATTGTCGTCAGAGTTCGTGCTTTTAATTGAGGGTATTTTGTCCTAGTTCATTTCTGATTATTTACGCGTTACAACATAAGCGGAGCGTCAAGGTTTGATTCTGAGAAAAGAACATATTACGAGTATATAATGTATATTTTCCGTTTAACACATTCGTAAACAATGAACAGACATTTTTGATAGAAACTGAATAATGATACATCTCATTTTCAAATCATAAAATGTTTCAGTGTATGTTTGGTGCCGCCGTCATAGCGCTGTTGGTAGCGCGTCGGACTGTCAATCTAGAGTTCCCGGGTTCGATCCCCGACGGCGGCACTCATCCTTTCCGACTATTTGTTTACCACCAATGGGTTGATAATCGTAGATCTATATGGGAAAGCAGCTAGAGGCTGGGAAAGGATGTGATGGTAGTACTGGTGTGAGAAATACCAGCAATCCATTGTTAGGTACTTCAGCCCCCGCGATATTACTGAAATAATGATTAAGGCGACTTAAAACCCTATTCAATCAATCAATTCAGTGCATGTTTAAATAATGGTATTGTCATCGTACATATTAAAGTCTGCATAAACAAAAAGATAATTCACTAAAAAATCTAAAACCAGAAACGGCTCTTTCGCAGTAGTGATACTTTATGCCTTATTTTTCAACACAGTTCGGTTAAACAAAAAATCAAGATATGTTTCCTTTTTTATTAAGAAATGGACCCCCCTCCCCCCCCCCCCCCCCATCCAATTACAGCAACAAAAAGAAATGTTAATTAAACACCACTGAAATTTTTCAGAACGGGAGTTTGATACATTAATGAATATCAGTTGTAAACGTACTGTTAAATATTGAATTTTCAACACATATTTTCTTGAAAAATGACCTTGACCTAGATCCATGAGCATGCAGTTTTTATTAACAAGCAATATACATGTAGAATACGAAGACTTTGTCATTTTCCTCTCAAATGTTATGACAAAAGTTAAAAAAAATCTTTTTGGACAAACGGATAAACAGACAAATAGATTGCGATAGACAATATGCCTCCGATTTATCGATACCGAGGCATAAAAATGCATTTTCCAAAATCATACATAAAAAAATGCCAAGGGTAAGTGTTTTATATAGGGCAATCAATATAGCCTTGTTATTACTTAAATTGATTAGATATTTTATTTTTTCTGGAAATGTTTTGAATAATACCCCCGAGGTAACGTCTTAAATTGAATTACGGTATGCTCCAAACTATTTGGTCTAATTGTTCTGTCGCAATTCTAGTTGATTTATTCATTCAATAATCTATGTTTAGGCAATATATAAAATGGCTCTATCAAAGCCTGTCCTTCTTTCAGGATGACAAAATGGTGTAAATTGTATGATGATCATATACTCTGATTTACAAACAAGTGCACGTGCAAAGCGGGGTGTAAATGGGGAAAAACCAATTTGAACCATTTTGTCATCCTGAATGCAGGACAGCCCTGCGTTCAGGATGACAAAACAGTGAAAACAGTTTTCCAATTATTCCCCGCTTTGCACACAAGTGCACGTGAAATGCGGGGTATAGTTGAAAAAAAAATGCACCATTTTGTCATCCTGAATGCAGGGCTGGTGTGCTATTGGTACATATAATATTTTCTTTACTCACCCGTTCTGATAGTCAAATGAAGTTATCGTAATTTTTTTTTAATGATTTCGGAATGAAACTGTTGAGGACGTTTGGTCTAGATTTTAACAATTTTGAAGTAAGGTATTTAACAAAATCGCTAATTTCGTTAAAATATGGATCTCTTGAATTTTGAATTTGCTCAATGCAGTCTTGTTTATGCGATAAAGTCCTTATATATTGTGTGATTCTTTTGAAACTCTCACAGCATGACTGAACGGTCAACAGCATTGTTTTAAGCTCACCTGAGCACAAAGTGCTCAAGGTGAGCTATTGTGATCACTCACCGTCCGTCATCCGTCCATCGTCCGTCAGTCTGTCCGTCAAAAAATTCTATACACATCTTCTCCTCCTAAACCACGGGACCAATCGAGCTAAAACTTAGCAGGGATGTTCCTAGGGTGAAGGTCTTCAAAAGTTGTAAAAAATTTAATTCTATATAAGAAAAACCTGTTTGCCATGTCAACAGAAAGGCCAAAAATTGCCGAAAATCTTAGAAAAAAATCTTCTCCACCTTAACCACTAGGCAAATCAAGCCGAATCTTGGCAAGGATGTTCTTTGGGTGAAGCTCTTCAAAAGTTGTTTGAAGAATACAATTTAATAAAAAAACCCTCTGGTTTCCATGGTAACGGAAAGGCTTTAAATCGTCCAAAACTTGCCAAAAATCTTAGAAAAAACTTTAATCCTCATTAACCACAAGGGCGATCAAGCCGAATCTTGATAAGGATGTCCTTCGTGAAGAGCTTTCCAAAAGTTGTTAAAAGAATGCAATTTTATCACAAAATTCTGGTTTCCATGGTAACGGAAAGGCTGAAAATTACCAAAAATCTTAGAAAAAATATTCTCCTTCTATAAAACCATAAAGCCAATCAAAATGAATTTTGGTAGGGATGTTTCTTGTGAGCTCTTCAAAAGTTTTTAAAAGAATTAAATTTCATCAAAAACTCTGGTTTTCATGGTAACGTAAAGGTTGAAAAATGATAGAAAAAAATTGCCATAAATCTTCAACCAAACTTTGCTTGAATGATCATTTGACAACCCCTTTCAAAGCTATTTTGTTGAATTTGAATTGACTCAAAAATATAAGCTCGGCAGGAGCAAATCCTTAACATTTATCTTTCAACAAACCAGTGGGTCTATTTCAACCAAACTTGGCCCGAATGTTCTTTCGGGGACCCTGTTCAAAACTTTCTTTGTGTGAAATATGTGACGTGAAAACGTACATCTAAATGAACTAGTATGTCAATTTCAACCAAACTTTGCCTGGATATTTCTTAGGTGATCTTTTTTATTTAAAAAATTGTTTATGAACTTGAAATTGGTGCCCCAGACTTTTGTTATCACCCACCGAGAAGTGCTTTGCACAAGATCTACAACTCGTGCTTGCAATATTTTGAGTTATTGTCCTTAGCTTTTTTAGATACTTAGATTTTGTCCGGAGCATATCTCTGAAAGTTAAAAAGCTATCGATTTGAAACTTAGGTGGATAGATCTCATAGAGGAGAAGTGCAGTGCACAAGAACAACAATTCTTGCTTGCATAATTTTGCAGTTAATGCCCCTAGTAATTTTAAATACTCAGATTTTATCCGGAGCATATATATATAAAAGCTTTCAACGTGAAACCTCATAGGTGAAACGATCTCATGGAGGTGAAGTACAGTGCACAAAATCTACAACTCGTGCTTGTATAATGTTGGATTTTTCCCTTTGTTATTCTAAATACTTAGGTTTTGTCGGGAGCATATCTCTGAAAGCTAAATAGCTATCAGCTTGAAACTTTATAGGTGGATAGATCTCATACAGCAGAAGTGCCTAAACAAAAACCAACAACAGCTCTCGCTTGCATAATTGTGGAGTTATTGTCCATTGTTATTTTAAACGCTTACTCTTTGTTTGGGGCATATCTCTTAAAGTATAATCGCTATCAACCTGGAACTTCATAGGTAGATAGGTCTTTTTGAGGAGAAGTGTAGTGCACAATCACTATAAAGATTGCATAATTTTGCAGTAATTGCCCTTTGTTATTTAAAGACTTAGATTTTCTAGGGGGCATATCTCTTAAGGTAGCAATGGACATATGGGCTCATTTTTTTACGCCCAATGATTTTTTTTCTTGTTCACATATGTTGTAGATTAATATTGTATAATCATTATATCAAAATTTGAAGGTACCTTTCCATGCTCGTTTTCATGCTAGAGTTATCTTCCCTTGAGTGGTATTGGCCATTTTTCAGTAAAAGATTTATATTAGTTTTAGGTAAAGTATAAACTCAGTGCTAGCTTATAGCTATAAAACACATACATGTTGAAAGACCTTATACATGTACACAATGGCTGTTGCCAAGGTTATTTCTCTTTGATCCATTGCATTTGCATAATTTGCCTTCAAAACTTAAAAATTCGGTAATTTTGGTAATTTTAAGGGGAAAAATACCACAAAAATCTGTTTTTTGTAGAAATCACCCTATGAATTTTTCGTATTTTCCGATATGTTTTAAAACGATATTTTTCCTTTATTTGGTAAAAAATTCAGCTTACCTTTCCATGCAAATAAGAAAGGTTTTCTTTATTTGATTGTGACCCCTCATAATTGAAAGACATTTATAACGTATTTTTATTGTTAAATTCAATGATCAACTCATTCAATTGATCATAAAATGTTGAAAAGAAGTTAAATTATGAAATTTAATTATCATTATCCTACGTTATTTCCATAAGCATAATAGTTTTAATACCGGCCTTTTTAAACAACGCGCAAAAAGAGCCGTAAAATAAACGAAACCCCACTTCCGGTTTATAGTGTCGAGAGGTCGCTGTCCATTGCCACCTTAAAGAATAATAGAATCCTAGATCTATTAGGGTTTAGTGTACTATCAAGCTTCCATTGCGGGGAATGTCTTTGTTCGACATAGCTCTTGTTGACTTTGAAATCTTTTTTTAATTCTTTTTTCATAAGCATTTTACCTATTTCAACCTTACTTGGTGTATCTCTTCCTAGGGTGACTCTTTGCAAAATCTGCTCGTGAATGTTTTAAATACAACCCTCCCCGCCCCGCCCCAACCCCAAATCGGCGTGGATTTGCAGAGCTTACTTTGACCATAAAATCCTTAAGCATCTTTTCATTCATGACCATTGTCCTGAATTCTACTTAAGTGACGCTTTTGTGGTCGCATGATGTCCGGCGTCCATCGACCGTCGTCCGTCGTCCGTCGTGCGGCGTCAACATTTACCTTGTAGACACTCTAGAGGCCATATTCTTTGCTCAATGATCCTGAAAATTGGTCAGAATGATTATCTTCATAAAATCTCGGTCAAGTTCGAAATTGGGTCAACTTAGGTCAAAAATGAGGTCACAGGGTCAAATCTAAGAAAAACCTTGTAGACACTCTAGAAGCCATGTTTTTTGCTCAATCATCCTGAAAATTGGTCAGAATAATTATCTTGATAAAATCTCGGTCAAGTTTGAAATTGGGTCAAGTGGTGTCAAAATTGAGGTCAAAGAGTCAAATCTAAGAAAAACCTTGTAGACACTCTAGAAGCCATGTTTTTTGCTCAATCATCCTGAAAATTGGTCAGAATGATTATCTTGTTAAAATCTCGGTCAAGTTCAAAATTGGGTCAAGTGGGGTCAAAAATGAGGTCAAGGGATCAAATCTTAGAAATACCTTGTAGACACTGTAGAGGCCATATTTATTACTCAATCATCCTGAAAATTGCTCAGAATGATTTATTGGATAAAATCTCGTTCAAGTTCAAAATTTGGTCAACTGGGGTCAAAAATGAGGTCACAGGGTCAAATCTTAGAAAAACCTTGTAGACACTCTAGAAGCCATGTTTTTTGCTCAATCATCCTGAAAATTAGTCAGAATGATTTTCTTGATAAAATCTCGGTCAAGTTCAAAATTGGGTCAACTGGGGTCAAAAATGAGGTCAAAGGGTCAAATCTTAGAGAAACCTTGTAGACACTCTAGAAGTCATATTTTTCTCTCAATCATCCTGAAAATTGGTCAAAATGAATATCTTGATGAAAACTCAGTCAAGTTCAAAATTGGGTCAAGTGGGGTCAAAAATGAGGTCACGGGGTCAAATCTAAGAAAAACCTTCAAGACACTCTAGAAGCCATATTTTTTCCTCAATCATTCCGAAAATTGGTCAGAATGATTAATTAGATAAAAACTAAGTCAAGTTTGAAATTGGGTCAAGTGGGGTCAAAAATTAGGTCAAGGGATCAAATCTTAGAAATACCTTGTAGACACTGTAGAGGCCATAATTTTTTACACAATCAACTTGAAAATTGGTCAGAATGATTAATTGGATAAAAACTTAGTCAATTTCGAAATTGGGTCAAGTGGGGTCAAAAATGAGGTCACAGGGTCAAATCTTAGAAAAACCTTGAAGACACTCTAGAAGCCATATTTTTTCCTCAATCATTCCGAAAATTGGTCAGAATAATTATCTTGATAAAATCTCGGTCAAGTTTAAAATTGGGTCAAGTGGGGTCAAAATTGAGGTCACGGAGTCAAATCTTGGAAAAACCTTGTAGACACTATAGAAGCCTTATTTTTTGCTCAATCATCCCGAAAATTGGCCAGAATCTCTGCATTAGTGAAATCTAGTTCAAGTTTGAAATTGGGTCAAGTGAGGTCAAAAATGAGGTCACGGGATCAAATCTTAGGAAAACCTTGAAGACCCCCTAGAGGCCACTTCTTTTTCTCAATCATCCTGAAAGTTTGTCAGAATAAATGTCTTGATGAAATCTATGTTGAGTTCGAAACTGGGTCAAGTAGGGTAAAAAATGAGGTCACAGGATCAAATTCTAGGAAAACCCCGAAGCACTCTAGGGGCCATATTTTTTGCTCAATCAAAAATTGGTCTGAATAAATGTCTTAATGAAATCTAGGTCAAATTTAAATTTGGGTCAAGTGGGGTCAAAAATGAGGTCACAGGGTCAAATCTTAGGAAAAACTGTGTAGATTCTCAAGAGGCCATAGTTGTTGCCCAGTCACCCAAAAAGTTGCTTAGGTTGATTGTCTTTATGAAATCTCAGTCTGGTTTGAATTAGGTCAAGTTTGGTTTAACACTAGGTTGAGAGGTAAGATCTTAAGACAGTTAACTCAGGTGAGCGATTTAGGGCCACTATGGTCCTCCTGTTTTAAAATTTTCATGGAATATATGGACGTGTTCGCCCAAACCCTACGGTCAATTTCTTTTTGTGTGTACGATTGCAAGTTTCTTCTGATTCATGTTATATTATTCAGGTGAACGATTGAGGTACATTCTGGTCCGCTCGATTATGTTACCGTAAACAACATCGTGAAATTGACATTCATCTCGATCAAAACCATTCTAAATCACCCGCTCAGTGCTCCATTCATTCATTCCAAACACTTACTCAAACCATTCAAAAACGCTCAAACCTCACCGAAAAATATAGAACAACAATGTCATTCAAAATGAATAAAGCTAGAAAAAAATCGCGATTTTTGACACAATTCTGAAATTCTGACACAATACAAATTGTAAGCGTCTGATAGGTTCTTGAAGAAATATGAAGCTATTTGTAAAACTTGAATGTATATTTTATTAAAGGGAGGTAATTAATAGCGGTATTGGATTACCTCCCCTTTTATTTCATTCAAAACTCGCTCCACACACTCATTTAATTTCATTCCAAAATCATTTCGAAATCGTTCATCTTGTCAATTGTACGATGTTTTTAACTGTACAAGAATATTTACACATAGGGCCAACTTATTTCTCGCCCCGCCGGGGCCCGTTGTTGTTGTTTTTGCAGCTTGAATCCAGCCCTGTGTTCAGGATGACAAACCGGTTCAAGTCATATACCGCTTTACCCGTATATTTACGTGTAAAGCGGGGTATAATTTGAAAACGGTTTGCAACATATTTTCAGCCTGAACGCAGGGCGGGTTTCAAGCTGAGAAAACAACAACAACGGGCCCAGATAGGGCGTGAAATAAGTTGGCCCATTGTTGTACAAAGTAGAATTCGAAAGCTGTGCGTTCCAAAGAAAGAGGCTGACCGTAATTGGGGCTTGTATACGTACAGCTATAACAATAATCAGTTTATATTTGGATTTCAGAAAATGATTATATAACTTGAACTCACAATTAATTACTAGGGTATTGTCAATAAATTACTTCATCTTGTAAGAAGGTGCGTAATGATGTTTGTAACGTATGTTTTTATCTCGACATTAATGAAATCTTCGCTGACAGAATTAGATTTTCTTAGTCTGGCATTATTGATATAAACATCGAAAAGACATCATTAGACACTTACCTTAATAGTAATAATCCTTATCCTGCTGATTTTTTGTTTTATTTTTTCGCCGCCGTTATAGCGCAGTTGGTAGCGCGTCGAATTGTCAATCTATAGGGCTCTGGTGAGATCCGCGACGGTGGCACTCATTCTTTCCGCCTATTTGTCTCTCACCAAAAGGTTGATAATCGTAGATCTATGTGAGCTGGAGGCTAGGAAAGGACGTGGTGGTTGTACTGGTGAGAGAAATACCAGGAAACCATTGTTAGAAGCTCCAGCCGCCGATATATAACCGGAAAATATTGAAAGCGGCGTAAGACTCCATTCAACCAACCAACCAACTGTTTTTGGTTTTTTTTCATTCTAATTGAGCCTGTGCGTGACATTTCCAAAATTTGAATTGTTTGAGAGTTGCAAACATTGAGAGGCGTAGACAGCCACAAAATGTAAGTATGAAGTTACTTTATGGTCTACATAAGCTTTGAAACCTTTTCTATATAATAAGCGCGTAGTGAAGACTCTGGCCAGACTGTGCGAATGCAAATGCTGGTCAGAGTCTTTGCTTTGCGGATATTTGAAATTGTTGGAAATGTCAGGCACATACTCAATTGTCAATTTTAGGACAATTACCAATTTATGTCAATGGTATCCGATAATTATTACGAATAGAGCAGGAAGTGTAGGCTAGGATCAGACTGCACGTTCTAGCAGTATAATCTTTGTCTCAACTGTCTGCTAAATGAGTAGATATGTATAACAGAAATATGCTGGGAACTGAACGAGAAGTGTAAGTCTTGATCATATTATTTTGTATTAATTGAAGCCTTGATACAGGAATACTTTTGCAACACTTTGAATTCGTCGTTTCTTCTATTTTCTTTTAACTTTTTTCTATCGTCAAAAGTAAGAACTCCAAAGATTCTAAAGCATAGTTAAATGAAAGAAAGGGTGAGTGTAATATCTCAAAATGTACTTCCGCATTGGAATTCTTAATTTGTGAGTTTTAGAACAGTTAACAACATCGTACATTGTAAATGTGAATGGTTTTAAAGAGATAACCGAATGAAATGGAATAAATGGGAGGAGTAAATTAAAGGGAGATAATCCAAAATCCCTTATTTCGTCTAGGTTTAGCGAAATTTGCTGTATTTATTAATTCCCTTCAAAAGTCTACGTACTTTAAAATTTTTGTTTCGTCATGCACAAATCAGTCACTTTAAAATCCAACCACCCAATAAAAGCATGGAAAGATTAGGTCGATTTGATTAAAATGTTGATCATTTCGAACAATCGTTTTTGAACAATTTTGGAGCGTTTTTTGATGATCCGAGTGTGTGTTTGGAATGAATGGTAAGGGCGCAGAGCGAATGATTTTATAAAAAGGTAATGTATATCGCTAATTTTGTTCACCCTGAACAAAATCAGCGATATTCGGTTACATTCCTTTAACATTACTCAAAACTCAATCATGCCCTCATTCAATTTTATTCCAAAATCATTTCAAAGTCATTCACTTTGTCAATATCAAGATGTTGTTAACTGTATGTACCTGCTGCTTTGTGAACAAGATTTGAATGTTTGCGAGGTACCAGACTGATTCAAATTAAAGTAGATTTATTGGTTCAATAGTTGATTAGAATGAAATTCTTAGTATCTAATCTACGCACAGAATTAAATGGTCGGGCTACTTGTTCTTTATTTGAATAAGTAATTGATATAAGAAAAATAAATAATATGATCCTAATCAACGTTTCTAATTCAATTGCGAAAAAGTACAAAGTAAGGCAATTATTTGAATTCAAGTGGTCAAGATGATATGGCTCGTAACATTGTTAGGCTAAAGAATTTAGGAACATTTCTTTTCTAATTTAAGGATTTTACCGTCTAAATACACTTGTTACAACGGAAGTACTTTTTATGGTATAATTAATTAGATCTTGATTTGACATTTTCTGAAAAGTAGTTATACAAGCTAAAATACTGAATTCCGACGATAACACGGTCGATGCCGATCGGCAATGGCGGGCTTTTTTATTTATCTAAATGAGAAAGGTCAATGTCAGGTCAATATAACTTATCTATATGGCAGCATTCTGAAAAATTGCATATTCATCGTTCAACAGAGGACTGGAGGAAAATGATAGATACTCAGAATGCATCGATTTTTGAAACGGGCATATATATTTCTTAACCATATAAGGGCAACATTGCCTACAAAAAAAACTAAACATATTAAACCGTTGTTAGCTTTTGGCGTTCACAAAAATGGAAGTCGTCTATTTAAAGACAAACGAGTATATACCGTGCTTCAGACAGTTTAATAAAACGAGATGGAATGCTGTTAAAGGCCAGAAACCGTGTCTGGAGTGTTAATAACACCCCTTGTGTGACGGCAATATGTTTCTCGTGTCACCGGCTAGCTCAGTTCTATACACCTACAGTTAAAAACATGAAAAAGACAAGGTGAACGATTTTGGAATGAAATTGAATGAGTGTGTGGAGCGATTTTTGAGTGAATTTAATGGGAGGTAATCCAATAACGCAATTTTTGTTCAGGATGAACAAAATTTGAGATATTGATTACCTCCCTTTAATAAAATATGCATACAAGTTGTATTAATAGCCTCCTATGTCCCCAAAAATCTTTCAGACGCTTACAATTTGAATTATGTCAGTGAAATGCATTTTTTTCTGTTTATATTCATGTTGAATTTAGCGTTTGATTTTATTTTGTTTATATTCATTTTGAAGCGTTTTTGTTCGATTTGAGTGAGTGTTCGGAATGAGTGAATGGAGCGCTGAATGAGCGACTTAGAATACTTTTGATTGAGATGAATTTCAATTTCAAGATGTACTTAACTGTAAAGTTTGTAACATGATTATGAGATTGACATGGTGAATGATTTTGGATTGAAATTGAATGAGTGGGAGAGGCGAAACTGCACAGGAATGGTGCTTAGGATATGCTCTTTCAGATTCCTTCTTTTAATCCTGATCAGGCTAATTACTTGGGTGCAATTGGCTGTTGCGCCATCCAAAAATAGCCCCACGTAGTAAAATATAAAAAATATCTTCTTCTCTGAAACTACCTGTCAGAATTCAACCAAATTGCATAGGAATGGTGCTCGGGATATGCCCTTTCAGATTCCTTCTTTAAAGCTTGATTGGGCTGATAACTTGAGTGTTTCAGGCAGCCACGACGTCGAAAAAGGGCCCGATATGGTAAAGTAGAAAAATATTATCTTCTCTGAAACTACCTGTCATTATTCAACCAAACTTTATGGGAATGATTCTTTGAACGTGCTCTTTCAATGTCTTCTTTTAATACTGATCAGGGTAATAACTTGGCTGCAATAGGCTGTCACGTCATCCAAAAATAGCCCCATGTAGTAAAATATAAAAAAATATCTTCTTATCTGAAACTACCTTTCAGAACTCAACCAAATCGCACAGGAATGATGCTCGGGACTTGACCTTACAGATTCCTTCTTTAAAGCCTGATTGGGCTGATAACTTAGGTGTAAAAGGCAGCCGCGTCGTCCAAAAAGGGTCCAATATGGTAAAATATAAAAATTTTCTTCTCTGAAACTACTGGTAAGAATACAACAACAGGAATGGACCTTAAGTCATGCTGTCTTAGATTTCTTACAGTTAACAACATCGTGAAATTGACAAGTTCAATGATTTTGGAATGATTTCGGAATGAAATTGATTGAGTGTGTGGAGCGAGTTTTGAGTGAATTTAATGGGAGGTAATCTTATATCGCAAATTTTGTTCAGGATGAACAAAATTAGCGGTATTGATTACCTCCCTTTAATAAAATATGCAAACAAGTTCTTTACATGGCTTCCTATTTCGTCAAGAACCTATGAGACTCTAACAATTTGAAATTCGTCAGTGAAATCGCGATTTTTCTCTATCAAAATTTATTTTGAATGACGTTGATGATTTTTTATTTTTCAATGGGTTTAAGCGTTTTTGAATGGTTTGAGTGAGTGTTTGGAATAAATGAATTAGGCGCTAAGTGTACGATTTGGAATGGCTTTGATTGGGGAGAATGTCAATTTAGTCAGCTAAAAACGGTAACATATGACAAAATGTAAAAAATATCTTCTGAAATGAATTTTTTGAATTTAAATGAATAATGTCAGGTTTGATTTTTGACAGACCTCTCTCTGATTTCTTCTTGTTGATTATGTTGCTGTGTCATGGCAAAGGGGCCTTTGTGATGCAATATTTCTTGTAACCACAACTTGTACATTCATTGACAGATTTCATGAAACTTTCATAAAATGATACTTACCATGTGACTATACACATTTTAACCCATTTGAAATGTTATTCTGTGTCAATGAAAAGGGACGTTTGTGCACGATTGTTTGTTTATTTTTTTTTATTTCATGCATCGGGCAACCTTGGCCTTAGATGATTTTCTACTTACAAATAGATTATTGCTCAGCTTAATACTTTTAATATAGAATATTAATGAATTTTTATAAATCTGTTAGGCTTTAAGTGGCAGTGGAGCCATACTGGTTCTCTTTTTTGTTTTGTTTTTGTTTTTGTTTTTCATTTTGAAAGCAAAATCATTTCCCATATCTCGGGCTCTTTCCATCATGCTTGGGGAAAAAGGCATATATGTATGTTGAAATATTCCATTCGTATTCCAAAGACAACTACGAATTGTATAACGAAACACCAGTGATTGTAAGCCCATTTGATGATTCGAATTAATTCAAACACGTTTTCTTATCCCATTTACGTCTAATTTATCACATTCCAATAAATGGAGTGATACAGTAAAGAACATCGTGAAAATGACAAAATGAATGATTTTGAATGTTTTATGGATGAAATTGAATGAGTTTGTGGGGCGAGTTTTGAGTGAAATAAAAGGGAGGTAATCCAATATCACAAATTTTGTTCAGGATGAACAAAATTAGCAATCTTGATTACCTCACTTCAATAAAATATACGCACTTTTTTGTTTAAGTGCCTTCGAGTACCAATCAGACTCTTTAAAATCCACACTAGCCAATAAAATCAAAGATTAATTAGATCGGTTTGAATTAAAATTTAGTTCTATTGAACGATATCGAAGAGTTATTTAATAATTTCGGAGCGTTTTTGATCGATTTGAATGAGTGTTTGGAATGAATGAATGAATGAATGAAGCGCTGAGAGAATGATTTAGAATGATTTTAGTCGAAATGAGTGTCAATTTCACGATGTCTTTAACAGTAAAAATGTCGCAGAGGAAACTTTAAAGGTTTCTGATTTTGCAACTTAAAATTGACAAAATGAATTGAGAAAAATGTCTGTTCATCGTTGATGATTTATTACTAGGCGATGAACAAATTTGACAGAGAAACAAAAATTTCTTCCCTCTTATTGCAAAATGACCCGTTTTAAATTAATTAAATATCGTGATTTACAAGACTTCCTTGAGATATTTTGTCTCGTTTCGTCGCTATACAGCCCTAAAATTTCAATAGAATTTGTTAATATTGGTAAATGTTTCGACGAGCCTGGCACGGCTTCAGAATTATGGCGTTAACTTTTCTTTGGGACAATTAATGGTTTTGAATCCGAGGATAGTTTCATTATCGCTGGGATGGTAATTCGCCGTCGTCAATGAATTGATTTGAGGACGTATTTGGACTTCGTGAGCCGGTGGGTGGAGAGGTTTACTTTCTATCGGCGTAGACGATATTATGTCTTCATGGAATAATGTTTGGTATAAAATACTTTCTGATTTATCATTTTGAAAATCTAAAAATTGTTGATAATTAGAAACTGTATTTTAATAAGATAATAAGATATTAATATTATATTAACTGAAATCATGGTGGTATGAAACTAAAAACCTAATCACATTTGATTAGGTTTTTGATTTTATCACTTCATGAAATCATCAAAAACTCACACCGTGTCTTTTAATTTGATATCCTGAGATTAAACTTTTAAGATTCGCTTTTAAAGAATTATATTTCATTTGGGAAGCACAAGATTTCAAAATAGTTGCGAACTCAAAATTACTGTTTTCATTGAACTTTTCGGCCAATTAGAATGCACGAATTTTGATGGACGCAACAAATATTGAATTACATACTAGTATTAACAGCTATGATTATGAATTTTTAAAACGAGATTATGTACACTTTAATTACAATACTATTTGCATTTTAATTCCACTGCCGGTTTTTTTTATGAAATCCATATCGTATATCAATTATGCTCATGATTTCGCCGGTTATAATTTCTTTTTAAAGTGGTAGTTTCATTGTTTTTCTACTTTTTTTGCTCAAGGAAAATTTAACCCAATCGCTCAATAAATTTCTGTTTAATTGACTTGATATTTACATTGTATGTTACTTTCTCATCCTTGCTTAAAAATGAGTAATATGAAAAAAAAAAATAGATGCGTAATTGATATATTCTTTTTAAACTTATGAAGCAATTATATGAAGAAATTCAAACCGAATGAAAGGTTACAAGCATAATCCGTGTTTATTGCCCTGGCAGGGCGGAGCCTAAGTAACGGGTCGTTGCAATTAGAATAAGGTAAATCAGCTTTTATTTATAATAACATACTTCTATGGATAGTCGACATAAATAATCAGAACACCTAAAATCGTAGGTTGCTTACCGAAGCCTCGTGACTTCAGTTTGTCAAAACTGAAGTTACAAGGCTTTGGTAACCAAACGATGAAATATGATTACCTTCTCTAAGCACGTAAATCAATTTGGTTTGAGGGTACAGTTATTTGCACGCGTTAACGATAATTGCGGACTAACTTTTGAAAAAAACACCAAAATATAAAAAAGTAAACTAGCCAAATTACGTCACGACTGAGCCACGCCCTGCCAGTTGAATAATAACGCGAATAATTGCATTACGCGGGATAGCTGAAACACTGTCTCACCTTGTTAAAAACAAAACAAAACAAAACAAAAAAATGATAGAGGCATTTTACCCGGGGGGGGGGGGGGGGGCAAAAAGCATGTGTTGAACTATCCAACCCTTGTTATCCTGAATGGAACTTTTGGGAAAATAACATGAAAATTACTGGCTGAAAACACTTAATGCATTAACCGTGAGTTAGTCATCTTTGCAAGACAAGTTTTAGCTCCACTATGTTCCTTAAGAACGTTAGGAACATAGTGGAGCTAGAACCCTCGGCTTGCGAAAAGGTGAGTTAGAGTTCATTTTGAATATATAATATCTTTAATCTGTCGGTTGAAAGAGGGAAACTACAGTGGTATGGACCAAAATCAGACTGCATACATGTATACATGTACATGTTTGTTATAATTGCATACTTCATAAGTTTCCAGGGACATTCGGTTTAATAAAGGTATACCCGTGATTTGCTTTTTCATTATAACATATGGCATTGAAAAGAGAAAGACTGCTTTATATCTCTACTGACCGAAGGTCATAAAAGCTATGGCGAGACCGTAAGATGAATGGGGTCAAAAGGAAGGTTCTTTTTGAAAATGAGGCTGAACCGTCGCAAAACACGGAAAAATGGAGCCCAATGGATTTTCTCTCCAAATATTGTCAGTTATGCGATAAAGGCCACAAAAATTATGAGATTTACTTGACACTTTCATAGGTGAATTGTAGGACCACAAGAAAGGTTCTTTCCAAAACGGGACTGATTCATCAGAATACACGGGAAACTGTTCCCTTTTTTTCGTTCAAAATATTCTCGTTTACGCGATAAAGTCTTTAACTTAAACTTGATGAATGTAAATGTCATAAGATTGATGCCTTGCAAACAAATGGGATTATGAATTTTCGCTCAAAATATTGTCTTTTACGCTATTAAGACCACAGATATTATTAGATTTACCTGAAACTTTCATAGGATGATTGTAGGGTCATAAGAAAGGTCCTTTCCAAAATGGGGCTGATCTATCAGAATAAACGGGAAAACTGAACTGGTGGATTTTCGGTCAAAATAGTGTCGTTTACGCGTTAAAGTTCCCTAATATTATGAGATTTACTTGAAACGTTCATAGGATGATTGTAGGGTCAAAAGGAAGGTTCCTTTCCAAAATGGGGCTGATCCATTAGAATACACGGGGAAACTGAACTGACGGATTTTTGCTCAAAATATTCTCGTTTACGCAATAAATACTGAAACTTTAACTTGATGACTGTAAATGTTATAAGGAAGATGGCTTACAAACAAATGAGATTGATCCGTTGAAAATCTTGAGAAAAGGGGACTAAAGGATTTTAGCTAAAAAATTGATCTTTTTTTTTTCTCTCATTTTCTCATTTTTTCATCACGTGAAAGATTCAGGTAAATCCGATAATATTTGTAGACTTTATCGCATTGATAAAGTCTACAAATATTATCGGGTTTACCTGAATATTTCGCAAAATGTTTCTATGGTTTTTAGAAATAGGGTTCCGAGTGAAAAGTTGAAAGCACGGAAAAGGAGCCCTTAGAAATTTTGTTAAAAAACAAATTCAAGACCAGAAAGGTGATTGGTTATTCTAACTTGATTTTACTTAAAATTCCTAAAATATCAGATTAAAATGGTGAAAATTTGATAGTCAGAAACGCTTCTCGATATCTCTAAAGAATTTCATTCATAATCATCCGCCCCCAAAAATACATAAATAAACAATTTCAAATACGAGCTCGTATATTATAGATACGGTGTTCAACTTGTAAAAGCAAAGCCTATTTTGTATCTATTTAAGCTGAATAGAAAAAATAATATTCATGAAATGTGGTATTTAATAGACAAAAAAAAAATATATTTCTTTTCGTTGACATGGGCATTTTTTGTTTGTTTTTGTTTACAAGAAGGAAAAAGCTACATTTACCCGTGAATATAGCCATAATTTGAAGGAAACATTTGAATTGAGAATAATTTTCCATGTAAGATCTACTTCTATTTAAATGGTTTAACAACAAAAGCTTTATTTTTACGAGTGTCTAAGACACGAGTGAAAATATGGCTTTTTTTGTTCATGTGATGTTCTAATTATATGTAACTTAACATACCTGTGCATATTATATGCATATTCTAATTATACGAATTATTCGAATGTTGTATGCCTTAATTTGACACCAGAGATTTAACAAAACTTAAGATGAAATTTTCTGTCTGTCTTTCACGAAAATTTAACGATTATTCTATATCTTTAATGCAGATACGAGATAAAATGCGACAGATTTCGATAAAACCCTATAAGCGCGTTATTTTGCACACAATTATTTAGCAACGATACATGACGTCATTTGTTTAGTGGGCCCAGCCTAGGTAACATCAATTATGGCTAAATGAACGAAAGCAGGGTAATTTGTAGATATTGTCAAAGTTTTGGGGGTGCTATTACCAAGTGATAACTTAGTGTTTTTTGTGTCTCGGTAATCCACCGAAAAGCATTTAAGAAATTTAAGGTAACCGTTTGTTTTAGTGAAAGACCAATTTTTCTTTCATATGGTTTACAAGAAAATCTGTATTTTCACGAGTGGCTATTTTCTTCTCTTTCCAGGGCATTATATCCACGAGGTCATTGAACACGGAGGATATCCACAGAACTTATAATTTAGGATGTGTTTGAAAGGTTGTAATGTATGATATACAACAATAAGATCAAGTGGCTTTCTTAACAGTAATAAATGACCAAGGATAAATTATACGGCCCACAGACGACTGGGATATTGCGACAGCGAATAAATACTCTCAGAACCAATTCCCTGGACTGTCTTTCAAGAATTCACCGATACGTAGAATATTAATCAATCTTAAACGCCCCTAAATGAGACTGGGTAAACACTAGAAGAAATAATGAGGAAATGTTCGTGGTTCTCTTATAGTATTGAATGCCACTCGCTTAATAAGTGAAAAGAGATTCATTTAAGGGAGAAAGAGAAAGTTCGCTGAATATCGCGTCGTCGTATATTGAAATTCGCTGACTGGAAATTAATTTAACAATATAATTGTACTTTCGGGATTACATATTATTGAAACTATGAATGATTAACAAAAATGAACACATGCGGTTTTGGAAGACAGAATTACAACATGTAAAACAAGAATGATACTGGTAATTCGATATCGAAAAGTCTTCGATGAGAAATTAATGGTAACAATTAAAAACAGATTCAAAACAAGCGATAATTTGTAAAATTTAAGTTAAAAAAATAAACTGGAGTAAGAATGAGCGAGAGTCCGATGTTGATTTACAATACAAGTTTGAACTATACCGATCCAACAGACATAATGATGGAGAACAGCACGGAGACAAACCCAGAAGTACATACAATGACAAATCTCGAGGCTTTCAGTGTCAAATATGCAAAAGTGCACGGCTACGTGAGTGTGTGCGTATGTCTGTTTGGTTTTCTGGCGAATATAGCAAATATAGTTGTATTAACGAGGAAAAATATGATAACGTCCACAAACGTAATCCTGACATGGCTCGCCGTCGCAGATCTTTTCACCATGTTAGATTACTTCCCTTTCGCCATGCACTTTTACATTTTCAAAGAACCAGATTTAATGTTTCCAGCGACTCGTGGATTCGGATGGATAATATATTTACTGTTCCACGCAAATTTCAGTGTTGTTTGCCATTCATGCGCAATATGGCTGACGATAGCTCTCGCTTCCTTCCGGTTTGTATGTATCTGGTTCCCAACTAAAGGAGGATCGTATTGTACAATACAGAATGCGCGGCGATGCATCGCTATTACAGTTGGAACCGTCATACTCCTATGTGTCCCGAATATCATCATAAACAACTACCAGGTTATACCTCAAAACCGAACACTTGAAGGTCCTAATGGCACCGTAATTGTTGTGCCGGATAAAGTATATAACGTGGATTACAGAACTGGCGGTGCCTTCGATCACATTGACAAACTCAATAAAATGATACAGGCCGTGTTGTTTAAAATTGTCCCGTGTATCCTGCTTACCATTTTGACAATTCTGTTGATAACGGCGATGCATAGGGCGTACAAAAGGCGCATGGCGTTAAAGAATCAAGGTAAGCGCGAGGAATCTGACCGACATGGGGAACACAACAGAACAACCGGGATGTTGCTGGCCGTGGTTGTACTTTTCTTACTAACTGAACTCCCGCAAGGAATTCTTACTATATTAAGCCTGTTATTAACGGACTTCTTCATGAATGTATATATGCGACTAGGGGACCTTTTGGATATAATGGCCCTGTGTAACAATGCTATAAACTTTGTATTATACAGTACTATGTCCCGACAGTTTAGAGACACGTTTGTGAGTATATTTTGTAGTTGCTGTCCGAAACAGAAGCCGGGCTGGATGAAAATGAAACTAGTAAAGAGTAAATCTACACAGAATGGAAACACAGTGATGACAGAAAATACACATGTATAGGGGATAAACCACATTTAATATAAATGATCATAATGCACCTTGAATCTTTAAATTAGGTTTATTGTAATATAGGGAATATTTAAACTTGTAATATTTAGATTAAGAAATTTTTTGTTGAAAATGTAAACAGCATTTCGTTCAATTTTCAAAAGCACTGAGAGACAAAGTCCTCGCTTAATAAAAGGAATTCTGTGTCAATGTTAAAGCCATCGGAAGATTGGGGCATACACTTTTAGTAATTGCGTTACGAGTCTCCGACTGTCCTTCAGTAGCAAATTATATTATAATATATCCGTATTTCATCAAAAGGTTGACACCACAAACATGTACCTTTAACCTATCGAGAATCCTCGGCGAGTCTACGGAATAGACCTCGGGAAAATACAAGCGCAGCCATGGCAGTGCGTCATATCGCTCTTGGGTTTATATGACGTCACAAACATTACTGAAAATGACGTTGCAAAAAAAAAAAAAGATAAACGAAACGGTAGAATTGGACATGTTATGATTTGAAGACAAAACGCGTTGTCTTACTGTGTTAAGTTTTCAATTTGAAACATGCCAAAAGGATCTCAACAGACGATTGGAAAGCATTAAAGGAATGTGTTATTCTTCAAGCGTAGTACCAAAGTACCACCAGAAGCCGAATTATCAATGAAATGACCCAAAATTACTACGCTTACGCTCGAGGTACTTTCCAGTGATGAAATTTTTTACGTTTACATGTATAACATGTCAATATTTAAGCAAATGAGACCATATGGGTTATACGAAAAGTTTCGACCCTACTCAGGGTTCCCAGTCTGTTCAGACTGACAAACGTCAGAACATGCTTTTAGTCGAGTTTCTGAATTAAGAATGATCTTTTTACCCTCTAAATAATTATTTGCGAACTAACACCGGTCGGTCTCTTAGGGTTTTAATCTTTTTTTTCTCAAGTATTTGTTTACGAAATTCCAGATGATCCCTTTTCGCGAAATGTTCACAAACATAATTATGTTAAATAAGTAGATTGCAGTTCATTTCACCAACTGCTTATAGTATGTTGATATTTTTGTGCAATAAATTATGATATAGTCAATCAACTTGTGATATAAAGGAGAACTTGTACAATAACCAATTAAAACTTCACGTTTTTCTCTTTAATTTCATGCAATATCCTAAGATTTCTTGTTCACCGTTAACTTTATATCAAACTTAAAATTTGACGTTACATCAAACTGATTGTACAGTAAAAAGTTATATATTAATTCCATAGACATAGAATAATTTCATGTCTGTGTTTATTTATAAAAATGAGAATATTAAAGTCAGTTTTTAAAAGGTAAATTCATACATGATTTCATATACAGAATTACATGTATAGTTCTGCAATTTAGAGTGAAGTATAGACAAAATTGACCTTTGATCACTCACTTAAACTTGTGGATCTATAGATATCATGTGTTGTTAATCACCAATTTTTGTTCAACTAAGGTTACCAGGAATCAGCCCTGCATTAAGGATCACCGAACGTTGCAAACAGTTTTCCAATTATACCCCACTTTGCACGTGCGCTTGCGTGCAAAGCGGAGTATAATTGGAAAACTGTTTGCACCGTTCGGTGATCCTGAACGCAGGGCAAATACCCACAAAGAGTCAAATTATTTCTTCGATGCTGCACGTTTTCTCTTAACTAAATTGTTACTTTTGTGTATTTTGCAAAATCTACACTATGTCATAGTTTTGTTTTATTTAAAATAAACGGCTTGTTTTTCTATCATTTTACGTCCTTTAATGAAGTATTTCTGATATTCATTTCTCGCAGCCTCAGCTGTTTTTTTTTTTTTCAACCTACTTTTAATAGCAAAACTTTTTTCCAAATAGGAATATGAAGTTAAATTATTTAAGTTCATCTTTTAAGGTGTAAATACCTAAAAATGGCTTTCGAATAGTTTTATATAACAATTGGCTTTAGTGATCTAATCTCGCCGAATTCATAAGCTCGAAAACAAAAACAATGCTCAAGATGTACTTCAATAAATTTATTTGAACTCCTCGAAATAATATGAAATGTAATTTTTTCAAAGGTTTCTAATAAGTACAAAGAAGAATATCGTGCAATTGACAGGATGAATGATTTTGGAATGATTTTGAAATGAAATTGAATGAGTGTGTGGAGCGAGTTTAGGGTGAAATTCAAGGAACGTAATCAAATATCGCTAATTTTGTTCAAATGAACAAAATTAGCTATATTAATTACTTCCTTTAAAAACAAATGAAAATAACAAAAAAATCATACTTTTCTGTTTGAGGGTTCTTCGTGGCCTATTCACAACCTTTAAAATCCACACCTGTAGATTATTTTAAAACAAAGAATAATTCGGTGAATATGAATTTTTAAAATGTTGATCATCTCAGCCGATATTGAAAGGTCTTCTAAAGATTTCGGAGTGTTTTTGGTCGATTTGAGTGAGTGTTTGGGATGAATGAATGGAGCGCTGAGTGAGCGATCTAGAATGGTTTTGATCGGGATGAGTGTCAATTTCACGAATTTTTTAGCTCCACTGGCCAAAGGCCAGAGAGCTATTGTCATGGCGGAGTGTCCGTCGTGCGTCCGTGCGTGCGTGCGTGCGTAAACTTTTTCTTTAAACATCTTCTCCTCCCAAACCAATGGGCGGATTTTAACGAAACTTGGTAGAAATGATCCTTGGGTGACCCTCTTCTTAAATTGTTCAAAGAATTTTTATTGGCCCCCAAATATTGGCGTGGCAGGTCGTGGCATTTTTTCACTTTGAAATATTTAAAAGTCTTCTCCTCCCAAACCATTGGGCCGATTTCAGTGAAACTTGGCATGGATGTTCCTTGGGTGACCCTTACTTAAATTGTTCAAGAAATTTTGATTGGCCCATAAATATGGGCGTGGCAGGGCGGGGCCTATTTTGAGCCCGAAATTTTCAAATTACATTTCCTCCTGAACCACTAGGCATATTTCAATGAAACTTTACCAGAATGTTCCTTGAGTGTCTCTTTTTAAAAATTATAAGCTAAATTTTGATTGGCCCATAAATTTGGGCGTGGCAGGGCGGGGCTAATATTGAGGCCAAAATCTTTGATCGATATCTCCTCCGGAACCACTCAGCCAATTTCAATGAAACTTTACTAGAATGTTTCTTGGGTGACTATTTACTTGAATTGTTCAAGAAATTTTGTTTTGTCCATAAATATGGGCATGTCAGGTGGGGCCTATTTTGAGCCCGAAATCTTTGAACGACATCTCCTTCTGAACCTTATGTTTTAATAAGATGGGTCAAGGGTTGCAGGTTCATTGTGATTGAGTATTTTATTGCAGTATGGACCAGAACCAGTTAATCATTATTAAGTAAGGTCTTAGGAGATTTTGGAGTGTCAATGTATTCATTTAAAGTAAGCTTTATTTAATGAAAGTCTAAAGATTTTAAAGCCAGTGGAGCGATACAGGCCCTCTTGGGCCTCTTGTTTAACTGTATATGAGATTACTCGGATAAATAAGAAATCGTCGCAAGCACATATACATTTATTATCTAGAATGAATATTATCTATTGAACATGGCTTGAAATAAACTAAATTTTCCGTGGTTAAGATACTGTGTCGTTTTATATTTTGATTTGTCAATAGACTTGTTAGACTTTCATTACATAGTCACAGTTTCGTGACGATATAGGTTGCCATAATGAGCTATTATTTTTTAAAATAATCCCACTTTTTTCTTCACAATTCTTATAATTATTCTTGGCTACTAAAGAATTTGCTTGAATGCTTTCATTTTCACCATTTCCTTTCTATATTGTTCTAAGTTTTAGAGGTTTATTCGACGATGGCTTATTTATTCAGAATTAATGGTCAGTTTATAATTATATTCATGTTACAAAGAAATCGTTTTATGTCATAAAACCTTTTCAATTTGTTAAGTCGAGGGACAATTATATACTGACCACTATAAAGTTTAATATCTATACATTCAAATTATATCCACAAGACTTATGAACTTCTAAATCGATGGAGAAATAAAATTCAGCCCTGCGTTCAGGATCACAAAACGGTGAAAACAGTTTTCCAATTATACCCCGCTTTGCACTTGCAGATGCGTGCAAAGCGGGGAATAATTGGCAAACCGTTCGCACCGTTTTGTCTTCCTGAACGCAGGGCAGAATTTTGGTTCTATAGAATATTAAGGTTGTCCACCCCTACTGAAAAAAATCTTGAAATCGGCTCGAAATCGGGAATCTTCGGAAGATACCGTCATTTATCGGTTTAAGGTAGTGGACCCATAATAGTTCTGAATTGTTTCGAAGGTAATGAACTTTAACAGTTTTAACCGAGGTTTCCTAATGATTTTCATAAGGAAACTTCGGTCATCATTGTGAAACTTCATGAGGTCCGAAATGTTGCGGAACTATTACGGGTCCACTACCTTAACATAACACTTCCATTTTTTTTCTGTCATCGTCGAAGCAGTTCTGACATGTTACAATTGCCTATACAATGTATAGGTACTTTGGTGCCTATAAAATGTATAGGCACTTTCGCCTTTTAAAATCGATCAAAATCATTCTAAATCAATCACTCATCGCTCCATTAATTCATTCTAAACACTAACTCAAAAACTTCTAAAATAAAAAGCTACTTATAGAAATTGTACGCATGTTTTATTAAAGGCAGATAGTAAATATTGCTAATTTTTATCATTTTGAACAAACTCGACGATTTTGGATCACCTCCCTTTAATCTCACTCAAAACTCGCTCCACACATTCTATCAATTCAAAAATATTTCATCGTGTCAATCTCATGATGTTCCTAACTGTATTTTACAAGACGCGACGCCGTTCGCAAAATGCAGAATCACTCTGTCTTGATTGTGTTCAGTATATTATATTTCACTTGAAGTTTGTTATTAATCCGGCCATTTCGTTCACAGGTGATCGTTTCAAAATCCGATTTTATATAGGTCATTATGTAAGACTTGTATTATTACTTGAAAGGAAAAAAATGGACTATGAATCAATCGCCTGTGATCTTATTGCATCACTTTCATCTGTAAATAATTCTTCATTTGTTCCTCTGCACTTGTTTTGCCGTTTTAAATAAGACATCATAGAATACGTATAAAAAATATGGACAATTTTTAGGTAAAATAGTACCGTTGTTTATAGCAATGTACACGTTTTTCGTAGATGTTATATCAAGCCTGATGATGTCAACGCTATAACGACCCTGTTTTAATAACGAAATCTCAACGTAAATGTCCTGTTACATGAAAAAGGTCAATCTAGAAATCCCACAAAATATATATGAGACCCGTCACGGGAAAAGGAACCATCTGGGTAGTGCGTAAAGTGTCCAGCATTGTAAGACTGCGCGTACTGCGCAGACTGACTAGGGTCGAAACTTCACGAACATTTTTAGCTCCACTGGCCGAAGGCCAGCGAGCTATTGTCATGGCGGAGTGTCCGTCGTGCGTCCGTGCGTGCGTGCGTGCGTCCGTCCGTCCGTCCGTGCGTAAACTTATTCTTTAAACATCTTCTCCTCCCAAACCAATGGGCGGATTTTAACGAAACTTGGAAGAAATGATCCTTGGGTGGCCCCCTTCTTAAATTGTTCAAAGAATTTTGATTGGCCCCCAAATATGGGCGTGGCAGGGCGTGGCATTTTTTCACTTTGAAATCTTTAAAAATCTTCTCCTCCCAAACCATTGGGCCGATTTCAATGAAACTTGGCATGGATGTTCCTTGGGTGACCCTTTACCTAAATTGTTCAAGAAATTTTGATTAGCCTATAAATATGGGCGTGGCAGGGCGGGGCTTATTTTGAGCCCGAAATCTTTGAACAACATCTCCTCCTGAACCACTGGGCCGATTTCAATGAAACTTTATCAGAATGTTCCTTGGGTGACCCTTTACTTAAATTGTTCAAGAAATTTTTATTGGTCCATACATATGGGCGTGGCAGGGCGGGCCTATTTTGAGCCCGAAATCTTTGAATGATATCTCCTCCTGAACTACTTGGCCGATTACAATGAAACTTTATCAGAATGTTCCTTGGGTGACCCTTTACTTAAAATGTTCAAGAAATTTTGATTGGTCCTTAAATATGGGCGTGGCAGGGCGGGGCTTTTTTTTAGCCCGAAATCTTTGAACGACATCTCCTCCTGAACCACTGGGCCGATTTCAATAAAACTTTAACAGAATGTTTCTTGGGTGACCCTTTACTTAAATTGTTCAAGAAATAGTGATTGGACCAAAAATATGGGCATGGCAGGGCGGGGCCTATTTTAAGCCCGAAATTTTCAAATGACATTTTCTCCTGAGCCACTTGGCTGATTTCAATAAAACTTTACCAGAGTGTTCCTTGAGTGTTTTCAAAAATTACTTGCTAAATCTTGATAGGCCTTTAAATTTGGGTGTGGCAGGGCGGGGCTTATATTGAGGCCAAAATCTTTGAACGATATCTCCTCCGGAACCACTCAGCTAATTTCAATGAAACTTTACCAGAATGTTTCTTGGGTGACTATTTACTTAAATTGTTCAAGAAATTTTGTTTGGTCCATAAATATGGGCATGTCAGGTGGGGCCTATTTTGAGCCCGGAATCTTTGAACGACATCTTCTGAACCTTATGTTTTAATAAGATTGGTCAAGGGTTGTAGGTTCAATGTGATTAAGTATTTTGGTGCAATATGGACAAGAACCATTTAATCATTACTAAATAGGTCTTAGGAGATTTTGGAGTGTTAATGTATTCATTTAAAGTAAGCTTTATTTAATAAAAGTCTAAAGATTTTAAAGCCAGTGGAGCGATACAGGCCCTCTTGGGCCTCTTGTTTATTTTCTCAATCTAGATAATCAATCTACCTTCCTGTGAAAGAATATTTGAAATGCGACCCCTGGTTGGCCTGTACTGGAACCAATGTCTTTTCTCTAAATATACGAAATTCCCAGATGGCCCCTTTTTGCGTGATCGATCACATATTTGCTAAATAGATTTGTTCCGCTGTGGTCAATCGAGTATGACATTTCAAAAATCTCCAACAATGATCATTCTATGTTTCGGAATTCTGCCGATAGCGAAAAGTTTCGACCCTAGTCGGCCTTCGCACTCCGTAAAGTCTTGCTAGCGTAGACACTAAAAACGCAACCCAGATGGCCCCTTTTCGCTTGACGGGTTTCATATGAGTTTGACCCATTACATGTACCATAAATATCACAATTTCAGACTGGTCCAATCCTAAATACAGTTACAGTCAAACCTATATCAAGCAAGGGACATTAAAAAGTGCTTGCTTGAGACAGGTGCTTGCTTAAAACAGGCTAATTTCTGTGCAATTTCGCCAATTTGGAACTTACTAGATGCTTGCTTAATACAGGTTGCCACTAAAACAAGTTTGACTGTAGTTAGCAGTTGATAGTATTTTGGTTGATGGACTTTTACAACTCGCGAGACCCAATATGGCCCTGGTTTCATAAGGCTGTCCAGTTATCATGTGCAACTATAAATCTTACATTTCATGAACAACAAACGGTTTTGTTGTTCCCTCAATGAAAAGATGAATCCTTTTTTAACTGAAAAAAACACCCATCCTATAAATGAAATATACCACTCAAATTTTCCTAGGGATCAAAACTTAAACAGTTCTTGAGTAGTATATATTCCCTTATAATCTGGGGCCCGTTTTACTAAACACCTCGATCATTTTGCGTAAGTCAAAAATTAAAGTTGATTCTACAGTAGTAACTAAATATGGAATTCTTCTATGCATCATCTCATTGGAATCGTCTTCTAAAGACGATTCCAGATTTTGCATGGCAGAATCTAACAGTGAATAAAACTACCAGGTACGATTTGTGATTTTGACATACGATTAATTTTGTCGTAAAAAGTTTAGTAAAACGGGCCCCTTAATCCTTACATTATTAATAGTTCAAAACAAAATAAATTATGTTCATGTATAAAGTGAAGAGTAAATAAACAAAAATCAAATAGAATTTAGTGTTATTGTTGTCATTTTAAAAAAGGTCTTAATCAGTACGTTTTCAACTGAAATCCATTGTGTTTAGGAAGCAAAAACGAAAGCAAACGTTTAGAAATTTTATCTCGCTTTGCACGCAAGCTGGATGAAAATGTTCGCAAAACGGTTTGTAAATCATGTCCCGCTTTGCATGTTCGCTCCCATTCAGTGCGCAATATAATTTTTAACAGTTCCCAAATCGTTTGTCACCTTTAACTCGGTACATCGTAAAATTAGCATTTACCTCGATCAGAAACATTCTAAATCGCTCGCTCATCGTTCCATTCATTGATTCCGAGCACTCACTTAAACAATTCAAAAACGCTTAAAAAAATTAAAAAAAACATTTCGAAATCGTTCAAATTGGTCGAAATTTTGTCGAAAATTTGAAGAAACACTAGTTCAAAAGTACTTGGATATTTTTAACACGAGGTAATAATATCCGCTAATTTCGCCCAACATGGACGAAATAAGTGGAATTTGATTATCTCCCTTTTATTCCACTCAAAACTCGCTCCTCAAACTCATTCCATTTTATTCGAAAATCATTCACATTGTCATTCTCATTCTTATTTCACGATTTTGTTAACTATAAGCACAAGGTGCTCAGGGTAAGCGTGTGTGTGTTGTTTGGCTTTGTTGGTCAACATAGAGCGATCAATATCATCGTGAAATTGACAGGGTGAATGTTTTCTGAATAAATTCAAAATGAAATTACATAAATGGAATTGGTGACTTTTGAGTGATATAAAGGGAGAGAATACAATATTGTTTTTTTTTTTTTTCATTTCGTTTAAATGGTCAAAATAAGCAATATTTTATAACCACATTATAAAAAGTAAAAAAATGTATTTCATACATGTGTGTTTTTGTGGACTTATAAGACGCTTCCGAATCAACACAATCTAGCAAGAAATTATTGATCTAAGGTAGTGGACCCATATTAGTTCCTAAATATTTCGAAAAAACATTATCTTTCACGATATTAACCGAGGTTTCCTAATGAAACCATAAGAAACCTCGGTTAATACTGTTAAAGCTCATGACTTACCAAACATTGTGGAACTGTTACAAATCCACTACCTTAATAGGTGAATGAAGTTATGAGGCATTTTTGGAGCGTAAAATGAACTATTTGAGTGAGTGAAATGATATAAAAGTATTGCAAAGCGGACAATTTAGAAGGTTTTGGACCAGGAAAAATGTCAATTTTACAATGAACGCATAATCATTTATATGTCCTTGGTAAAGAAGTAGAGCGACTGCCTCTTGACCAAAAGGTCCTGAATTCGATCTTGGTTCTTTTATTGGTCCACACATTCGGCGCGAGTACTTGTAAATTTTCCAGAAAACAGAATCGAGAGGGATTAATCTAATTCGCGAGAACTTGTTTCCAAATCGATGTAAAATAGATAGGTAAATAGGTAAAAAATATTGTTTACATGTATGTACTGATTTTCACATTAAATACACTCCTTTTGAGTCACTTTTGTGGGTCCGCTATAGCCTTTTGAAATTTATAAGCCACAAATACCAGAAAATAAGTATAGTTTTCTTGTCTTATCAAATTTTCTATCTTATACCATGAAAAAAAAATGTTTTTCATTTTATTCTATTTTATTTTATTTATTTGTTTTTTTATTATTTTTTTTTATGAAAGTTTAAAAATGCTTTTTGACCGTCCGTCTACATGTTTACTCTCGATCTATCGAGCCTGCATTTTTCTGTAATAAAAGGAAAAGCGAATAATCTTTAAAAATATCTAACCAGCATCCAGGATGATAAAGCGGTGTAAAGTGTTTTCACGTAATACCCCACTTTAAACGTGCTTTTGCAAACAAAGCGAGGACTAATTTGCAAACAGTTTGTACAGTTTTGTCATCTTGAAATATTTCGACTGTACTAATACCATATCATATTGTTTGTAAATTACTGAGATGAAGGTCTGTAAAGATCAAATCTGTTCAATAAAGAATCTTGAAACTTGAAAAAAAACTTGAACCCAGGGCCGGTTTGCATATGGGTCGAGTCAAACGTGAATGTTTTAAAGTGAGTCTTCTGTTTTTCAAATCGAATATCTTTAAAAAAAATATTTTTTTTTCGTAGTCTTGAACTTCTCTGCGATATAAAAGTTGAGTCTAACATTTCGTTGCCCAAATCATTTGACCAGAAATTGATAATTATTTCTATATATATTTAGACCACGCTTGAAGCGAAATGGCCAATCAGAGAACAGAATTTCAAAAGTATAAATCACAGATACAACTCCGAGCGTTGTATTTACAGATATACGATGGTAGTGTGTCGTGCACGTGAATCTCGACAGGTTTTGTGCATCGCGTCATTTTAAAAAGACGACAAGCATTATAATGGCGCTGTTTTCCAAAAGACGTCTATAGTAGCAAATAATTAAAAAAATTTGCAATAAGTAACGGAAACAGACAGTTATTTCAGCAAAATTACACATTTAACAGTTAAAACACAGCGGGTTTTACTTTCTTTCATTGTTAAGCGGTTCGGATAAAAAAACAAAAAACAACAACAACAAAAACAAAAACAAACAATAGCTGTCGGAGGACAGCGAAGCTCGACTATTCCTAGTGCTGGATAGTAACAGCAAATCAATATCGACATTGGAAATTCAATAAAATGAAAGTCAAGAGAAAAGAATCTTTGTCTAGAGGCTGATATTATGGTCACAGAAGCATGTGCAGAGTTTCAAAGCAATAGCTTTAGTAGGAACAGATATACAACTAACATAAAACAGTTGCACATAAAAACATAACCAAGATTTTTAAGGCCGAAAAGGGTTAAAATTCCACTAAATAAAATATCAGAGTAATGAATCTTTTTCTGTGGGCTAATATTATGGTAAAAGAAGCATGTGTAAATTTTCCAAGCAACAGCTGTAGTAGAAATAGAGATATTACAGAAATACAACATTTGCACGTAAAAACTTAACCAAGAATTTCTAAGTCCATAGAGGGTTATAAATCCACTAAATTCTATACCAGAAAATTGAATCCTTATTAAGAGGCTGTTGTTATGATCATTGAAGCATGTTCAAAGTTTGAAAGCGAAAGCTTTCATAGAATTAGAGATATAACTGATGTACAACATTTGCACGTAAAAACTTAACCAAGAATTTCTGAGTCTGAAAAAGGTTAAAATTCCACTAAAATCAATATCAGAGTAATAAATCTTTGTCAAGAGGCTGATATCATGGTAACTGAAGCATGTGTAGAGTTTCCAAGCAAAAGCCTATGTAGAAATAGAGCTATAACTGATGTACAACATTTGCACGTAAAAACTTTACCAAGATTTCTAAGTCCGAAAAGGGTTAAAATTCCACTTAATTCAAAATCAGAGTATTGAATCTTTGTCTAGAGGCTAATATTACGGTCACAGAAGCATGTGAAAAGTTTCAAAGCAATAGCTTTAGTAGAAATAGAGATATTACAGTAATACAACATTTGCACGTAAAAACTTAACCAAGATTTTCTAAGTCCGAAAAGGGTTAAAATTCTATCAAATTCAATATCAGAGTAATGAATCTTTGTCAAGAGGCTGATATTATGGTCACAGAAGCATGTGTAAAGTTGCAAAGCAATTGCTTTTATGGAAAAAGAAATATTTCAGATAAACAACATTTGCACGTAAAAACTTAACCAAGATTTCTAAGTCCGAAAAGGGTTAAAATTCCACCAAATTCAATATCAGAGTAATGAATCTTTGTCTAGATGCTGATATTATGGTCACAGAAGCATGTGCAAAGTTTCAAAGCAATAGCTTTAATAGAAACAGAGATTTTAAACACTTGCACGTAAAAACTTAACCAAAGCATTACGCCGACGCCGACGCCGACGCCGACGCCGACGCCCGGGTGACTGGAATAGCCCCCCTATTCTTCGAATAGTCGAGCTAAAAACCAGACAGTATTAACAAAGCGTGGTCTAAGTCAGATAGAAAATCTCGTACCGCGGTATATGTGAAATAGACACTCGCTCACGCTCGTGTCTATTTCCCATATACCACGGCTCTCGTTTTCTATCCTATACATATTGAGATTATCCCATTTTTCCGTATCTAGACCAATCAAAATTGATTACGTAACGAAGTCGATGTGGTTTCTCGAGGGCAACCTTGTAAGAAGTCGAGCAATAACGGTACGAATCAAGTAAAATATAAGTTTAAAATGACATGGCTGTCGATTTGCTTATCAATGAGTATGCCCAAATAAGGAATAATGGAAAGTTTTAAACCTTTTACTTATGTTGACATCCTTTTCCACCCTTCGTGGAGCGAAAATTACGACAATATTATCATAAAATAGAGAGGCAAAATCATTATTTTGAAATCATTCTATTTTTTAAGAAAACATTTTGTGTAATAGTATTACGCCAAAATTAAGATTTTATTTATAATAAAATATTTTAACAACTTATTTTCATGTAACTTACAAACACATCCTGCACTAATAGTTTTTAATAGTTTATTTAATGTGATATTTAGGCCACCGGCCCATACACATAGACATAGACATAAAGTATTACAAACATTACATACAGGTGAAAGATGAACAAAATAACTAAGTGTGAAACAAACATATATACATAGGTATACGCACATATTTTCGCACATACGACTGCATACAATTTTATTACACAAAATATTTGGACCTATGAGAAACTTGTTAGGAACATTTTTCTTTTTTTGAAAGCGTGGTAAATATACATTGCAAGATTTCTTACACTTACTTTATCTTGTAGGGACATTAATGTATTGAATTTATAGTTTGAAAAGTATGGTCCATATAGATGTCAAACGAACTATACCAACATTTTTTTTTTTTTTGTATGAAATTTCTACTCATTCACAGGAACAACATATTATGGTAGTGGAACCGTAATAGTTCTGAAACATTTCGGAACTCATAAACTTTCAAAATGTTGACCGAGGTTTCCTAATGAAAATCATTTGGAAACCTCGGTTAACAGTGTTAAAGTTCATTACTTCCGAAACGTTGTGGAACTATTACGGGTCCACGACCTTAATTATTCCATTTTATCCGTACATATAAAGTACAACTTTTCCCCGAAATATATAAAAAGAAATGAAAAAAAAAAAAAAAAAAAAAAAAACGGAATACAGAAGTAATTCAGCAATTGAAATAGCAAGGTTCGTAAATTTACAAGCTTTACAATTTTCAATGCTGTTTTTCTGAATGCCGAATCTTGCTATTTTGCTAATGAATTTGGTTTTTTTTTGTTTGTTTGTTTTTTTTTTCATAAAGCAAATTGTGTGAAAAAAAGCCACAAAATTGTATCAAAAGTAGGGCATTTCATGAAAAAATCACTTCGTAAATAAAAGTAATAACGCTGTTTTCCGCACATAGGTTGACGAAATGACAGAAGTTTTTATTTGGCAATTAGATAAGAGGCACTGTAACAAGCACATTCTTCCATTCCTACTATGTTGACATTGCCACCATTCCTTGATGAAAAATTATAGACTTATAATCATTCAGAAGATAGGCGAGGTTGCCTGCAAGCAATTCCTTCCTTTCTCACTTTTTTATTTATTTTTTCTCGAATTTAACAAAAAGTTTTGTTCAGCAGATAATAAAATTTCTTGCAAAGCGGAATTCAAGACAATTTAAAATCAACACATTTTTCCTTTGTTACCATGTTTTGTGTCGAATATCGTCGATAGCTGGGAAAAGGGTTTGTTTGATGGTTTGATGGTCAATCGTTCATATCTTTCGATATAAAGGGTCAAGTTTTCTCGAATTGATTCGAAACGCCGATTATGAGTATGCTTTAAACTTTACGAAAAACGGTACTTTCTCATCGTCATAATTTTACAGTTAGTTACATCGTGAAATTGACTTCACCTCAATCAAAACCATTCTAAATCGCTCACTCAGCGCTCCATTCATTCATTTATTCATTCCGATCACTCACTCAAACCATTGAAAATTATAGAATCAACTAAGTCATTCAAAAAAAATTATAGAGAAAAAAATCGCGATTTCACTGACATAATTGTAATTGTTAGCGTCTCATAGGTTCTTGAAGAATTAGGAAGCTATATATAGAACGTGTGTGCTTATTTTATTAAGGAGGGGTAATAAATATCGCTAATTTTGTTCATCTTGAACAAAATTTGCGATATTAGATGACCTCCCATTAAATTCACTCAAAACTCGCTCCGCACACTCCTTCAATTTCATTCCTAAATCATTCCAAAATCATTCACCTTGTCAATTTCACGATGTTTTTAACCGTAGATAGCTCGGGAAAATAAAATTTTGCTTAATGGACCCACGAGGACAATTTTTGGGAGACTTGCAAAATAATAATGAGCATGAATAAGACAAACATGGTCCTGTGTTCAAAGTAATAAAAAGGTACAAACTGTTTGCGAATTATAGCCCGCTTTACACCCAAGTGCAAGTACAAAGCGGGGTATAAATCGCAAGCAATTTGCACCGTTTTGTAATCCTGAACGTGGGACAGTACTCGCGCATAATGCGTGGGCTTAGAAAAGAATTAAGATCGATGGTCGCTCACGGGACTCGAACTTGGAACCATTTGATCACGAAGACGAAGATCTACCTGTCACCCACGGACTCTGCATATTGAAAAAAATAATAATACAAAGAAGGGGAAAATGCGAATACGTGCAAAAAATTAAAATAAAAGAGATCTGTTTATAACATATCATTGAGAAATAGAATAAGTCATGTCCCCCAAACCGGTTTACCTTGACACCTATTGTCCGTATTGTCCGAAAACTGTCCCATACAGCGAGCGTCATGCTTTGCACGAGCTTCTGAAGAACCACGTGTTGACATGAGGCGTGGCGCTTTATTTTATCTAAGTTTAGGATAAGCAAGGTTATGTTTTTTTCTCCTTTTTTTTTATAATTTCACAAGTTAAATTTGAAAGTGCAAAGGCCACCGGCCCATTATTCAACGAAAGAAACAATGAAAAATATTTCGAGAAACGACTTTAATTATTATCAGTGAATAGTGGGTTTATATTATAAAGAAGAAATGGATTTATCTAGACGTCTTGTGGTAAGTTTCTTTTTGACTATTTATATCCGAACCGTTATGTGAAAAGGAACCTTCTGTTTATGGTGCATAAAGTATCGTCCTAGTCAGACTGCGCGGATTGCGCAGGCTGCCTAGGGTCGAAACTTTTATCACTTTAATAGTTTTCTTGAGTGATTCTTCTATCTGTGGATTTATAATTTTATTAATTAACAGCTGGTTAATAACATCGTGAAATTCGACACTCTTTCCGATCAAAATAATTCCAAATCATTCATTCAGCGCTCCATTTATCAAGCGGTGCATTCCACAGATACTGGGCGCGTTGCTCCGATCCCACTGGGAAAATATGAAAATCATGTATTCCATTTTAGAAATCTGTTATATATATTATAATATACGAGCGTATATAACAGATTTTTAAATTTGAATCTATATGATTCTCATATGTTCCCAGGATGGTCAGAGCAACGCGCCCAGTACCTGTGGTCGATTCATTTATTATCAATTATTTTATTCATTCATTCCAAACACAAACTCAAAACATTCAAAACCGCTCCGATATCACCAAAAAGTTGATCAACTATATTCAAATCGCTCCTACACAGGTAAACATAGCTATCATGTATCTAACATGCTTCCAACTCAAAACGTCAGATTTGTTCGAAAAGAAATATTACTGATAGTAATCTTTTTTATAGAACATTTATGTATATTCTAAGTGAAGTAATAAATACCGCAAATTGCGTTCATTGTAAACGCAATTAGCGATATTGTATTACACCCTTATACTCATTCAAATCTTGCTTGTTCAAATCATTCATGCAAATGTCAGTCTGAAATCATTCCAAACTTATTCGCTTTGTCGATTTCACAATGTTTTTAACTGTCCCGCGCCCCCTATCTTTTTATGCCCCCGCATCGAAAGATCTGAAGCATATTGTTTTACCATTGTCCGTCTGTCCGTTTGCCGTCCTTCTGTCTGTCTGTAAAACTTAACAAAAAACTTAACATTGCAATTATATTCAAGCCTATTGAAGATACAAGCCACATATTTGGCATGATGATAGATCTCAATGATATACATCTTATGATACCATGGCCAAGGTCATGTTAAAAGGTCAATGTCATCTATCAAGGTCAAACGACGCAAAATCTTAACCAAATTGATTAATTGTTCAGTTAATTCAAGCATATTTTAGATACCTTTATCAAAATCATAGGCGTATCTAGGACTTTGAAAGTTATACGCACTCAGAAGGCGACAACTAAAGAATATATCGGATAAAGGCGAAATGAGAACTGTGACAAAAGATAAATGCGGTCCGTCTGCTTCCTTTATATGATTTGAGCGTTGGTGAATAATCAAAACATCGTAACTACAGCTTGAATAAGCTGTAGTTTCGATGCTATGATCATTCGTCAACGATATTATTCATCAGATGGTTATTTCTTTTACGCACTTGCGTAAATTTCGTAATGGGCGCTACGCCCTTGAAAATAAATGAAAGATCTCAGTGATGTACATGAACAATTGTTCATTTTACGAATTTCCAAGATGGTCCTTTTACCTTATGAGTGCGCCCTCTGGTTTAACTCTGCAGGATCTAATATCTTTTGCAAATGTTTATTTTACGAAATTTCCAGATGGTACCTTTTCATCAATGTGTGGCGTGTGTCCTATGGTTAACTCTGCTGGATCGAATATCTTTTGCAAATACTTATTTTACGAATTTCCCAGACGACCCTTTTACATGTGTGCAGTGCGCCCTCTGGTTTAACTCTGATGGATCGAATATCTTTTCCAAATGTTTATTTTACGAATTAACCAGATGGTACCTTTTCCTGGCGGGTCGCATTTAGTTCTGTGTGTACATACTTTCATCAATTTGCTAAAGAAAAGATAATTGTTCAACTAGCTCCCGCACTAAAATTTATAATGTTAATAAAATTAGAATTAACATACCATCAGATTCAGCTTCATTCCAGACATTCAGAAAGAGCAATAATGCATGGTTACATGTATAATTCTTTGCAAAAATGAAATTATGTAGATACATATATAGGCGTAACTAGGATTTTGAAATTTATACGCACACAGGAAGGCGACCACATAATAATATATATAAGAATGGATAAAGGCGATGCTTGGACAGTGACAAAAGATGAATGTCATCCGTCCGCTCCCCTTTTAATGGCTTGAGCGTTGGTGAATAATCAAAACATCGTAACTACAGCTTAAATAAGCTGTAATTTCGATGTTATGATCATTCAACGACGACATTTTCAAAAGAGGAATAATTTCTATTACGCACTCGCGTAATGTGCGTAATTTGAGCCACGCTCTTGACATATTTGACTTAAAAGGTAGTTCACCCCAAATTTGATATATCGAAATATTGAAAAAAAAAAAGTTTTCAAATTTTGCCCCGCTTTGCTCTTGCAGATGCGTGCAAAGCGGGCATAATTTGAAAACAGTGTTCAACATCTTGTAAGGCGGAACACAGATTTGATTTCTAGTTGTGGCCCGGCTGAAAAACAAGAAAATCCGGGACCCGTTCGGGTCGGAAATAAGTTGGCCCAACTTTTCAAGATTAAACATTAGGGGTGGACTACCTTTAGCTTGATTTGTATACGCCGCCGGAGACGGTCGTATATTTGTAACATCTTTTCGTCTGTCCGTCCGCACAGTAAGTAACATCGTGAAATTTACATTTACCTCGCTCCAAAACATTCTCAAACGCTCGCTCAATGCTCAATGCATTCCAAACACTCGCTCAACCAATTAAAATCGCTCTAAAATTTTCAAAACCATCGAAATTTCATTCAAACCGATCACATTTTGCACGATTTTATTTTGTGGAGTTGTTTTTTAAAGTGTCTGATTGGTACGTGGAGAACCACAAATTGAAAGGTAAGTAGATTTTCTTTCAGCGTCCAACTTGGACGGAATAAGTGATATTAGATTACAGTAAAACTTGCGTCAAGCGAACGCTTATGGGACCATTTAAAGCGGTCGCCTATGGAAATGGTCGCTTTATACAATATTTAATGATAAAAACGGCGTGTTTTTTGATAGCATATAAAGATTGTTACATAATTCTGTCTAAACCTTAGGATGTTCGAACCCATTAGAATCGTCTCAACGAGACGATTCTAATGGGTTCTCACGTCATAAGATTCGCTGAAAATCATTTTTTGGTTTAAGAATGTCCACTTTTTTAGGAATTTTACTAACGGCGAAAGGACGATGATCGCTTATTAAAAGTGGCCTCTCTCTCTCTCTCTCTCTCTCTGTCTCTGTCTCTGTCCATCTCTCTCTCTCTCTCTGTCCCTCTCTCTCTTTCTCTTTCTCTCTCTCTCTTTCTTTCTCTCTCTCTCTCTCTCTCTCTCTCTCTCTCTCTCTCTCTCTCTCTCTCTCTCTCTCTCTCTCTCTCTCTCTCTCTCTCTCTCTCTCTCTCTCTCTCTCTCTCTCTCTCTCTCTCTCTCTCTCTCTCTCTCTCTCCTCTCTCTCTCTCTCTCTCTCTCTCTCTCTCGTTCAATTATTAAATTTTGTCACTCTTAATATCTTCAACAAGACATATTGATTACTGATGTTAAATATGTTAATATTGTATTCGTACCTGTCGCTATCTACCAAACGGGAAAAAAACTATATAAGCCTTGCTTCCGTTTCGATCCCTTTTGCTAGAATTTTAATGGTGAGTGTATATGTAAATGTGTGTTAATTTAGATGCAAATAAAATATGTTTAAACCAAAGTGGCCGCTTAATAAACGAGGTCGCTCGAGCAAGATTGGCTATATTTCCCTTTGATTCATTCAAAACTCGCTCCTTCCGTCAATTCTAATACATTCAGTACTCATTCCACAATCAGCCACATTGTAAATTTCACGAAGTTCTTAACTGTGCGCCCATGTCTAAGTAACACAACTCCTATTTAAATTATGGGCGGATTTGCATGAAACTTTCACGGAATGTTCCTGGGTCCCGTTTTACTAAACTTCTTACGACAAAATTGATCGTAAGTCAAAATCACAAATCGTACCTGGTATTTTTATTCATTGTTAGATTCTGTTTTGTAATATCTCATTGAAATCGTCTTTAGAAGACGATTCCAATGAAATGTTGCATGGCAGAATTCCATAATAAGTTACTTCTTTAGAAGCAACTTTAATTTTTGACTTACGCAAAAAAATGATCGTAAGATGTTTAGTAAAACAGGCCCCTGGTCATGTGTCTATGCGCAAACCGTCACCATTTGCATTGCTGTCACGTAAAATAGGGCTTTAGTGTAAAAATTCTTGTCCTGTGGCGGCGTACTTATATTTGTTTCTCTGCTAAAACCTCCTAACTACAGCTTTGCACAATCTGTAGTTAAGGTGTTTTGGAAGAAAAATTGTCGATAAATTATCAGGTTCGGTAAAAGTGACAATTGAGATATCAATAACCGATTAATCTATATTTACGCGAGGTTGAGCTAAGAAAAATAAAAAAAAAAAAATCGTTCATTTGACGGTTTTGGTGAAAACATGCCATTTCACTTCAAAGGTCAAAATTTCTAAATTGAATTTTAAGTACATTGACATTAAGCGGTATGATGGTTCTACTGAAGGCATTCATTTGATACTTGGCACACATGTTCACCATTAAATCAGCAATATTTACTAACAAGGAGGATAACTCTAGAAGTTTTTTGTACAAATTTTGCCCCTTTTTTGATTCACGATTTCTTTGACTAGTTCGATTTCGTAAGGGGATTTAATAAGATATCGTAATCTCGTCCAACTAGGATGCAATTACCGATATCGTATAAAGTCCCTCTATTTTCAGTCAAAACTCGCTCCACTTACTCATTCAATATCATTTAAAAATCGGTTCAAAATCATTCATCTTGTCAATTACACAATGCTGTTCACTGTACCGAACCTGATTTTCACCTTCATGTTAAGGTAGTGGAACCGTAAAAGTTCCGCAACTTTTCGGAACCCATGAACGTTCACAATGTTGTCCGAGGTTTCCTAATGAAGATCATTAGGAAACCTTGGTTAACACTGTTAAAGTTCATTACTGCCGAAGCCTTGCGGATCTATTACGGGTCCACTACCTTTAGTTTGGTTTTCAGTTCACAGGTCGTAATTTTACAAAGTTTTGAGATTACATTATCCAATCAAGTTCGGAAATTTACAAAGTTTTGGGATGACATTTTCCAATCAAAACCTTTTTCTATATAATTTTCGAAGTAGAAAAAGTTTTGATTGGAAAATTTCTTTTGTGCGTAACTTTACAAAGTTTTGAGATAAAATTTTCCAATCAAAACCTTTTTCTACGTAAAGTTCGTTGTAGAAAAAGTTCTGATTGGAAAGTTTCTATAGTGCGTAGCTTTACAAAGTTTTGAGATGTCATTTTCAAATCAAAACTTTTTCTACATAGGAAACACACTTTGCTTTAAGTACTCTTACAATTGACACTTTTCAAGGTTTTGAGATGACGTAATCCAAACATAACTTTTTCTTCATAAGAATCAACCGTTGCTTCAAGTATATACAATGTATATGTGTAGTTTGCATTTTATTCACGTGCTCGCATATGTTTGCAATTTGTTTCTATATAAACTGTGGAAGAAATAAAAGTATCGTATTGTATTGTATTAAAGTAGCCTCAAATTCATAACTTTACTAAGTTTTGAGATGAGATGATTCAAGTATAACTTTAATGCCCCCGCATCGATAGATCGGGGGTATATTGTTTTACCGTTGTCCGTCGTTCGTCTGTCTGTCTGTCTGTCTGCAGAACTTAACAAAAAAACTGAACATTGATAATTACTACAATGCTATTCGATTTACAATGCTTACATTTGGTATGATTAGAGATCTCAATAATAGGCACCTGCCGGTACCAAGTTCAAGGTCATGTGACAAGGTCAAGGTCATCTGTCAAGACAAAATTTGTTGAAAAGATCCGTTCCGGGGGCATTCATGTTTCACAAACACATCTCGTTTATATCAGTATCGTACGTTGTTTAGATTACCATTAAGTCTGTAACTACAGAGTCTTGAGTATACAAAATTCAAAAATTACTTTTTCTTTAAAAGAAGCAATCGTGGTGTTTAGCACCCTTAGTGCGCAACTATAGGAAGTTGAAGTTACATCGTGAAATTGACATTCATTTCAATCAAAACCATTCTAAAGCTCTCAAGCAGCGCTCGATTCATTCCTTCCACACACTCACTCAAATCGATCAAAAACGCCCCAAAATCACTAAAAAGAAAACAATCAACAGCTACATTCAAAATAAATATGAATTAAAAAAAGTTGCGAATTCACTGACAAAAATGAAATCGTAATCGTTTGATTGGTTCTTGAAGAAATGGGAAATAATCTATAAAACTTGTATGTATATTTTATTAAAGGGAGGTAATAAAAACGATAATTTTGTTCATTCTTAACAAAATTAGCGGCATTGGTTTACATCCCTTTCATTTCACTCAAAACTCACTTATCACACTCATTCGATTTCATTCCAAAATCATTCGATAATCACCGACCTTGTCAATTTCACGATGTTCTTAAATGTCTTACCCTAAGTGTGTAACTATATGAAGCTATGAGATGACTTTCTCCAAACTTATTTTTTTTTAAATGTGGATCAATTGTGCTTTTAGTACCCTTAAGTGTGGTGTTGATAATACTAATAAACAGTTAACAATGGAATAGATTCTCTAAGCCTAACAATATAAAATGAACGAAAGCCTAGAAAGAAAATAGAATTTGACCCTTTGAAAGTATGAAATAATATTTTGCAATGACCCCTTGATTTTTTGCTTGATATTTCTGATCAAAATGCCGAGGTGCTGTTGTCAAGTATCTATGAAAAATATTTGAGCCTGTGCATTACATTTCCAACAATTCGACATGTGTGTAAGGTGTAGATATATCTAGAGAGGTTGGGGGAATGTATAATTTTCGAGGCTCTGCACAGACAATTATAAATTCCCACAACCGAGTCAGATATGTTTTCATACAATACACTAAGTACATATTCTAATTATTTTATAACCTTTATTTGCCTTGTTTTCGTCGATGTTTCTAAGAGAAATGCAAGAAAACTAACTGCATCACACGGATATTTGTATAGTTATAAGATAATATGAGCTCCTTAGATCGCAATATAGTGCAGTTAGAAGATTACTTTTTTAAAAAACACTCTGTGACCTTTTCTATCTCTATGGCGCACACTTTAAATTGTTGGAAATGTCACATACAGGCTCATTTATGTATAGGTAGTTATAGGAAGATATAATATAAAAGTCTCTTTTTTATCTAACCCTAACGGTGTATACGTAAAAAGTTTACAGATAATTGAATTGTTAAGATAATCATTTTACTAATTTAAATCAATCCGTGGAACATGTATTTAGATACATACAAACATAGACGAGATTGAATTAATTTTAGAATTCAAAAACGATATAACAGAAAAAAAAATCAACAAACAAGTCGTGAAAATTTGGAAAATTTTCTTCCAACCAAATGACGTAATGAAATGGTGAGGAACCACATGTATTTAAATTTCGAGTCAAATGCTTACGCATGCGCACTGTAAGTTTGTTAAAGTCTTCTTAAAATTGAACTTCGCTTCGACATTTCGAACTCTTTCCGGTTATTTGTCTCCGACCAATGTGTTGGTAATCGTAAACCCGTGTAAGAAAGCAACAAGGAATGGAGGTAAAATTTGACCTTATGTTTTAAATACCAGAAATCCATTGTTTAGTCATTCGGCCGCTATGATATAACGATAGATTTTAAAGGCGGCTATAAAAATCGAGATCAAAAATAAGATTTCGAAATCGCGCTGTTTACGAAAACCGGACTGCGAAAACATACAAGCGACAGCCCTTTACCGAAGAAACTGCTTTATATGTGAACACCAGCAAAATCGACGAATATTTTGCAAGAACCCCCTGATATGTCATCCCTGAAGGAGGAGAGTGATGAATCTGCTCTTGCGATGGATATACAGTAAGTTTTAATCTTCTAATCTCAACCTGGCTTTTAAATAGAAAGCAATGTGTCTTGTTTTAGCCTTGGCACGGCATTTATTTTTACCGTTGCTCACATATTAAGTCGAACATTACTTTGAGAAACTATAAGATATGGCTGTTGCCCCTATTGCATCATTGTAATCAAAAGCATTGTCATGACCCTGTTGGTGTATACGTCGGAATTGACAGAGAATTTTAGTTTTGAAAATCAATTGACCACATATCTAATAACAATCCGTAGTGCATCAGACTAAATAACATATAAGGTAGGGTTCCATCACGGATTTACAAAAGAAAACTAATAGGTAATAGGCTTTTTTTTTTCAATCAAAAAGACGTTACATGTATGAGAAGGCGATGAACCATTTCTTATTTCGGGCCAAATGCTTTACGCATGCGCACTGTTTGTTTGTTAAAGTCTTCTTAAAATCGAACTTCGCGTCAATTTCATCAATTTCGAGTCCTTTTCGGCTATTTGTCTCCCACCAATGTGTTGATAATCGCAAACCCGTGCAGGAAAGCAACAAGGAATGGATGTAAAGTTTGTTCTTATGTTTGAAATACCTGGAATCCATTGTTAAGGCCCCCGACCGCTATGAAATGGCGATAGTTTAATAAGGCGGCGTAAAAGATCACGAACTAAAACAAGATTTCGACATCGCGCTGTTTACGATATCCGGACTGCGAAAACCTACAAGCGACAGCCCTGTACCGAAGAAGCTGCTTTATATATGGACACCAACAAAACCGACGAATATTTCGAAGCAACCCCTGATATGTCGTCCCTGAAAGAGAAGAGTGATGAATCTGTTGTTGTGATGGATATACAGTAAGTTTTAAATTTTTCTAATCTTTACTTGCTTTTTTTAAGAGAAAGCAATGAGTCTTGTTGTAGCCTTGGCACGGCTTTATTTTTATCGTTGCTCACAAATTTAGTGGCCCATTACTTTGAGAGGACAAAAGGTATGGCTATAGCCCTTATCGCATCATCGTCATCAAAAGCATTGTCTTGACCCTGTCGGTAAATGTTAATGCTTTGAATAATCAATTGGCTAAAATGTAATGACAATCCGTATTGTTTCAGACTAAGAAAACAAAGTAAAGGGTTCAGCTACGGTATGATTAAAGTATTGGGTAACAGTTTTTATGTTTTTTCCCCGATCGAAAAGGCGTTTTGAGATGGCAATGAACTATTTCTAATTTCGAGCTAAATACTTCCGCATGCGCTTTGTATGTTTGTGAAGGTCATGATTATATAGAATATCGCGTCAATATTTCGACATCCTATTTGACTCCAACAAATGGTTTGGTATTCTTAGACCTTTGTGGTAAAGCTATTGAAAAGGAGGTACTGGTAGTACTGATATTAGAAATATCAGGAATACATTGTTAAGTGCCGAAACGGTTGCGATACGACAGTAGGCTTTAAAAAGCGGCGAAAAAACTCATTCACAAACAAATTTATTTTTCGAAAACGTGCTTTTAACGAAATAAGAAGACGACCAGGAAAGCCGCCGCTATATGAAGAAACTTTTCAAAACGTCGAAACTAGTACAACCAACGACTATTTTGAAAGAACCTAATGTGTCGTTTGTTTCTGAGGATAGCGATGAATCAGCTGTTGTGGTGGATATACGGTAAGTATGAATTTTTATTCTGTACATTCATAGCTTAAGAGGTTAAGGTGTGCTGTTGTAGCCTTGGCATGTTTGTTGATTTTTAACCCTTGCTCACATTTAGCAGAGCCTGATATTTAAAAAAGCGACGGTGTAACTGTGGCCTCCAATACTTTGTCATGCAAAATATATGGTTCATTATTTCTTGGGAGTTATAAAACTTTTGATTGAAACTTGGAATTTGTGTTCATCATCAAAAAAACCAACTTATCATATCAAATATATAAAAAAAAAACTTATTGCATCATTTTCATCGAATGCATTGTCATGACCCTGTCGGTGTACATTGATGCTTTGAATAATCAATTGACAAAATATTTAATAACAATCCGTATTGTTTCAGACTTAGAAAACATAAAATATAGGGTTCAACTACGGTATGACAGAAGAAAACGAATCGGTAAAAGGTTTTGTGTGTGTGTTATCCCTGATCAAAAAGGCGTTTTGAGATGGCGATGAAACTATTTCTAATTTCGAGCTAAATACTTCAGCATGCGCTTTATATGTTTGTGAAGGTCATGTTAAAATATGATCACGCGTCAAAATTTCGACAGCCTATTTGACTCCCACAAATGGTTTGATATTCTTAGACCTTTGTGGTAAAGCAGCTGAATAGGAGGTACTGGTAGTACTGATAATAGAAATATCAGGAATCCATTGTTTTGTGCTCAAACGGTTGCGATACGACGGTAGGGTTTTAAAAGCGGCGTTAAAAATCCTTCACAAACAAAATTTATAATTTCGAAGACGTGCTTTTCACAAAGATGAGAAGACGACCAGGAAAGCCGGTCCTTTATGAAGCAGCGATGCAAAACGTTGAAACTAGTACAACTAACGCCTATTTTGAAAGAACCTGATGTGTCGTTTTTTTCTGAGGATAGTGATGAATCAGCTGTTGTGGTGGATATACGGTAAGTATGAATTTTTATTCTGAACATACATAGCTTTAGAGAAAACAAGGTGTGTTGTTGAAGCCTTGGCGTTGTTGTTGATTTTAAATCCTTGCTTACATTTAGCGGACCCTGATTTTTAGAAAAGTAATGGTTTTGCTGTGGCCTCCAATACTTCGTCATGCAAAACATATGGTTTATTATTTCTTGGGAGCTATAAAACAAAGTTGAATCTTGGAATTGGTGTTTATCATCAAGAAAACAACTTGTCATTTCAAATATAAAAAACCTATTGCATCATTGTCATCAAAAGCATTGTCATGACCCTGTCGGTGTAAATTAATTCCTTGAATAATCAATTGACAAAATATTTAATGAAAATCCGTATTGTTTCAGACTAAGACAACAAAAAATATAGGGTTCAGCTACGGTATGACAAAAGAAAAATATTGGGTAATAGGTTTTGAATGCGTTTTCCCAAATCAAAAAGGCGTTATGAGATGGCGATGAACTATTTCTAATTTCGAGCTAAATACTTCCGCATGCTCTTTGTATGTTTGTGAAGGTTTTGTTTAAATAGAATCACGCGTCAATATTTCCACGGCCTATTTGATTCCCACAAATGGCTTGGTATTCTAAGACCTTTGTCGGAAAGCAGCTAAAAAGGAGGTACTTGTAGTACTGATATAAGAATATCAGGAATCCATTGTTTAGTGCTTAAACGCTTGCGATACGACGGAAGGGTTTTAAAAGCGGCGAAAAAAACTCATTCACAAACAAAATTTATAATTTCGAAAACGTGCTCTTAACAAAAATGAAAAAACGACCAGGAAAGCCGGTCCTATATGAAGCAGCGATTCAAAACGTTGAAACTAGTACAACCAACGACTTTTTTGAAAGAACCTGATGTGTCGTTTGTTTCTGAGGATAGCGATGAATCAGCTGTTGTGGTGGATATACGGTAAGTATGAACTTTTATTCTGTACATACATAGCTTTAGAGAAAGCAAGGTGTGTTGTTGAAGCCTTTGCATGGTTGTTGATTTTTAACCCTTGCTCACTTTTAGCGGAGCCTGATTTTCAGAAAAGCAAAGATGTTACTGTGGCCTCCAATACTTTGGCATGCAAAACATATGGTTTATTATTTCTTGGGAGCTATAAAACATTTAATTGAAACTTGGGATTTGTGTTCATCATCAAAAAAACAACTTATCATATCAAATATAAAAAAACTTATTGCATCATTGTCATCAAAAGCATTGTCATGACCCTGTCGGTGTATATTAATGCTTTGAATAATTAATTGACAAAATATTTGATAACAATCCGTATTGTTTCAGACTAAGAAAACATGAAATATAGGGTTCAACTACGGTATGATAAAAGAAAACTAATCGGTAATAGGTTAAGTGTGTTTTCCCAAGTTAAAAAGGCGTTATGAGATGGCGATGAAACTATTACTAATTCCGAGCTAAATACTTCCGCATGCGCTTTGTATGTTTGTGAAGGTCATGTGTAAATATAATCACGCGTCAATATTTCCACGGCCTATTTGATTCCCACAAATGGTTTGATATTCTTAGACCTTTGCGGTAAAGCAGCTGAATGGGAGGTACTGGTAGTACTGATATTAGAAATATCAGGAATCCATTGTTTAGTGCCCAAACGGTTGCGATACGACGGAAGGGTTTTCAAAGCTGTGTAAAATCTCATTTAAGAACAAAATTTGAAATTTCGAAAACGTGCTCTTAACAAAAATGAGAAGACGACCTGGAAAGCCGCCCCTATATGAAGCAGCTATTCAAAACGTCTGAACTAGTACAACCAACCACTATTTTGAAAGAGCCTGATGTTTCGTTTGTTTCTGAGGATAGTGATTAATCAGCTGTTGTGGTGGATATACGGTAAGTATGAATTTTTATTCTGTACATACATAGCTTAAGAGATTAAGGTGTGCTGTTTTAGCCTTGGCATGGTTGTTGATTTTTAATCCTTGCTCACATTTAGCGGACCCTGATTTTAAGAAAAGCAATAATGTTAGCATCCAACACTTTGTCATGCAAAACATATGGTTTATGGTTTCTTGGGCGTTATAAAACATTAAATTGGAACTTGGAATTTGTGCACATCATCAAAAAAAAACCCTTCTCATTAAAAATAAAAAAAAATATATTGCATCATTGTCATCAAAAGCATTGTCATGACCCTGTCGGTGTATATTAATGCTTTGAATGATCAATTGACTGGAATCTTAATAACAATCCGTAATGTTTCAGACTAAGAAAACATAAATATATGGTGCAAATACGGTATGACAAAAGAAAACTAATGGGTAATAGGTTTATAGATGTATTTTCAAAACTGAGCTCTGACCTAGGAGTTGAGTCAATTACCATGGGTCTATGAGTAAACGGAGAGATCTAAGACAAACACTTAGTTTCATTTGAAAGGTAATTTGTATCTTTGTAATGTCTGTTTCATCTATTTTTATTCTGTACATATATAGCTTAAGAGAACGCAATGTGTGCTGTTGAGGCCTTGGCATGGTTGTTGATTTTTAGTCCTTGCTCACATTAAGCGGACTCTGATTTTTAGAAGAGCAATGGTGTTACTGTGGTCTCCAATACTTTGTCATGCAAAACATATGTTTTATTATTTCTTGGGAGTTATAAAACATTTAATTGAAACTTGGTATTTGTGTTTAATATCAAAATACAACTTATCATCAAATATAAAGAAACCCTTTTGCAACATTGTCATTAAAAGCGTTGTCATGACCCTGTCAGTGTATATTAATGCTTTGAATAATCAATTGACAAAAAATTAAATAACATCCGTATTTTTTCAGACTAAGAAAACATAAAATGTAGGGTTCAACTACGGTATGACAAAAGAAAACGAATCGGTAATAGGTTAAGTATGTTTTCCCAGGTTAAAAAGGCGTTATGAGATGGCGATGAAACTATTTCTAATTTCGAGCTAGATACTTCCGCATGCGCTTTGTATGTTTGTGAAGGTCATGTTTGAAAAGAATCACGCGTCAATATTTCGACATCCTATTTGTCTCCCACAAATGGTTTGATATTATTGGACCTTTGTAGTAAAGCAGCTGAATAGAAGGTACTGGTAGTACTGATATTAGAAATATCAGGAATCCATTGTTTAGTGCTCAAACGGTTCCGATACGACTGTAGGGTTTAAAAAGCGGCGTAAAATCTCATTTACAAACAAAATTTATTTTTCGAAAACGTGCTTTTAACAAGACTGAGAAAAAGACAAGGAAAGCCGTTCCTATATGAAGCAGCTATTCTAAACGTTGAAACTAGTACAACCAACGCCTATTTAAAAGAACCTGATGTGTCGTTTGTTTCTGAGGATAAAGATGAATCAGCTGTTGTGGTGGATATACGGTAAGTATGAATTTTTATTCTGTACATACATAGCTTAAGAGATGAAGGTGTGCTGTTTTAGCCTTGGCATGGTTGTTGATTTTTAACCCTTGCTTTCTTTTAGCGGACCCTGATTTTTTAGAAATGCAATGGTGTAACTGTGGCCTCCAATACTTTGTCATGCAAAACATATGGTTTATGGTTCCTTGGGCGTTATAAAACATTTAATTGAAACTTTGAATTTGAGTTCATCATCAAAGAAGCAACTTGTCATATCAATTATAAGAACATTTATACTTGGTCAGCTCAAACGTGTTGCAAGGGCCTACAGTTAGTTACATCGTGAAATTGAAATTCGCCTCAATAAAACCATTCTAAATCGATCACTCAGCGCTCCTACCATTCATTCTAAACACTTACTCAAACCATTCAAAAACGATCAAACCCATTTACAAATATAGAATCAACAACCTCATTCCAAAAAAATGTTGATAGAGAAAAAATCGCGATTTCACTGACATAATTCTAATTGTTAGCGCCTCATATGTTCTTGAAGAAATTGGAACCTATGTATAGAACTTGTATGCATTTTCTTGTATTAAAGGGAGGTATTCAATATAGCTAATTTTGTTCATCCCGAACAAAATTTACGATATAGGATTACCTCCCATTAAATTCACTCAAAACTCATTCCATACACTCAATCAATTTCATTTCTAAATCATTAAAAAATCATTCACCTTGTCAATTTCACGATGTTGTTAACTGTAAGATTATAGGCACTATCAATAGCTTTCAAATGTCGCCTTTATTTTAGCATGATATTTCTGGACTAAAAGCCGAGTTGCCGTGATCAAGCAGTCACGTTATTATTTATATATCGGTCGCTATATAGAAGATATGATGTGAAAGTCTGATTTTTGTCACGCGTCGAAATTTGCAGATAATTTAATCGTTGGAATAAACAATAAACTAGGAATTTAGAAACAATCCTAATTGTATCAGACTAAAAAAGTAGAAACTTAATATTTTTATTTTTTCATACTGCATAAAAAAAGAAAAATATTCGGTCATAATATTTGCGTGGTTTTCATGCGATCAAAAAGGCGTTATGAGATGGTGATGAACTATTCATAATAACGCGCCAAAGGCGTGATCACTGTTTGTGAAGGCAATGTTTAAATTGAAACACGGGTCCGTCATTCGACCTCCTTTCTGACTATTTGTCTCCAACCAATGTTTTGATAATCTTAGACCTATGTGGGAAGGTAGCTACGAAATAATGTTATTGTCGTACTGGTGTCAGAATTACCAGGAATCCGGGTCATTCTTTCGACCTCCTTTCTGACTATTTGTCTCCCAACAATGTTTTGATAATCTTAGACCTATGTGGGAAGGTAGCTAGGAAATGATGTTATTGTCGTACTGGTGTCAGAAATACCATGAATCAGGGTCATACATTCTACCTCCTTTATGACTTTTTGTCTTCCAACAATGTTATGATCTTTGACCTATTTAGGGAAGGTAGCTAGGAAATGATGTTATTGTCGTACTGGTGTCAGAAATACCAGGAAACCGATGTGTAGTGCTCGAGCCGCTGCGATACAACGGCATGATTTTAAAATCGGCGTAAAAGCTCGTTTACAAACAAAATTCATATTTTGAAAACGCGCTGTTTATGGAAAAGGGACAAAGAATACATACAATCGACCGCCCGTAGGTGAGGCAGCTATTTCAAACGTCGACTCCAGCACAACCAACAACTACCTTGCAACAATCTTCGTTACTGGTGTTCGTTACGAATAAGCTGTTGGAATGGATATACGGTATGATTTCATTTTTACTCTTTACATAAATCACGGGGGGGGGGGGGTGATGTCCATAATCGGAGCCACCGGCTCCGCTTTCAAAATCATGTGTGGAACTTTCGCATCACGTGTGGCTCCGATTATGTAGATGTAAATATTTCCTTTTTTTGAATGAAAAATGGGCTAGGGAGTCCGGATTTCCTCATTCATATCATATTTTATATATTAATCATTAAAAAGTCGAATGCTATTCGACCAGTTAAAGAATTTGCAACGTAAACGTACGAACGCTCGTTGGCTTGATAAAAAATGATTTCTTCCGGGAGCAGTCTTTAGCCAGGAATGACAAAACACGTGGTTTTTACCTCCAAAATGCAATATTCTGAACAGAATTAATAACGCAGACCATTGTTTTCAGTGTACACGAGTTTAACAAAACAACCACAATACTCTAACCCAATGTACCTTTCTTCAATATGATATAGAAAAAGAAAATTGTTTGGTTCCGATTATGTGGATTGGTTCCGATTATGTACCTTGGTTCTGAAGTTGTTGAGTGTCTTTATCTTCTTCCATTTAACATCTCCAAAATGAAATCTCTGCAAGTTTCATGGGGCGTTTTTTTAACATCATTCCACGACGCAAGTCGTCTATGTTACGTTTCACCTGTTCATGTTTACTTTTATTACAATAACCCGGTTACTAGACAGTCAGCTTCAATAATATTACGTAGTACATGTACGTGCAAGAGAATTGTAAGACTATAATCCAGGATTAAATTTAAAGAGATGTAAAGATTTCTGCGGAGCCTGTCAATGGTTTTTCTTGCTTATTATACTTCGCATACTAAGCGTTTCTGTTTTAACAATGTCACTAGTAACACTCTTTCAACGTCGATAATTCCATGAAAAATTATCAGATATAAAGTGGTATCAAAAAAAGATGTTGCGAAATTCGCGTTCATTTGATACATATTTCAAGAAATCCGATTAATATATCTTACTAAAAAGGACTCCCTTTTTGTTCGATTTTTAGCACACCTGAGCACGAAGTGCTCATGGTGAGCTATTGATATCAAGCTGTGTCCCGCGTCCTTCGTCCGTCGTCCGTCACCAATTTGTGTGCACTCTAGAGGCCACATTTTTGGTCCAAATGTCTTGAACTTGGTCAGAATGTTTGTCTCCATCAAATCTTGGTCTAGTTCGAGATTTGGTCAAGTGGGGTCAAAAGAGGGATCTTGTAAATGAAATGGGTCAATTTTTTGCAAAAGTCGTGTGTTCACTTTAGAGGCAACATTTTTGGCCCAAATATATTGAATTTATGTCAGAATGTTGGCCTCCATCAAATGTTGGTCATGCTGTAAACGCGGTCAAGTGAGGTACAAAATGAGGTTAATGGGTCATATCTAAGAAAAACCTTCTGTTCACTGTAGAGGCCACATCTTTGGCCCTTATATCCTGATTTTTTGCCAGAATGTTTGTCTGCAACAAATCTCGGTCAAGTTTGAAATTTAGTCAATCGGAGTCAAAAATGAGGTCAAGGGGTCATATCTTAAAAAAACCTTCTGTTCACTTTAAAAGCTAGATTCTTGTCACAAATGTCCTGGAACTTGGAGAGAATGTTGATCCCCATCAAAGCTAATTTTGGTCAAGTTCTAAACTAGGTCAAGTGAAGTCAAAAACGAGGTTAAGGGGTCAAATCTGGGAAAAACCTTGTGTGAACTCTACAGGCCACTTTCTTTACTTAAATGTCTTGAAACTTGGTCAGAATGTTTGCCTCTTTGAAATCTCATGAAGTTCAAAAATTGGTTAAGTGAGACCAAAAATGAAGTCGATGGGTCAAATTAAGGAAATCAAGAGGACATTTATTTGTTTTAACATATTGTCAGGATCTTTCTCCTGAACTCTTAGACGAGTTGGAAAGAGGGTCAAAAGCTAAGACACCTCTTCAAATCTTTGAAAATCTTTTAGTACTTTAGAGGCAACATATTTGACTCAACTTTTTGAAAAGTAACCGGAATAGTTGTCTTTTTGATTTCTTGGACTTTTGTTGAGCTAGTCATGAATTTCAAATAAGTAGTATTGACACTTTGCCACCTTTGTCAAATACATGTTAATGCCTCAAGTTAGCACTTTAGGGCCAATGGTCCCTTGTTTTTTAGTCCCAAGTAACATTTAGTTCCGAATTTTTTTTGCAAAGTTTTGAGAATATTTATATTAATTCCAATTAATATCAGAGTTTGCTACTTCATCTCCGGATTTGATTTTTGTCAACTTTTCAATCGGAAAGGAATTTAACTAGATTTAATCAAATTAAAACTCATTTAAGACAATGAAAATGAAATACTTAAAATGCCCCGAGAGCTATTTCGGTATAGGGGTACCGTTTTATAGAGCCGATGTTGAAATGAAACAAAAAAAGACATTTAGCAAAACGGATCAATAGTATACAAGGGCGAAAACACGTTTTATATATACTGAACGACAAAAATGACTTATCTCTTAAATTTTTAGACACAACTTTTTCCATAATCTAGAGCTCGGAAGAATGGTTATACCAAAATAAACGTAAACCAATTATTGATCTGTGACAAAAAGGATACATGGTATACATGCACCTACCATGAGGGGTCATAACTCGACCGTTGTCAGGTTAAAACGCCGATTATAACAACTACCATTGCCGAACTTCGGTGCTGAATGGATGGGGAAGATGGATTGCACTACAATTTGTGTTATGACCGGAAACTTTTTACTCTGTAGGTCACATTTTTTAAGGTTATCGCGGACTCATGGTGACAGTGAACCACAAAGATGAGGTATCTGGGCCGTTTGTCGATTCCTTCAAAAGCAACAGCCATAGGATGAATCCCTTTATGTAAGTTAATGTTATGGTCAACTCATCTCATGCCATTGTGGATTTTATTCGTGACACCTCCTTAAAGTGAGACCAATGCCTATTCTTTCACCGAGCGAACTCATTTCAAACTCGGGCTTATCGAAAACAAGTTTGCAAAGAGAGTCAAAAAAAGAGCACGAAAACCAAAGATTTTGAGTGAGATCGAGGCAATATGTATATAAAATGCATAGTCATGTTGGGATTTACTCTTGGTAGATCAACTTGTAAGACATCCTTTGAGAGCAATATTGCACATGAACTTACGCGACTTTGACTTTAACTGAGTAATGATAACTGACTGTAATTTCAAAATGTTGATTTGGGGGATAGACGCCTTCATGCGCTTACAACTCTTCAACTTAACTTGACGTAACTTAACTAAACTTAACATAACTTAACGTAAATTAACATAACTTAACGTTACTTAACTTAACGTAACTTAACTGAACGTAACTTAACGTAACTTAACAAAACGTAACTTAACTAAACGCAATTTACCATAACTCAGCTAAACGTAACTTAACGTAACTAAACTTAACATAACTTAACGTAACTTAACCGAACGTAACCTTACGTAACTTAACAAAACGTAACTTAACTAAACGTAATTTAACATAACTCAGCTAAACGTAACTTAACGTAACTTAACTCAACTTAACTTAACTTAACTTTACTTTCACGTAACTTAGCGTAACGTAACTTAACGTAAATTAACCTAACTTAACGTAACTCAACCTCACTTAACCTAACTTAACCTTACTTAACCTAACCTAACCAAACTTAACCGAATTTAACCTAACCTAAATTACCTAACCTAAACTACCCTAACCTAAACTTACCTAACCAAAACTAACCTAACCTGACCTAAACAAACCTAAACTAACCTAACCTAAGCTTAACTAACCTAACCTAAACTAAATTAAACTAAACTAACCTAATAATAAACTAACTTACCTAAAATAAACTCGACTAACCTAACCTCACCTAAACCTAACCTAAACTAAACTAACCTAAACTAAACTAACCTTAACTAAACTAAACTTACCTAAACTAAAGTAAACTAAACTCAACTAACCTTTTTTAAACTAACCTTAACTAATCTAAACTAACCTAAACTAAACTATTCTAACCTAACCTAATCTAACTCAAACTAAACTAACCTAACCTAAACTAAACTAACCTTACATAAACTAAACTAAACTAACCTAACCTAAACTAACCTAACCTAACCTTAACTAAACTAACCTAAACCAACTAAATAACTAACCTAAACTAACTAAATAACTTACCTTAACTTACTAACTAAATAAATAACTAACTTTATAAATAACTTACTTAATAAATAACTAAATGAATAAATAACTAAATAAATAAATTAATAAATAAATAAATGAATAAATAAATAAATAATAATGTAGTTTTTAGGCAAGTGATAATGAATTTCGACCCCTTAAGGCTAGGCACTCCAAAACATCGAAACATTGGTTCATAATTAGAGACAAACAATTTTCTTTCAACTATCTAAAATATCAGTTAAGAATAATTCTATAGAATAAAGGGGTTGATTTCTAGAATTCGTACACACTGAAACCGAGGAGCTACATCAGACATACTGTTCAGAATATTGCATTTTGGAGTTAATAAAGGTAAACGAGAAAGGTGAGGCGTAAAATAGAAAACGTGCACCAAGGAATGACCTGAAAACAGCGCCCCATGAAACTAGCAGAAACTCCATATTGATGGCTGTGAGGGCATATGGAAGAAGATGAAGACACTCCACAACTTCAGAGCCAGGGTACATGATCGGAGCCAATTCACATAATCGGAACCAAACAATTTTCTTTGATCTATATTATATTGAAGAAAAATTACATTGGGTTACAGTATTGTGGTTGTTTTGTTAAACTCGTGTACACTGAAAACAATGGTCTGCGTTATTAATTCTGTTCAGAATATTGCATTTTGGAGGTAAAAACCACGTGTATTGACATTCTTGGCTCAAGACTACTCCCAGAAGAAATCATTTTTAACAAAAACAAACGAGCGTTCTTACATTTTTTTGAGTACGCTTAAGTTGCAAAATGTATAACTGGTCGAATAGCATTCGACTTTTTTTATGACTAATGAATGTAATATGATATAAATGGGGAAATCCTGACTCCCTACCCCATTTTTCATTCAAAAAATTAAATGTTTACATCAACATAATCGGAGCAACACGTGATGTGGAATATCCACACATGATTTTGAAAGCGGAGCCATCGGCTCCGAATATGGACATCACCCCCCCCCCCCCCCCCCCCCCCGTGTAAATAGCTGAAGAGAAAGTAAGGTTTATTGGTGTAGCCTTAGATTGGTTGTTATTCTAACCCTTTCTCACATTTAGCTGACCCTGATTTAGAGAAAACAAAAGATGCTACTGTTGCCTCCGATTATTTTATCATACAAAACTCAAAGTTTATTTCTCTGGTGCAATAAAAAAAACCTTCAATTGAAACATGGAGTATGTGTTCTTTTCCTAAAAGCAATTTGTTATACCAAACTAAATAAACATAACCTGAATGCATTTTTTGGGACAGCGCAAAATTTTAGCAAGTGCCTTAAAATGAATGGACTCAGTAATTATGCGCTGACCGATTGATTTAAGGTCGATATTCCTGGACAAAAAGCCGAGGTATCATAATCACACAGTTCTATAAAACTGTGGATCAAGCAAATATCAACCAATAGAATTATTTCGGAAATTATTAATTAGGAAGGTAGATCAGTCATTCTAGAGTCTTAAAATGAGTGATTTGCCATAAGTTTCGATTCTTATCACTCAGGCTACGGAGATAGGGAAGTCTGACAAGGGACGCACTTTTCGCACTTCCCAGATGGTCATTTGTCGCACGGCGGGTTACTCGTGAAAATATACTGGTAGTTATACGGTAAAGGTGACGAAAAGAAATAATTATTCTTTACCGTTTTGCTGTAGAAGTAAGCAATGTATACAAATTTTAGATCGGCTGTTTGCATTACCTTGGTGCCGTTCACACGGCGTTGGCGTGACTTACCCTTGGTCATATCTTTGTTGTTATTGAATATAACTTCGTAAATTTGACATGTGGGTTCACAATTGTGAGAGCTGCCAGAGCATAAAGGGTCATAACTATGAAAGCATTTTTGTAAGAGTTATAACACTTGTTCGATTGATATTTTTTGTATTTATCCATCACCAGCAGTCGAGCGTTGGCGCCCGTTTGCGGTGCTCATATTTGAATATGCGATTTAATGACAAAACCGCAACCTTTGTAAGCATTAAACCAAATACCATTCAATTTCCCATACAAAGTATCAAGATCTATGCAAGTGTGAGACGTCTTTCCAAAGGGAACTTTCTGTAATGCTGCTCGTAGACAAATTTAGGAAATTTATGTAAGGGATATTAAATGAGTGGTCATGGAATAACGAATTTATTAAACGAGTCATCTATAAACAGATAAAAACGAGGCTGCGCCGAGTTTTTATCTGTTTTAGATGATGAGAGTTATAAATTCTGTATTTCATGAGCACAAATTCGATTTTCATTTTATAATATGACCCGATTTTTTCACGAAAAATCGTCAAAATTCATGAAATTCAACATTTTAATTTTCCGCGTAGCTTATAACGCCGTTTAAAACAGACGTCACAATACATACATAATGACGTCATTTTCACGGTTACAAAATACTGTTGCTATTCGCTCTGAGCTCATTTGCATAGTTATTCCACAAGTATAATAACACCCGTGTAATATTAAAAGTATTCAACGGGGTTAATTCACTCCCGCGACGTAGGCCATATTATAAAAAATATAATTAAAAGCCTATATATGAATAGTTTTGGCCCCACTAGCCGGGGTCCATTTTTCGGGCTGATGAGATTAGTTCAACGAGCTGTCAAGTCACAATAAATGGTCCTATATGATGAAACACTAAGGAAATCTCTGATAATACACAAATGACTTAAGAAACGCAAAAATTATTAAATTATTTTTTCCAGTCATTATTGGTTATGTCGTTTCTAATGTTTGGATTTTTTTTCATAACATAAATATATGGAAAATTGCATTTTAAATTATCTTAAAGTCTAAAAGCAGTGACTTTTTAAAGGCGGCTTCCCTTTCTGAAAAAAAGAGAAGAAATCTGAGCCTTTGAGAGACATTTGAAATGTGCGTGAGGTGCAAACATTGAGAGGTGTAGACAGCCACAAATAGTAAATAAAAAGCAAAAAGATGGTCTACAGATACTTTGAGACTTTTCTATCTACTAAGCGCATAGTGAAGAATCTGGTCAGACTAAGCGGATGCACATGCTGGTCAGAATCTTTGCGTAACGCATATTTGAAATTGTTAAAAATGTCACTCACAGGTTCGTTTGTCTTTTACAAACCCGTTAAAGTTCTGTAAATTCAAGTCATATCGGCTTAAACTTTAACATATTACGTCTAAGAGTGAAATTCTACATTTGCCTAGAAAAAAGGCCAGAGTGACACAAGCTATTATTCTTGCAAAAGCCTAGAAAAAAACTAGAGTCATTGATAGATGTACAGTCGAATTTGGGTAAACCCTCTTTCCTTAAGTTAGTGGGCTCGTAAATTCTCCGCATTCTCAGAAGTGAACTGCTACAGTGTTAACCAAGGTTTCCTGATGATGTCATTAGGAAACCTCGGTCAACATTTCAAAAGACCATGGGTACCGAAATGTACCGTAACGGATACGGGTCCACTACTTAATCATGGTTACCTTCAAAGTGAAACTACTATTCAGGGCATACTTTCGATACGTGGTGTCTTAATAGTAAAGTCTTCCAATTTCCTGGCGAAGGCAGTTTGTCCAAAGGCTTCGATAAATGACCAAAACATGTTTGTTTGTTTGGGGTTTTTTTTATTGTTAGGTGACAAACTATTGGCGTTGGAAAAAGCATTTACTTTGCTTATGGAGGTATTTCTCAATAAATAAATCGGACTTTCTTTTGATATCAGTCAAAAATAGGTTTCATACAAGTTTTCAGCCAGAGTCCTTTTCTGAATCTTTCCATTGGAAAAAATAGATTCTTATTTTTGCGTTTTTTTAAGTCAGTCAGTGTACACATGAATGATGCGTGAACATGCACTTTCAGATTTCTTAGTTAAACTCTGATTGGACCGATGACATACGCTCTGCGGGCTGTCTAGTCTCTGAAAATGGGCCCAATCATGAACTTTCTGCCTGAACTACTTGTCGGAATTCGACCAAACTTCTTAGGAATGATGCGAATAACATGCACTTTCAGATTTCTTCGCTAAATCCCGCTTTGTGCTTATATTGGGGAAAATACTACCTGTGTGGTCCCCAAAAAGACAATTTATTTAAAACTAATTAAAACTCAGAAGGATAATGTTTAATTTGAAGACGCATAAATCCTCTCTCGAAAAGAAACCCCGTTAATGCTTTTGACGTCATATAACACACGGGCTAGATGACGCCCGTCGTTTTATGTGTAATTCTCCCAACGTCAGTATCTTTACTTATTTATCAATTTTACTTCTAGAAAAATGTAATCTTACTTTTTTTCACCCGGAAAAGGGTGAACAATTATTTAAAAATTGTGATCGTGTTATGATAGATATAATTTCATTTTCGCGTTGATGATTCCAGGAGTAAATTCTGATTGTGGGAGGAGTTATATGCAAAGCTAAATCCTCGGGCTCCGCCCTCGGATTTTACCTTTTTTGATATAACTTCTCCCCCATAAGAACTTATTCCTGGACACATCATCGCGAAAATGATTTTTTTCAAAAGTTTATTATTTAGGGTTTACAAACTCCGCTTGAAAGAAAATAATGAAACCGGGTTTGATCAGGACAGAAAATACTTTACGACCCTCTTAGGTCAAAATTAATTAAGAGTTATGAGATATGACTGCGCTTTTAATTAAAGCTTTCACTTAAATGAAGAACATCATTTGACAGGGCGTCCTAGGTTATCTGCTGGAAACAGAAATTGACTTTTATGCGAAATTTTCAAATTACTCGTGGAAATATTGCATACATGTATTACGGGGCTGTCAATCTAGAGGTCCCGGGTTCGAATCCCGACGGCGGCACTCATTCTTTCCGACTATTTGTCTCTCACCAATGGGTTGATAATCGTAGACCTATGTGAGATAGCACAATTTCACGATGTTGTTAACTGTATTAATTAAATATGCTTTAGATATCATCGTTCATATTGTAGGATGTTGTCACCTTGGTTTGTATGGTGTTTTACGCTGCAATGTTTCAGTTAAATCGCAGCGGCTGGAGCACCTTACAATGAATTCCTGGTATATCTCACACCAGTACTAGATATCACCTGGGTATCTTTGGCTCTCTTGTTTGCGTAGGCGTTGGCTTGACAAACCTTGGTCGCATTCTTATTGTTATTGAAGATATCTTCTTGAAATTTGGCATGTGTGTTAACTAATACAAGAGGTATCTATACTATTAGGGAATAGATTAAAGGAGCATTTTTGTAAGAGCTATACACCTTATCAATTTTGGCTCGGCTCTTTTCGGAGAAAAACCGAGGTATTGTGTTCGCCTTGGCGTCGTTTCTGTTGGCGTTAGTCTTCTTGTTGGTGATGGAGAAAGCGTTGGTGTCATATATCTGTTATTATTTAAGATTTGTAAACAAACTTGGCATCAATGCTCACAATAACAAGAGTTATCCAGACTATCAAGGGGGATTACTATGTAAGCATTTCGTAAGAGTTATGACCTCTTTTTTAGATCACCTGAGCACAAAGTGCTCAAGGTGAGCTATTGTGATAACTCACCGTCCGTCGTCAGTTCATCGTCCGTCCGTCCGTCCATCCGTCTACATTTTCTTTAAACATCTTCTTCTTAACCACTGGGCGAATTAAGCTGAAGCTTTGCAGTGATGTTCCTTACGTAAAGCTCTTCAAAAGTGGTTAAAAGAATTTTGTTCTATCAAAAACTCTTGGTGCCATGGTAACAGAAAGGCCGAACATTTTCCGAATATCTTATATCATAGAAAAAAATATTCTCCTCCTCTTAACCACTTAGCCAATCAAGCAGAAACTTGGAAAAAAAGATTTTTGAGTAAAGCTCTTCAAACTTGAAACAAAAAATTATTTTTCCATGGTAACGGAAAGACTGAAAATTGGCCAAAAATTGCAGATAATTTAAGAAAAAAGTTCTTATTCTGCTAAACAATAAGGTCAAGATTTCAAGAAACACTGGTTTCCATAGTAACAGAAAGGCTGAATATTGGCCAAAAATTGTTGAAAATCTTAGACAAATTTCTCCCCCCCCCCCCCCCCCCCCCCCCCTAAAACACTAGGCTAATCAAGCTGAAACTCGGCAGGGATGTTCCTTAGGTATAGTTCTACCAAAGTTGTTAAAAGAATTTCATCAAAAACTCGGGTTTCGATGGTAACAAAATGCATAAAATTGCCGAAAATCATAGAAAAAGTTATTCTCCTCTTAAACCACTTAGCGTATCAAGCTGAAACTTGGCTGATACGTTTCTGAGTAAAGCTATTAAAGTTGTTAAAAAATTTAAATTGTCAAAAACTTTGGTTTCCAGAGTAATGGAAAGTCCAAAAATGGTAGAGAATCTTAGAACAAATTCATCTTCTTCTAAACCAGTGGGTCCAATTAAGCTGAAACTTGATAGGGATATTTCTTGTGTAAAGCTCTACCAAAGTTGTAAAAAATCAATCAAAAACTCTGGTGTCATGGTAGCGGAAATGTAAACAATTGCCGAAAATCTTAGAAAAAATAAACTTCTCTTAAATCATTCGGCCTATCAATCTTATACTTGGCAGGGATGTTCTTAGGTGTAGGTCTACTAAAGTTTTTTAAAATTAAATTCCATTAAATAACTCAGGTTGCTATGTTAACAGAAAGGTTGTTCGGTGCATTACCTAATACCCTCTTTTTGGAATAACACCTTATATTTCACCAATTAACCTTCACTATTTACAAAGTGTAAGTATGTGCACTGTTTCACTCCTCGCTTTTAAGCTTTATCTTGTTGTATTTGTCTCTGTCTGCCTGTGATTTATATACATGTACATTTCTGAAAACTTATAACTTCAACTTTTCAAGATGTGGCATAAGATATCATTGTCTAAATTGTCCAAAGACTTACAATACAAAGTGCTTAACGTGTTTTACAAAGACTTTTTCAGCTGTCTGGACACTTTTCATTTTTAGATTTCAGCATCAACAGATTTGAGATGTATTCGCCTGTTTATATTCAAACCTTAAACTATGAAAGAAGCAAATTCCATTTCTTATATTTGGCACTTAGATGATGAATTAATTTTGAAGACGACCTTGATATTTGCCTAAAAACGTTTTAAGGTATCGTTAAAAGTGGAATGTATGGTTTGACTATATCTGCAACAATAACTTGGATCGGATTTGTTTATCTTTTTTTTCTAAACTATATATACATTTACTCCTGAAACAACAATAAGCATTTCAGCCATTCAGTACCGCACAATTACAGTGCTTACAGTACTTTGATTAATTAACGTTGCAAGAAGAAAATAACAAGAGTGTGACAACATTGCTCTCATTAAAAAAATTGAGAATGAAAAGGAAATTGGAAAGATAAATAGCTTAGTTTAATATCTCGTTATTTTGCTTGATATTAATCCCGATATGTCACAAATCAACAAAACATTTCTGATATCTTGACAATTTTGAGAAAACTCTTATTTATCTAATATAAATTCTATTAGCAGGAGATAAAAGTTGGGTACAAATGCGTAGTCATGGGAATAAGCAGCTTCTCGCCAATGGGTTGATAATCGTAGAGGTATGAGATAGAAGCTAAAGGGGAGGCTAGGAAGGGATGAAATGATAGTACTGCTGAGAGAAAAATAGTTAATTACATCGTGAGATTGACATTCGCCTCAATCAAAACCATTCAAAAACGCTCAAACCCAAACCCATTGAAAATATAGAATCAACAACGTTATTCAAAATAAACGTTGATAGAGAATAATTGTAACTGTAAGCGTCTTATAAGTTCTTGAAGAAATAGGAAGTTAGTATAGAACTTGTATGCATTTTATATAAAGGGAGGTAATCAATATCGTTAATTTTGTTCATACCGAACAAAATTTGCAATATAAGATTACCTCCCATTAAGTTCACTCAAAACCCGCTCCTCACACACATTCAATTTCATTCCTAAATCATTCCAGAATCATTTATCTTGTCAATTTCACGATGCTGTTAACTATAATAGGAATCCGTTGTTAGGTGTTCCAGCCGCCTCGATATAACTGAAACATAGTTTAATATGTTTGAATGGGGTTTACGCCGCTTTTAATATTATATTAGTCATATCGAGGCGGCTGAAGCACCTAACAATGAATTCCTGGTATTTCTTACACCAGCACTACCATCACATCCTTTCCTAGCCTCCAGCTGCTGTCTCACACAGGTCTACAATTGTCAACCCATTGGTGGTAGACAAATAGTCGGAAAGGATGAGTGCCGCCGTCGGGAATCGAACCATGGATCTCTAGATTTACAGTCCGGCGCGCAACCAAATACGCTTTGGCGGCGGGGAAACATTCTTGAAACACAATTCATACAAAATCAATTACTTTTTTTTTCTGGTGTTGATTTCAAAGCGTCTGATTTGTTGGCGCACACAAACGAAAAAAGAATAAACATCTTTTTAAAGGGGAGGCTTGGGGTATTGCTAATTCCGTCCAAGTTGGATTAGCTCCCTAAACTTTCACTAAAAGACTCGCTCAACACGCTTATTTTTTTATCATTGCAAAATCATTACAAAAACATTTAACTTTTCAACTTCTCGCTTTTCCTAAATGTACAGCTTCTCTCACCCTATTCCCGCTCCCCTGTCTGTCCTCTGAGCCTCTGTTGACACATTTGGTACTTTCTTGAATACACTTTGAATTCAGTTAGCTTCACAACTGCGTTTTGATGATTACAGCGTCCAATTCGTGCCGTAATAAATACAGACGTTACGCAAGATGCTGGCAACACTTTACAATTTCATCGACATTGTTATCTTATTATTATGATGAAATTTCTTTCTCTTCGACGGGAATTAATGAAATAATTATCAAACTTTGCATCATATAACAATCTATATGGTTTTGTAGCAGGATCCGTATAATTATGATAAATTTTCGAGCAATTTTTAGCCATTCGTCGTCATCCACTCGAAATTACATTCATCATCTAAACTGTTTTCATTTTCTTTCCGTTCGTAAATGAGTCGAAAGTACCTCCTTTAAAGACATCGTTTTCTTCGAATGACACGTACTTTTCTTAATACCGCTAATGTTAATTGATTTATTGCCTTTGGAGAGGAAATTGCGCTCTGGAAGAAATCCAATTATTTTTATGGGCGAGGTTTATACAAGCGGAAAATGAGGTCACTTTTCACGATCCAAGACAAATGAATTCATTACATAACAAGAAGAGAAACAGTGGTATGGATTCCTTGATTTATAAACTTCGAAAAAGAGAAAAAGCTCCAGAACGATGTAAAACTATATTTGTTTCTTCAATTAAAAATCGCTTTTGGTGGTATTTCATTTAGCCCCGTTTCGAAGATAAAGCTTTTCACTTATCGGTCGGTCCGTCCGTCGTTCGGTCTGTCCTAAGACCCTTTTTGTCCGTAGCATAGCTCAAAAAGTATGCAGGCTTGAATCATGAAATTTTGCAGGTGGATAATCATCTAATAGAAAAGGAGTTCATTTCGCAATAAACATATGTCTACTCTTCTTAATGTTTAGTTATTGTCCTTTGATGAATATATAACTTGCTCAGTCTAGCACCCAAGCCATTTCTAACAGTCCGGTAAAAAGGTTTGATTCGAACGACATAAACTGCATGCTGCACATGAAAACCGAAAAAGACCCGGAACGGTTTATGAAACTTCATATATCCTTTCTAGTAACCAGCGTTAAATGTACAAGTTTTCAATAAAGCATCGTTACAATGTTCTAGCTTTGTAGTTGTCATCGTTACAATGTACAGGCGTTCTAGTTTGCATCGTTACAATGTAATATACAATATACATATACTAATTGTATATTTGTTGTACAATATAATAGCTACCTAGTTGTCATCGGTAGAATGTACTAGTTTTCTATTTGTCATCGGTACAGTGTACCAACTTTCTAGATGCCATCGTTACATTGTACTAGCTTTCTATTTGATATCGGTGCATTGTTGTAGCTTTTTATTTCGGTACAGATCACAGGCTTTCTAGTTGTCATCGTTACAATGTACAAGCTGTCTAGATGTTATCGGTACAGCGTACAAGCTTTCTTGTTGTCATCGTTACAATGTACAAGCTTTCTAGTTGTCATCATTACAATGTTGTTGTCTTCGTTGTCGTCATCGTTGCTGTCGTCGTGCGAAAACTTGAAATCGGTGCAGTGTACTATCTTTTTATTAGTCATCGGTACAGTGTACAAGCTTTCTAGGTGTCATCCGTACAATGTACATGCTCTCTAGATGTTATCGGTACAGTATACAAGCTTTCTTGTTGTCATCCGTACAATGTACAAGCTCTCTAGATGTTATCAGTACAGTATACAAGCTTTCTTGTTGTCATCGTTTATAATGTACAAGCTTTCTAGTTGTCAGCGTTACAATGTTGTCGTCTTCGTTGTCGTCATCGTTGCTGTCGTCGTGCGAAAACTTGAAATCGGTGCAGTGTACTAGCTTTTTATTAGTCATCGGTACAGTGTAATAGCTTTTTATTAGTCATCGGTACAGTGTACTAGCTTTTTATTAGTCATCGGTACAGTGTACAAGCTTTCTAGTTGTCATCGATACAATGCACAAGCTTTCTAGATGTTTTCGGTACAGAGAACAAGCTTTCTTGTTGTCATCTTTTTAATGTACAAGTTTTATAGTTGTCATCGTTACAATGTTGTCGTCTTCATGTTTGTCATCATTGCTGTCGTCGTGCGTAAATTTTGACACTTTGAAATATCCCTAGTTCTACTGAAGGCATTCATTTCAAACTTGGCACACATCTTCTCCACCAAAGAAACAGTCTTTATTAGGGGATAAGTCTAGGTACATTGTATGCGAATTATGTCCCTTTTTCGACCTAGATTTGATCCATCATCAAGCACTCAACAGTCGAGCGAAGGTACACGTAGGAGATTCTCTTGTTTCCATTTAATGTCTCTTTCATCCAAGTCTTTGTACCTATTAATGCTGAACAAAACCTTTTCTCTTCAGAAACAGGAGTCTGAAATGAAACTTTTATAATGGCTTGGTCGCATTAAAATCCCCCTTAAAAAAATATGTATTGAAAAGCCTGGCTTCCAGGCTTATATTTTTGGAGTTATGAAAATATGCACAAAAACCGCATTTTCAGGTCAGGGGATGGACAGTATCTAAAAATACAACTTAAAGACAAACAGTATGAATTTTCACTTTTTGTGAGAGCAATTATGAAGTTACGCAATTAATGTTGACGCCATGCTGTTTATGTGAAATACTTCATAAATATTGTCTGATTTTCTGCTTGTTTAAATAGAGCCCTGATCACTAATTGAACTGCCGAGTAAAGCTGATTTTATTGTGAACAAAACTAGATTTACTGTTCTTTTACGATACATGGTTATTTTCTAAGAGAAAATTCCGTGCGACGCGACAATTTTACAGCGCCTTTTAAAATTAAAACCAGCCAATTTCGCTGAAGTATATTACAATGCAAGGCAAAAAAAACACGAGATCTACGCTTTAAGGTTATCAGTAGATTTTGCTATCTTGAAAGAAAATGATTGGCAAAATGCTATTTAATGCTAATGAAAAACAATTTCGAGACATTCAAATGTTCAAACGGAAGTGCTTTTCCCAAATAAAGTTATAATGATTGTTATTTTATTCAAACGTTTATATAATTCAACCGTTGCTAACAACAAATACATATTTAAAATCTTAACTAACCTTGGCAGTTAAGGTCGTGGGACCGTAATAGTTTTGTAACGGAACTATTACGGGTCCACTACCTTAAAAACGACATCATCACTACGTTCATGATGAGAACTCTTGTAAGACGTTTTTGCTCCACTGGACATAGCCTAACGGAGCTTTTGTCGTGACCTGGTGCCCGCTTTACTTAACGTCTTACGAAAAAAATGATCGTAAGTCAAATCACAAATCGTACATGGTGCTTTTTATTCGTTTTTAGATTCTGCATTGCAATATCTCATTGGAATCGTCTTCTAAAGACGTTTCCAATGCGTTAATGCAAGACAGAATTCCATATTTAGTTACTACTGTAGAACAACTTTTATTTTTGACTTACGCAAATTGATCGTTAGACGTTTAGTAAAACGGGCCCCTGGTGTCCGTTATTATTGTGTCCGTCCGTCTGTGAGTTCGTCCGTACACTTTTCTGTAAACATCGACGTACACATACGTGCAGAGGGGGGCATCATTTCAAAATGTTCGCAAATGTCTTTGCATCCTTTAAACCAGACTGATACAGTTAACAACATTGTGAAATTAACAAGGTGAATGATTTTGGAATGCTTTAGGAATGAAATTGAATGAGTGTGTTGAGCGAGTTTTAAGTGAACTTTATGATCCTATATCGCAAATTTTGTTCTGGCTGCAGCTGCCAACTGTTCGAAGCAAGCGCTCTCAATATACTGAAAGCGAGGTTGGGTGATTAACTGAAAAATCTCTTCTGATCTTTTGATAAAAACCGGAAGAGTTTAAGATCTGCTGATCGAAAGTTAAATAAGCCTTTGCGATGGCGGCGTTGCCATCTGTCTGTTTGTAAACTATTCTCTTTTACGTTAAAAAATTAACAAATATTATTTGATTTTCTTGATACTTTCAGAGGATTATTGTATAGTCACTTTTGAAACGAAGATTTTGTGTGAAAATTAGATAAAATTTATAGGAAAGGGAACCTTAGGATTATCAATTTAAACATTCTTTATAAAGCAATAAAGATCCAGAATATAAGTGGAGAAAAATTTGAAAGTCAGTAGCATGTCATATACCATTATGGGCTTCTATTTGTTGTTGCCCACAAAATATTTGTTCTTCATGTATGCTTATTTTTCCATTAAAATGAAAGTTTTAAACCTCAATGATTTTTACAAGCTCTATATTACCAAGAATAATGGGTTTTTCATGTTCAACAAACGCCATTATGTTTATGTTCTATTTTCTGAGCCATTCACATGTTTATCGCTTATTCAAAATCGGATCTCACTTCAAAAGGAAAGCCAATTTTATGGGAGTTTTAAGCTCGGCTGTTTTCGGAGAAACCCCAAGGTCTTGTGAGCACGTTAGTGTCGTTCGCTAGGTATTGGCGTTGGCGTGACAAACTCTTGGTATATCTATGTTGTTATTAAAGAGATCTTCATGAAACATGGTATGTGTGTTCGCCGTCACAAGAAATATCTAGACTACAACCGGGATAACTATTGAAGCAATTTTGTAAGACTTTTCGACTAAGATGAATTGCATTATCAAGCACTTACAGCCGAGCGTTGCACCCGTAGGCGGTGCTCTTGTTTTTACCATACAAAGGCCCTGTATTCCTAAGACGTATAACTTGAACTGTGCATCGAGGCCTACGGCCCATCAGCAATTACATGATAATAATGAGACAAAATACAGTGAGTGACATCAACCAGTTAGGGAATGGCAGGCAGTTTAAAAAAATCCCCTATTTTCCTAACTTGAAATCAAATTAATTTCTATCTTTTTTTAACTTGAAAATTTCAATTAATTGATTTTCAAGTTTATTGGCTGTATTTGTATCATTTAATTCCACAACACCATAAAAGTTTATTCTGCACCTGTTTCTTAGTCAATAACGAGGAAGAGGATGAATTTTATATTTCCAAATAAAGAATATTCAATGAATTCGTGATTTCGTTTGCCTTTTGAATGCGATCGACTTTGTTGCACGAACGAGTTTGGGTAATGCAATATCGCTAATTTTATCCAAGCCCATCCATTAAAAAGATCGCACAGACTTGATTATGCTAATATACTCCGTTAAACATGGTCTGAGTCCGTTTGGTAACCATAAAAATTAACAAGGAGTAAATATAAAATTATAAATACATGGGAAACACTTGGGAAAAATCAACAAAGGGAGAGAAGGAATTTCATTTCATTTTAGGTCACTTTGGAAACGTCATGATAAAGATCCTAATTGGTGGTCATATAAACGGAGTACCCATAAAAGTAATTGTGTTTCTCGAATTGATTGTTACATGTAGTAAACGGACTAACTAATCATTTAACTTTTGTCAAGAACTAAATGTTAGAGGACGCGAAGACTATTTTACTGCACTGTTTTCTATTCATAAAATTTACCTAGTTTGGACACGAAAAAGATTTCTTTGTGGCTTTGTTTTCAGAAGCGTTTTCACATAAAATGATTTTGCAATGTAGCCTGTATTGACCTGATATCACCTTTTTGATAACATAGCAAGATATAAGGCAGTCTAATTTTAGAAACAATTTGCATCCACTTTTTGCTGAATTTATAATTAAGCACTGAAAGATGATTGAATGATGAATAAAACAACATGCAAGTGTCTCTAACTATTAATGTTGTCTGGACATGGCTGCGAGAAATTATCATGACTCGGCAAAGCCTCGTCATGATAAATTCTCCCAACCTCGACCAGATGATATTGATATTTTAAGACACTAACATATTATTCTCTAATGGGGGGGGGGGGGGGGGGGTGAGACGCCTGTTTTGAAACAAACAAAAGGAAAAGATTCGCGCTATTGTCACCACCTCAGTGTCATAGGAATTATTTTTGTAAGAATTATGTCCCTTTTTCAACTTTGGGTTTTTTTTAATTATCCAGCGCCTGTAGCCTTGCTTTGGCAACCACAGGCGGTGCTCTTGTTTTTGTCTCTCTAGGTGTAATTTTAGATAGCTTCGCTACACGTGAAAGGCATGTCACTCGCTAGAAAAAAGTTCGCGACAAGCCATTGAATGCACTGCTGATATCATCGCTTACTGACTTTGATTTATTGTTTTAACCATCTCTATATAGCATTTTTCTGGAAACAATTTCGTGTAACGTGTCGATTTAACACCGATATAATCTGATTTTGGTACAACTCGAAATGATAAAAGCATTGTTCTGTTTCTAAATAGGGCATTTTAAATTCCGATGCCGTCATAGCGCAGTTGGTTGCACAACAGACTACCATTCTTCAATTATTTGGTCATGGGTGCGGTCTCCTGCGGCGACACTTATCCTTTATCGACATTTGTCCCACACGAAAAAGCTGATAATCTTATGTGTGTGTACTTCCGTTTATTTATCGTCGCTACCGTAGCGCATGCCGATATGAGCGACGCCCCCAGAAGACGGTTAGTTGTTATGGGGGATAGTGCAAGGCTACATGACGAAACTACTGCTGAGATCCGCCATGGTTCTTTAACGTGCTCGATGTAGAGTACCGTCTGACAGGACCTCTGTTTAACGTCTCATCCGAAAGACAATTAGTTTGTGTGTACCAGCACAGGAATCGAACCCAAGCGGTCGAACTTCAATGGTTTTGAAGTCCGGTGCTCTACCAACTGAGCTAATCGGGCTAAGCTAAAAATTTACACCTAAGCGGGATAGCAGCCGGAGCCTAGGTAAATATTGAATGGGAGTACGGGTTTCGATTTGCACGTTTGTATATCGCGATTTTATTGACTTGAATCTGACCCTTGCTATTTAGATGCATAAAATCTTATTATTCCTACTCGGCTTTGCACGTGTTTTCATGGGAGTGATTAACAAACGGTATTGAACGCAATATATAATTTGTTCATTGATATATTATGTCGGTAATTGTTGTTTAGGCATTTTTTTCCACAGAGGTCAAATTCGAGTCAAATTAACCATGGTATATCATATATTTAAGAGGGGTAACTGTAGTGGTTTTCTGTCAAAAGTTGCATAAGCTGTAGCTTGAAACTAATTAAAATGACATTTTGGTGTTTAAATGTTAGACATAAAATTGAACGTTATCTTTTTTACCCAAGCCTTTTTATAGTGTTTTAATGTTTTAAATAAATCTTTCTTTTCGTTAATAGCTCTTCTGTCACATATTTTCTCAATTATTTTTAAAAAATATAATGTAACAATATCAGTAACGTATTTCCTAGACAAAAAGAATGAAATAATAACTTCTTGGCAAACTGCATTCGGAACGTCGCTCGGGCTTTTCCGAAAACTGGAAAGTACCTCGGACGTAAGTATAGTAATTTTCGGTCATTTATAGGTAATTGGGTTTGTGATGGAATTTTGATTAATACGCTAAAAGAAAACACATTTCAATAATGAGTTTTTGTTTCTGTGGACATCTTTGGGCATATACTAATTATATGACAAAAAGCAGTAAAACACTGCGTTTTGTTATCTAATTATTAAATGCCGACTTTATTCTTCCGTTGATTTTGTTTTATGCAAAGTCATCCTTAGCGGGATTGTTTATAAATGTGACGTGCGAAATGACGTGCTTTCATGGACCCGCCCTTATTATTACAGAGGTCTATTCTGTGGAATCGCCGAGGGTTTCCGATTGGATAAACTGTTGTCCTTTTGGGTTAAAGCATACCCTCTCAATCGTCTATTGTTAGCGCATGAGACTCCCCTTTCGTCTTGTTCAGATTATTGATCATCCGGAGGATGGGATCTATGATTGCAAAAACTTTTTGCACTTCAGTTTATAAACACCTGAAAATATTTCTAATAGTTTTGGTTGGATTAAGCTTTGATTGGAGTCGTTTTTTATCTTATAACTATACAAATAAATGTGTGATAACACACCGTATGATATTCTTTATGATATCAAATAGTTATTTTTAGAACAATGATACAATGCGTTTTTTTTTTTTATTGAAACTTGCATTTCAGTTAGAAACACTGATGAAAACAAGACAAATATAGGTTATGAGATAAATATGGTACGTACTTAGTGTATTGAATGAAAAAAAAATATCAAACTCGGTTGTGAGAATTGATAATTGTCTCGGCAGAGCCTCGACAATTTTCAATTCTCCCAGCCTCGTTAGATATTTTTTTTCATACAATATATTGAGTACGTATTATATATGTGCCAAGCAACCGGTCATTTGGGAAAGTGCGGCGTTCAGGATAGACTGTTTGCGATAAAAGCTGTTCGTGACGATGCCTTTGTACAGTTAACAATATCGTGAAATTAACAGGATGAACGACTTTGGAATGATTATGGAATGAAATTGAATGTGTGTGGATCGAGTTTTGAGTGAAATTAAAGGGGGAAATCCAACATCTCTAATTTTGTTCAGGATGAACAAAATTAGCGATATGTATTACCTCCCTTTAATAAAATATGCATATAAGTTCTATAAAGAGCTTCCTATGTTTTCAAACACCAATCAGACGCTTATAATTTCAGATATGTCAGTGAAATCGTTATTTTTCTTAAGCAATTTTCATTTTGAATGTAGTTGTTGATCTTATCTCGTTAGTGATTTTTGGAGCGTTTTTGAGTGATTTGAGTGAGTGTTTGAAATGAATGAATGAGGAGCGATTTAGAATGGTTTTGATTGAGATGAATGTCATTTTCACGATGTAACAGTAATTAATTTACTGTTTCTTCAACAATTTTCTGACGATTTTTTTAAAATATCTTTTTAAACTCATAAATGTTAAGATACGATACTTTTCTCTTCTTTTTCTTAGAAAGAACTTGGTCTCGCGGGCAAATTTTATGTAATAAAACATTTCTGTTCCTTTGATCTAGGAGCTGTAAATAAATATTTATCGTAAGCTGAATCAGTGTTATACAAGGAAAAGCTGTTTATAAAAGAGGCTTTGTTGTTTTCACATACTATTTTTGAAAGCATTTCTAAAGAACCATTAACATGAAACGGGAATTTATAGTTGATCAGACTCTGCACAAACACAGCCCTGTGTTCAGGATAACGAAACGCTTGCAAAATATTTTATGTGACGCCAAATTCTCTGGAAACTTTCTATGATTGTTCGCAAGGTTTTGGATGAAAATATAATGAAACACGAGACAAGGAGCCAAAAGGATTATAGCCAAGAATATATTGAATGAGAGAAATTCGGCAAGGGTTGCTTTCACTTTAAACATTCTTTTCAAGGAATAAAGTTCCTGAATAAAGTTCCTGAAAAGCAGATAAGATTAAAGAAGAAAATCAGTAGTCAGTAGTGCGTCTCAGGTCCCTGTGGGCTTATTGTTTCAGGTTAAGATTATTGCCAAACGCCTACGGGGCTGTAACTTTCATTGTGTTTTTTCTTCATCCATTCTTTCTCTTAGTCTCTTATTAAATAAGACCTTATGTTTAGATATACTTCGAACTCTTTTGTACCTGATGCCATTTTCTGTGATGTAATCTTTTATTCACAGAAGCTTCATAAATATTTCCGTAATTTTCTGCTTGTTTAAAAAACGACCACAAGACTAATTGATCCGCCTTTGGAAGCCGATTTTATCGTTTTACAAAACTTGATTTATTGGTATTTTACGATATTTAGTTATTTCCTAGAGACTGTTTCGTGCAACACGACAATTGAGTACCGATAAAATCGGAGTTGGTGCCGCTCGAAATGATAACACATTGTAATTTTAAAATTAAGACCTTCTCAAAACATAAAAACCAAAAGCTGCAAACTCAATATGTAACTTGTTTCTTTGAATAGAAAAGAATAAAAAGATAACATAGAGAGCAAGTATATCTTAAAATTTGATTATTTTAAGTGGGTAAACTCTTATTAGGAACAAGTCGGTCAAAAGGATTTGTTATCCCCCCCCCCCCGCGTCGTTCAGCAAAAGGGATATAGTAATGGTCTCAGTCCGTCATTCCGTCATTCCGTGAAATTGGAATTGGATTACCTCCTATTAAATTCACCCAAAACTCGCTCCACACATTCATTCAATATGATTTCTAAATCGTTCCAAAATCATTCACCTTGTCAGTTTCACGATGTTGTTAACTGTACAAGGTAACTCCATCATGACGTCATTCAGATTTTTTTATAACGCTCCGCTCAGATGATTCCAAAATGGTGAAACTAAAGGAAGCTGGGTAAATTCCTTTCACTGCTTTGGCGGCGAGTACCGTTTTTCCTTGATAATCAACCGAAAAACATTCTTTAAACAAGAAATTATTACCGACTGATTCATATTATCAACATGCACGCTGTGTGTGCTCTCTGAACGGTTATTAATCCCATCTGCACTTGTTGCCTTTTCTAATCATGCACTGTTTGATCAAACATAAGTTTTATTTCGGCCATGGATCATAACTTTCAGGGATCATAACTTTTAATTCAACGTACAAAAAAATCTTTCATCGCTGTTTCAAAGTAAATTCGTTTAATTTCCATGATTTTATGGCAAAATAAATGGCATAATGAAATAAAGCAAACATGACGGTCAATTAGTGTAATAACGAAAAACAAAGTATATATATTTGCATTCCTATTTCAATTGAATAAAACAGCACAGTGAAAAACAAGACAACTAAATCCAATTTGATTTAGATTTCATTTAAATTCTACCCTGGACGTCCTGGGGGAAATTAATAATTATGAATCCAAAACTAGAAATGAAATGTCATTTTTGGAAAAAAAGGAAATAAAATGAATCAATTAATACATAAATATGAAAATAAACATGTTTTCTTTAATGCTTTTCGGTGGTTTATCGAGAAATAACGGTAGATTATCACTTGATAATCTCACTGCAAAAGCAGTGAAATTATCAAAAACTTATACCCTGCTTTTGTGCATTTCATCCTATCTGACGTCATATATGCGGGGCGAAATAAGTGACGTCACATGAACGTTGTATAGCAATCACGCGCAAAATGACGCGCTTTACGGAAATGTGTCCTAGAAATTTCAAATTTTGACTCATTTTTGCACTAAAGAAATAGAAATAATCGTTTGTTTTTCGAGTAAGATCGATTAATATTTCATTTCGTAAACAACAAAAGCTATATTTTCACTCGTGGCTCTGCCACTCGTGAAAATGTAGCGTTTGTTGTTCACTCAATGGAATATAAATCGATCTTACACGAAACAAACGATTATCCTCTTTATATTCTGCTTCTTTATGTCTAGTTTTAAGTCTAAGATTTATTTTGTTTTTCTTTTTAAGTTTTCAATTTCAGATTTGTTTATAAACTTATCATTGAATTCAAAAAAACATATTATAAGATGTGCATGTTTTTAGGGTTACCTTTTATAATTGGTCATAGATACCATAGAATTGATAATATAAAAAAAAAATCATTAACTTTGGGCAAGTATTATGAGTGTGATTCTAAAGCAAGCAATAACTTAGCAGAAATGTTCCTAGGGTGACCTTCTTCCAAAGTTAATCAAGAAATTTGAATAACCTTCAAATATGAACGTGGCAGGTCGGGGCTTATTTTCACTTTTAATTCTCAAAAAATCATCTCTTCCAAAAAGCTTTGGCCGATTTCAATGAAACTTGGCATATATGTTCCTTGTTGGAACCTTTACTTACATTGTTAAAGAAATTTTGATTGATACCCAAATATCGGCATGGCAGGACGAGGCTTATTTTCACTTTAAAATCTTCAGAGAAATGTTCTCCTTTCATTGCGATTTCAATGAAACTTGGCATGAATGTTCATTTGGGTAACCCTTAACCCGATAAAAAATTTGATTGACCCCGAAATATCGGCGTGGTAGGGCGGAGCTTATTTTCACTGAAAACCTTTAAGAATATTCTCCTCACAAAGTATTCGGTAGATTTCAATGTAATTTGGCATGAATGTTTCTTGTGTGACCCTTTTATCATATTGTTCAATATTAAGATTGACCCCCCCCCCCCCAAAAAAAAAAAAAAATGGGCGTGGCAGGTTTTTCACTTTAAAATTTTCTCCGCCCAAACCATCGATCCCTATTCAATGAAACTTCGCATGTATATTACTTAGGTGACCAGGTACCAAAGTAGTTCAAGAAATTTTGATTGACCCCCAAATAAGGGTGTGGCAGCTTTTTCACTTAAAATTAGTTTGAAATCCTCTCCTCCCAAACCATTGGTCAGATTTCAATGAAATTTGGCATGAAAGTTTCTTTGATGACTCTTTACTTAGACTGTCCATGAAATTTTGATTTAGACTCTTATCTTCTCTTACAAAACCATTTGAACTATTTCAACATCCCTTGATTGACCCCCCAAATATTGGCGTAGAAGTGTGGGGGTAGATTTTCATTTTAAAATCTTAACCCCTTGGCCGAGCTCGATAAAACTTGGCATAAATGTTTCTTTAGTGACCCTTTACTTATATTATTTAACAAAATTTGATTGCCACCCAAATTTGCCGTAGCAGAGCGCGGCTTTTTTCACTTTAAAAAAACTTACAAAAAAATCTTCACCTCCAAACCCTTCGGCTGATTTCAATGAAACCTTGCATGAATGTTCCTTTAGGGATCTTTTATTATCATTGTTTAAGAAATTTTGATTGACACCCCCCCCCCCCCCCCAATTTTGCCGTGGCATAGCGGGGCTTAATTTCTATTTAGAATTGTTAAAAACTTCTCCTCTGAGGATTATGTATCTTAATTGCTTTAAGAAGTTTAATTGACCTTCAAGTATGGGCGTGGCAGGGCGGGGCTTATTTTCACTTTAAAATATCCGCTCAAACCATTGGGCTATTTTCAATAAAACTTGGCATGAATGTTCCGTAAGTGACCATGTTCCGAAATTGATTTCTTTTCGAATATCTCTTTTTTTTTCAAATCCTAAGATGTTAAAGCCATTGGAGCGATACAGGTGATCTTGGGCCACTTGTTATTTCTTGTTTATTTCTTGACAATACCATTTCCGACAAATCTACTGTCACCAACGAGTCTCTACAGCCTGCATTTTCAGAGAAAGCGGATTGTCTTGCAAATTCTAGGGACTCTTATACTTAATATCATCGTGAAATATCCAATATGAATGAACTTGAATGATTTCGGAAAGTAATTGAATGAATGCGATGAGAGTTTGAAATGACAATAAATGGAGAAAATACGATATTTAGGTAGCAGTGGACACGGCCGCCGTCATGGTGTATCTGGTAGCGCGTCGGAATATCATTCAAAAGGTCCCGGGTTCGATTCCCGACGGCGGCTTTCGTCCTTTCCAAATTTTAGTCTTCCACCAATGGGTTGATAATCGTGTGTTACCGGTGTTACGCCTCTGTGTTGTGCTAACTCAGGGGTGTGAAATTCCCACGCCCAACTTGTCCGACACGAGTTTTTTTCCGCCTGTGGACAAGTATTTTTCCAGTCCACTTGCCCATGGACAAGTAAATACCAGAAAAAATATTAGAATGGTACTAAACAGATCTAAGAGATTGATTGTTATTATGTTATTATCAAAGGGCAGAAAACATTGGTTTTTAATGAAGAAAATGCTGGAGTTCACTGGAATGATTTCGGAGAGTAATTGAATGGATGCGCTGAGACTGTTTAAATAACAATGAATGGAGATAAAAGGATATTCAAGTAGCAATGGACACGGCCGCCGTCATAGTGTATTTGGTTGCGCGTCGAACTATCATTCAAAAGATCTCGGGTTCGATTCCCGACAGCGGCTTTGGTCCTTTCTGACTATTTGTCTTCCACCAATGGATTGATAATCGTAATTTTGTGTTACCGGTGTTACGCCTCAGTGGTGTGTTCACTCTGGGGTGTGATTCCAATAGTCCTTCTTCTTGTCCGACACGTGTTTTTCCACCTATGGACAAGTATTTTTTCTATGCCACTTGCCCATGGACAAGTAAATTCCAGAACAAATATCAGAATGTTACATGTACTAAACAGATCTAAGAGATTGATTATCATAATGTTTTATCGAAGGGTAGAAAACATTGGTTTTTAATGAAAAAAATGCTGGAGTTCAGCATTTTCTTCTTTTAAAACAATGTTCCCTCAAAATCGATTGATTTTCTTTTTGGATGGCATGTTGTATTTTAACCTGGACAAGTAGAAAATCATCTTTTTCTTGTCCGGGGACAAGTGGAGAAATTGTGTATTTCCACATCCCTGGAACTTAACTCATTCGGAATTTGTACAAAGCTGTTGAAAAAAGTCTTACTTTCATAATAAGATCAAATGTTTTAATGCTTCTTACCCAGATAAGAAAAAAAAAGGCAAACATACATGCTTGTCAAATTTGGATTGTATATATTAAGCTGTATATAACTAAAGCTCAAATTTCAGTACTCAGACAACATTAAGTGATTAACACACCTATTAGAATTATCAGACACCCATCCAGATCATATTTCGCCATATTTATTAATTTAGTGCTAGAATCCTTTTAATGATTAAATAATTGATAACGCCAATTATTTTTACGTGTTATTTATTCTTAGCACTCGCTTCTATTTCATGTTATTCCGCGTGTACTTGTAAACGTTCACAGACAATAAATCATATTTAATACTCCTTCGTTCAATTTTTCTGAAAATAGTTGTGTTTCAGTTAAAATCCTACCTTAAATTTGGCTTATAGAACTCGTTTGGGCGCCCGTAAACTAGTCGTAATCCCGAAGATCGTTCGGTAGCTTATTTCGATGCCCGTGCGATTATTACATGTTTTACGGTATTCGGTACATCACTCGGACTTTCCGTAAACTGGAAAAAACCTAGGACGTTAGTAAAGTAATTTTGAGTATTTTTAGGTGATTCTGATTCTAGGTAGCGTACTTTGGTCAATACACTTAAAAAAACTTTTAGTTCTCTCCTCTATGTAGATCTTTTGGGAATTTTATAAATTGATGGTTTTGTTTTGTTATCAAGTTAGAAAATTTCGAGTTATAACCTTTCGTTGATTTTGTTTTTCGAAACGTCATCTTCAGTGATGTTCCATAACGTCATATAAACCGACGTTCAATGTGACGCTCTTGCATGTCTGCGTCCTCATTATTCCCCAATCAGATCATCTCTCGGCCATTTCCGTAAATCGCAAAAGATTTCGGATGTATCTTAGTCGTAAACCGGTGCATTTTGTTACCCGAATGAGTGTAAGAAAACTAGTGCTTCATTCGGAGGCGCGTTCTACAGGTTTATATTTTTAAAAGTATGATTGAGATTTTATAGAAGAAGCAAAGTTTGCTCTCGAAATTTAGAGGACTAACGCCTTTTCGACTGATATCATCGAATCTTTCCTAGGTTTTCCCCTAATTTTCAAAATAGTTCGTCTATGTCCATCCTAGGTTGATCGTTAGATTGGCCGAGGCTTGTTCCGAATGCATAATTCCCGATGTCTATTCCGTAGAATCGCCGAAAGTTCCCGATTGGTTATACGGTAGTCGCATGAAATCTTTGCAAGCTTGTTTAACTAATAGTTAAAAATTTTGTAAAAAAAAAAAGGCCGTACGAAGGCTTTAGCCTGCCCCGCGTTCAGGATCGCCAAACGGTACAAACAGTTTTCCAATTGTACCACTCTTTGCACGTGCACCTACGTGCAAAGCGGGGTATAATTGGAAAACTGTTTTCACCATGATATCAAGTTTGTGTTTTTATAACTATTGTCTTGGCTTCAACATAAAGAATTTAGATCTATGGGGATATGTTCTATTAACGACAAATCTTTACGTATTTGCTTCATGATATTAAATTATAAAATGTAAAAAGGGTGTTTTTTTTTTCTTTATTTCATGGAGATGTGAACCTAAAAGCCTAGTCACACTTACAGCTGAACCCGCTTCGCGCATCCATACGGTGTGATAAGGTTTTGAACTTCATATCTAGACGAAATAAAAAAAACTCTCTTTGTCTCCAGAATGAGGAATGATAATCATTAATGGATCACTATATATGCGATTTTCAAAAGGGTTTAACGCCGCTTTCAACATGATTGGGCCGCCGTCATTGCGCAGTTGGTAGAGCGTCGGACTGTCAATTTAGAGGTCCCGAGTTCTCGCAAAAATGCATCCGAGCCTCCCACTAATCATCCCATTTAGGCGTTCTCAATTGCACTTAACCCTTTCCTGTTTTACAAAATTTTGGACCTGTCCAAATTCAAAGGTTTTGCAGACGAATATTTAAAATGGATTTAATTTGAAAAATAACCATTCAGTAGGATAGAAAATAATGTGGAAAAAGAAGAAATTGCTTGTCAGAAGCAATTTCTTCTTTTTTCACAATGTTTTCTCAATCATTAAATCATAGGCACGTGAAAAGCAGGGATTAAACAGCAAAGGGTTAACAAACGCCCACTGGTAGAAGGAAAATGACTCGTGTTGGACCTGAGCGCGCGATATGGACAGATTTTGAGTGGAATGAGCGAAAATTTCACAGTGTTATTAACCGTATTAGAATTATCCATCGTGTTCCCTATGTCATTTAAATAGGATTCAGAACATAAACGTTTCAAAAGGTGTTATCCTATAAATATTATCTTTCCATTAAATGTCGAGTAGGAAGGCGTTAAAAGTCTTCTCGGCTTTATGAATATTCCATCCATTTTCATTTTTATGATTATTTGCTAAGATGGATAGTTGCTTCCTAACACAAAGTGCTTACATGTTACTAAGTTGTAGAAAGCATTATTGGAACCTCCACATAGAGAAAAATAAATTTGATTTAAAAAAAAATAGATAAAATTAAAGGGGTTGGGAACGAGTATTGAATGTGTCCTTACTTTTACTCAATAGTTTGCACGCAAATCAACGCGAAAAGTGGTTTTTCATTTATTTGTTTAAATATGACATTTAAAACATTTAACATTTTTAGCTCGGCTGTTTTCGGAAAAAAACCTGAGGTATTGCTATTGCCTTGGTGTCGTCGTCATTGTTGTCGTCGTCGCCGTGCGAAAATGTTGACAATTTGTGATATCTCTGGTACTACTGAAGACATTCACCTAAAACTTGGCACACACGTTCACCATCAAAAGAGCAACCTATACTATCAAGGAGGGGGGGATATATCTAGATGCATCTTTGACAAAGTATGCCTCTTCTTCGACTTCGATTTTATTCCACCATACAGCACTTCACGGCCGAGCGTAGGCATCCGTAGGCGGTGCTCTTGTTGAGTAATAATATAGGGCCGGGTCATCTAACTACCATCTTGTCGAACCAAGGGTTACGAACGTTTTACTTATCTTCGGTATTCGAGAAGAAGCTATCGATTCGATACCCCTTGACTCGTGATGTCTAACTACGTATTCCTGGTTCTTCCTACACCGTACCTTTTACAAAATCCTTTTCGAGTCTGAGGTTGACGATCATCCATCCTACCCTTTGGTCATCCTAGGTAGCCCGGCATCGGTCTATTCCCTAGACTTAATGTATCGAATGAAAGGAGAATAACGTAAAGATTTACGCCTTGGCGCTGGGGATATCATTTTGAAGGCAGACAAATTTCTGATTTGAATGTAATAGTTGTGAACATCGTGAAATTGACATGGTGAATGTTTTCGAATAATTTTGGAATAAAATTGAATAAGTGGAAACAAGTTTTGAATGAAATAACATGGAAGGATATGAATAGATCCGCAACGTTTCGGCAGGAATGAACTTTAACAGTGTCAACCGATGTTTCCTAATGAAGTTCCGATTAGGAAACCTCGGTTAACATTGTGAAAGATCATGTGTTCCGAAATGTTGAGGAACCATTACGGGTCTACTACCTTGACGCTCCGTTTATAACCTTCTTTCAAAAAGCATATGACTCAAACGCTCGGAAATCGTCTATAATGTGTCTAAATCGTCTCTACGACGTTATTCAAATCAATCTTGAGTAATTTCATGGTTTTACAGGCTGGAATCGATTTGAAAGGTTCTTGAAGACACACAAATCTTTAAATAGAATATTTTCATTTTTAGCTCGGCTGTTTTCGGAGAAAACCCGAGGTATTGCTATAGCCTTCGTGTGTCATCGTTGTCGTCGTCGTCGTGCGAAAACTTTGGCCTTTTGTAATATCTCTGTTTCTACAGAAAGCATATACTTGAAACTTGGCATACATGTTCACCATCAAAAGAGCAACCTATACTATCAAGGGGGATAACTCTAGATGCATTTTGAACAAATTATGCCCCTTTTTTTACTTAGATTTTTTCCCACCATCCAGCACTCGACAGCCGAGCGTCGGCACCCGTGGGCGGTGCTCTTGTTTTTATTTTCTTTCAATACTGGTCGATTTGAATTAATGTTTGGTGATTTTGGACAATTTCGGAGTGTTCTCGAATGATTACGGAGCCTTTTGAAATGCATTGAATGGGACGCCGATCGAGCTATTAAGAATGGTTTTGATCGAGGCGAAATTCAATTTCTCATTATAACTCACATTTACAAATTGCGTCTTTGTCAGATTACTTCCCTTTGTAAGTTCAAGGAGATAGAGGTTTTCAGACTAATACCTCTATGAATTAAAAAAAAATCTCTCCATCTCTTTAATATCATAAAGCAAAATTGTAAATATTCCTCCGGATTTTTGCAAATTTCTTGTGCGAGCCTAAAAAAGGTATTTTTCAGACAATTAAAATGCACAAATCTTAATGGACAAATCTTAAGTAAAATCGTTGGTCGTCGCACCGTAGATAAAATCCGCAAGGGAGATTACTGTTCTTTGCCTGAAGCCTAGCTTTTTGAAAAGTTATCTCCCGTCACTTTGACGGCGTCTCGGTTAGCACGCTTTTTTCCTCTTCCACCTTTTCTTCTACCTTGATGCAATGATATGAACCAATAGGAAAAAAATTGGTACAGATTTAATACAAAAATTCATACAAAATTTCCAGGAAAGATTTGTAATAAATCTTAGTGAGCGTACCCACACTCTTTGTATTTTCGCCCTACGATCCACTCCCATCTGCTAACCACTTAGTGAGAAATTACGGACAAATCCGGTACATTTTCTACCGGAACTACATTGTCCCAAAACAATTTGGGGTGTTTTCGACGGTAACACTTTGCATTTTTATTTTTACGCGGCGTCTCGCCCCTCATAAATCTAATCTTTAACTTTATCTCCATCAAAAAGAGAGGTCCGCTTGGCCAGGAACTAAATGAATTTCGTGTCCGTGGTTTGGCTTAACATGGTTTCAAACCTCCATGGCAAAAACCTTTGTATAGGTAGCCTTTTTGCTAGCTAGCGCACGAGGTAGTTCCAAAGAAAGCAAAATCATAACGGCAAAATATTTCAATAAACTCCCGTGGCTTAACGATATAGAATTGTGATAAAAAATATAATTGAATTCGTGCAGGAATGCAGGTAAAATCCGAATCATGTGTGAATCATACCAAGGCCGTTACTACCATTACGTACATTACGCAAGTGCGTAATAGAAATAAATCCTCTTTCGAAAAAAGTCGTTGATGAATGATCATAACATCGAAACTGCAGCTTATTCAAAGTGTAGTTATGATGTTTTGGTTATTCGCCATTATAGAAAAGAACAGTGGACTTAGGCCATTCATCTTTTGTCACAGTCCACATATCGCCTTTATCGTATATTTAAATATATCGCCTTCTGAGTGTATAAATTGCATTATCCTAGTTACGCCTATGCATACAGTGTGAATATATTTTTTATCCGTCACGCGAAAAGCGACCATCTGGGTAGTGCGTAAACTGTCGACCCCAGTCAGACTACGAGGATTGCGCAGACTGACTTGGCTCGAAACTTTTCGCAATGTGCTTATTTTCTGAATCTAAAATGATCAATCTTTCGTTCAGTGAATTAATCTTTGAAACGCGAGCTCTGATTGACCTATGCTGGACCCAAAATCTTTCTCAAATATTCATATTTCAGAGTTCTGAGATGGTCACATTTCGCATGACGGGTCAAATTTTAGTTCAACAGAGTGTCTGAAGAACTAAAGCGATACGTTTTGTCTTCTCGTTAACTTTCCCACGTAATCGCGATAGAGTCCACAGTTTCCATGCCATTTGCTTCAAACTTAAACAGAAGGATTGTACCAGCATCAGAAAAGCTCATTCCGAAAATTTGTCAGGTCCGTCAAGTATCAGAGTAAAAGGGCAATCGGGAACCTTCGGTGATTCTACGGAATAGACCTCGGGAATAATATGGGCGAAGCCATGAAAGCGCGTCGTTTCGCACGTGGGTTATGGCGTCACAAACATCAACGAATTACCACCAGAACCGAATTTCCTAAAAAATGACCCAAAAATACTTCACTTACGTCCGAGGTACTTTTCAGTTTACGGAAAAGTCCGAGCGATGTTCCAAATGGGTAAAAGGGATCTTAATTAAGGAAATTTTATTTAGATATACTTGTTATCGCGATAGAGCCCGCATATTTGACGAAACAAAACAATCGCAATTTTTCGCTTTTTTGTTTGAAACATGTTCGATCTTTGATGGCAGCACTACACTCCACAAAACTTCTAAGCGGCCACTTGCTTCCTTGGTCATATGTTATAAATGCCGCATTGTTTCATTCCGTTTCCACTTGAATAATGTAGTCAAGTAATTTATAAAGTTAACAAGAAAAAAATCAGCATAATAAGTCAACAAGAATTGTTTTAAAATTAAACGAAACTTGATTTCAAAGTAAACATTGGTGGGTGGGGTATTTTTGACATTTCTTGTAAGGAAGAAGAATGTGTTGAAAGTTGTGTCATATTTTTCAATTTTTAGAAGTCTAATGCCGTTCTAACACTGATATCAGTACTTAAAATTGTTAGGATTTGCAATGTTCAAGAGTTGAAAATTTCAAATTTCCCTAAAAATAGTCATTTTTGTGACTTTTGAATTTGAGGGTACATGCATTTGATTCCGTCTTAAGGACTTCCTGGTACATGATTTTACAAAACACTTAGACAGGATGGTGACTGACTGGCCACTCTTTGGAATGGCAAAGCTCATATTTCAAAATGGAAATCGAAAATATGTGAAAAATGGAGAAATGTAAGGTGGCCGCTTAGGACTTTTGAGTAGTGTATTCCCGATCACGGCACTCATCCTTACCGACTATTTGAGCCTGTGTGGGAGATTTCCAACAATTTCTAATATGTGCAAAGCAAACACTCTGACCAGCCTGTGCATCCGCACAGTCTGATCCGAGTCTTCACTGTGCATTTAGTATATAGATAAGGTCTCAAAGTATCTGTAGACCATCAGGTAACTTTATATTTGCAATTTGTAGCTGTATATATTACTCAATGTTTGCTTTTCACGAAGTTTTAATATTGTTGGAAATGTCATGCACAGGCTCATTTGTCTTAGTCAAATGGGCTGGTAATAGTAGACATATGCGATGTAGCAGCTGGAGGCTAGGAAATGATGTAATGGCAATACTGGTGTGAGATATACCAGGAATCTATTGTTAGGTGCCCCTGCAGACGCGATTTAACTGAAGGATTATTGAAAGCGACATAAAACCGAAACAAACAAATCTTTCGAAAATGGGTTAGGTCCGTTAAGTGTCAGAGGAAAATGGGCCATATGTAAATTTGGTTTAAATACCTTCGTCATTTGATGGTAGAGTCCATAGTTTTCAACCGATTTGTTTCAAACTTTCATAGAATGATCGTACCAACATAAAAATGTTTCTTTATTAAAGTGGGTCAGATTCGTCATGCATCATGGGAAACGGGGTTTTATGGAAACTTGATTAAGATGTATTCGTTATGGCGATAGAGTCCACAATTTTCATTCGATTTGCTTCAAACTTTCACAGAAATTGATAAATTGAGTCCTATGGAAAAGTGTGTATAAATAAAAAATATAATAGAATTACCTCATCTCTTGACCTTTAACTTCCTGGAGGGAAGAGGATTTTCCTTAAGTACTTTCAAGTAGCATGTGATTACATCTTATACAGACCTTATGTGCCATTACCTTTTGAAGGGAGTCAATAGAGCATACCCTAATGGGCCTCTTGTTTGTCGTTTACATCGTGAAATAAATTGAGTTGGGGTTTTACGTCGCTTTCAACAATCTCTCAGTTATATCGCGACGACTGGAGCAACTAACAATGGATTCCTTGTATTTCTCACACTAGTACTACCACCACATCCCTTTCCTAGCCTCCAGTTGCTATTCCACATAGGTTTACGATTATCTACCCATTGGTGGAAGACAAATTTCGGAAAGGATAAGTGCCGCGACCGGGGATCGAACCCGTGCGAATATAGACTCCTGGATTAGAAGTCCGGTGCGCTACCAACTGCGCTATTGCCGTGGTTCGTGAATTAAAAAATCAACTCTACAAAAAATGACAAAAGAAAAAAAAGAGATAGAAAATTAGTTATATTTACTGAAATTTATATCTTCTTTGTTGGGATATAGCCTTAAAAACAACAAAAACATGAAAGATTTATCATCAATATTTTTTGTCATGGCAAAGAATATTTTACATTGCATCTTGAGGGGTCAGTGCAGCACTATTGTAATACTTACAATAGTGCTGCACTGACCCCTCAATCTAAGCTCGGTATAAAGCAGCTTTTTATCGGGAGCATATAGTGGTATGGTAAAACCTTGCGGTTTTCCGCCTTGCCTTTGGGATGACAAAGCCCTGGTGCACGTGCAAAGAGGTCTGAAGAGCATATTTTCCATACTGTTTCGACAACATTTTAATCTGGGCCCGAGGTTATAAAACTTTTCTCATTCTCAATTCATTTTTTTTTTTCAAATTTCAATTTGAGATTAAAGTCGTAATTCTGTTTTAATACTCATTTCAATGTAAATAAATAACAACTTAATTATATTCCCTTTTATTTTCATTCATTTATATAAATTTAAATTTGAGCGGCTACGATATAACTGAAAAATTGTTGAAAGCGGTGGAAAACTCCATTCAATCAAGCAATCGAAAGAACGGTCCTTATGGTGTTAAAATCATTCTGATCAAGTTTGATGAAATTCCGATAAAAATAGGGACTCTAGAGCGTTGCGTAATACGAACTTTGTATTGTTTTGCGTTGGTTTTTTTTTTTCAAAACTGAGAAATCTGTATATCAATATAGAATTTACAACTCACCGCACAAAATCTACCTATGTCGAGAAATAACATTTCAATCTTATCAACAGGATTAGAAAATTATTCGAATAAAAATAATTTTTAACTATTATCGATATTTACTCGATGTACGAGCATTCTTTTTATTTCAATATTTATAAGAAATAAAAAGGAAGACTAGATCACCGCCTACGGGTGTAACGCTCGGCTGCAGTTACTGCAAAGTGTTAAGTCGAAAAAGGGGCAAAAATCTTACAAAAATGCTTTCAGAGTTAACCCAATTTGTGGTCTGGATAGCCCTTGTGATGGTGAACGCACGTGCCAGGTTTCGTGATCATATCTTCAATTTTAACAGAGATTTGACCAAGGGTAAAGTTTGTCAGGCGAATGCCAACGCCTACGCCAACAAAAACCAACGCGGACGATACTAAGAAGATGACAATGGTATAATAATACAAATTTATTGATAGTTTATGAATGTATTATGGATGTAACAACCACCATATAATTTTGTTACATCACGTGTTGTGAAGAAACAGTCCTATTTGTTTAATAGGAAATCTTTCACCCTTTGCTGTTTAATCCCTGCTTTTTACGTGCCTGTGATTTTATGATTGAAAAAACATTGTGAAAAAAAGAAGAAATTGCTTCTGACAAACAATTTCTTCTTTTTCCACACTTTTTTCTAACCTACTGAATGGTAATTTTTCAGTTTAAATTCACTTTTAATTTTCGTCTGCAAAACCTTTGAATTTGGACAGGTCCAAAATTTTGTAAAACAGGAATGGGTTAAAATTCTTTAACATTCTTTACCATGACGGTTGGGCAACAAGTGAATATGGAGGGGCACACGTATTAACAATCATGCAGAAGTGACTGGAACGAGTCTCTAAAATCGTGCTTAGGTGAAACATGCATAATGTAGCATTGCGTCAAACGGACAGCCAGTGCTTGACATTTCCAACAATTTGAAATTTGTTTGAGTTGCAAATATTGAGCAGCCTTGATAGTCACATTGTGCGATTAAAAGATTGTCTGTCTGTCTTAACGCACTTTGAGACCTCATCTACTTATAAAGCGAAATGTGAAGATCCTGGACAGACTGTGCGGATGCACAGGCTCGCCACAGTCTTTGCTTTGCGCACATTTGAACTTGTTGGAAATGCCACGCACAGACTCATTCTAATCTTATCGACATGAGTAGAAAAATATTAGAATATTTAATCGATTGTTTCAGCATATTTTATTTCAATATTTAATAAAAAATAAAAGGTAAACACTAGGGCCATGGTGGCCCACAATTGCTCACATGAGTTAACTGTCTAAAGATCTGACCTCTCAACCTAGTGTTAAACCAAACTGGACCCAATTCAAACCAGACTAAGATTTCATAAAGACAATCAATCTAAGCAATTTTTAGGGTGATTGGGCAACATATATGGCCTCTTGGGAGTCTACAAATTTCTTTTATGATTTTACCCCATGACCCCATTTTTACCCCAATTGATCCAATTATTACCTTGACCTAGATTTCATCAAGACATTGATTCTGGCTAATTTTCAGGTTAATTGAGCCAAAATTAAGGCTCTTAGAGTGTCTACAAGGTTTTTCTAATATTTGGCCCCATGACCTCATTTTTTACCCAACCTGAACCAAATCTAAACTTGACCTAGATTTCATAAAGACATTGATTCTGGACAAGTTTTTGGATGATTGAACAAAAGATATGGTTTCTAGAGTGTCTACAAGGTTTGACCAATATTTGACCTTGTGAACTCATTTTTGACCCAACTTGACCCTATTCTGATCATGACCAAGATCTCATAAAAAATATGGCTTCTAGAGCGTCTTCAAGGTTTTCCTAAGATTTGACCCCGTGATCACATTTGTGACCCCGCTTAAGCCAATTTTGAACTCGACCGAGATTTTATCAAGATAATCATTCTGACCAATTTTCAGGATGATTGAGCAAAAAACATTGCCTCTAGAGTGTATACAAGGTAAATGTTGACGCCACACGTTAGACATCATGCGACCACAAAAGCTCACCTTGAGCACTGCGTGCTCAGGAGAGATAAAAACAAATAACAAGGGTTTCGCCTTGTGCCTTATCAGTTGTACAGAGGTACAAATAAGAGGGTATTATACCATTCTTAAATCTTTTTCAATGAAACCCCATGTTGTTCACTCAGTGAAATATAAAGCGATCTTACACTGAAACAAACGATTATCCTCTATTTATTTGTTATTTGTGAAGGTCATGTGGATGTAACCACCAGTATCTAATTTTGTATCATCACGTGTAATATAGCAATAGTCCCTTATATACTGTGCTGCTTCAGGGAGGTCCCGTTCAGGGTGAATGTAAACATCCAGCATGTGCACTACTTTTTTGGAGGAGGATTGTATTAAACTGTCCACAAATTTCTTCACACAGTGTAATGTCATTATAAGATCTGATAGAAAAACCATCAGTTCCCCAGTCTGAATTGATATAGTCAGATCTTCATCTTGTAGATCGATATGCCGCAGTCTAAACGACTCTAAATTGTTGAAAGTAGGAAGCGCCTCGGTAAACACTTTGCCGTGTGACAATGTATAGTTCTCTTGAAACGAGATAACCTTGCTAACCACCAAACCTATAAGCAAATGTTTTAAAGTAACGGAATGTTTTAATGTTTTAACGACGCCAATCCAGCGTTTCAATGAATCTATCTCCACATATTCTAACGGAGCATGTTCATCCAATAGAATGTCACCATCTAGATCTAATCGGGACAATTTTAAATATCTTAAGTTTGTGTTATGTCTCAAATCTAAACTACATCCAAAGTCATCATTCACACGTGAAGTACAACGAATGTCTTTAAGAGAAATATCTTGTAACTGGTCAAAGTTTACAAACAAATTACCTAATTGTGTCATATCTTTCATGCTTAATTCAAGGTCTTTAACTTTAAGAGCAGTGAGACTTTTCTTTATCGACAGTTTACTAAATAACTCTGATGCATCGGCTTTCAGCCCCGCAAAGGGTCCGCGTAGATCTAAACATAGAAAATGTGATTTGCTACAGGATATCATGTTACTGACTATATCAATATCTTTCTGTGTATTCACTTCAAGTGCTAATTTCTCTAGTTGTTCCATATTTCCACGAACAAAAACTTTTTTGTCAGAAAAGACACATAGCGATCTTACGCGCTGTACATTGATAAAAGGGATCATTTCCCATATACGGTTGCTGACTGTGTACCTATCTATATAAACGTCTCTTAACTCAATTAATGGTATATCAACTGCCTCCCTACCCCAAAATTCGACAAAGCAGTCACAAATGAAGCTCTGAATTATATGGATCGGGCCTAAATTCTGCCATGTTAGGGGTTTCCTATAACCTAGTATTCCCTCATCATTTTCTACCAAATTTCCAATATGCATACTTAACTCATTTAAAACAATTGGCTTTAAACCAACTAAGAAGGTTGATATCATGCGCATTTCAAGTACCTTGTCTACAGAAGCTAAGCTCTTTAACATTTTATGGAATATGTCTTCATAATGACAAGCAATGTAAAAAGCAGCAAGAAACTCTTGATATGTCTTGTGTATGAAAGAAAGTAGTTTCTCCTTCTTTGTTACTTTTCTATTAATTTTTTCCTGTGAAAGAAGACCAACACTTAGGCAAAATTCAACCTCTTCTTTCGAAAGATTGTAAATATCCATATCGTCATGACTAAAGATCAGAGCTTCTTCTTTCCTTTCACAAAATAGAGTATGGTACGCTAAATCAGCAAGCTTGGAAATTATTATTTTTTCACCACTACTCAACTCTCTCAGGTTGTTCAATAAAGATAAATTATAATCACCATCTTTATTTGAAATTTGAGCATGTCTTTGTAGCATACAGTCAAGCTCTTTAGGTCGTCTTTTATGTGCAACTTTAAATAGGTATTCAAGCATTTCTTTGTATATTTCTGTCTGTGTGTTGCCGACATTTTCCCCATCATACCACATACAAACCATATGTATCAACATAACTGGAATTTTCGCGAAATGTTTCATCTTTTCATATTCTTTCCTCCCTTTGAACTTTTTCCAATCCTTCTGTTCATCAAATCTTTCATTCAAACTTTCAACTAAAGCCTTAATAAAAGCATCATTTTGTTGCATTGTCCCCAGGATGAGCTCTTGTCCTAAATCGTGTCGATTTGGACGAAGCATTTCAATCTTCCATGGTCGTGAAGTCAAAATGATGCTGAATTTCTCCCTCGCATCGATGATTGGCATGCCCACAGAAGATGAATATTCATCAAGACCATCTAATATAATCAAACATTTTTCAGACTCCTTATCCAATATTTCTTGTAAAGTGTTATGTAATGCCTTACGTACAATGTGCTCTTTAATCATTTCTATAACTTCCGGCATCTTACAATTCCGTAATGGTATGTAAAACAGGAAATCAAACGATTCTAGGAAGGATATATCAGTGTCCACAAGTTTCTTGGTTTGTTCGTCAGAATGTATCTTACACCACGAGGACACAACTTTCTTACAAAGAAATGTCTTACCATAGCCTGCATCACCCACAATGCAAGCTCTCTTAATAGATTTGCCATCTCTTTGCAGTATTCCTTCAACTGTAACAATTTTGGTATCCTTCCTAGTGGTAGACCTGGTAAGATTTCTTACTTCTAATTCTGGCATAACAAACAATTCATCTACATCTATGCCTTCATCATCAAACAATATTGAAATTGGTGTGCTGGTTAGTCCAATCAATGAATAATAATCTATCAATTCTTTTTTCAAGGCTGAAATAATGAATAATTCTGATATAGTCTCAGCTAAGAAATTTCCGTACACGGACCTTTGATTCATATTGAAAAATTTAAGGTTCATTTTTCATTATGAGATTTTGTAAATTTCATTCCTATATATTGTGATTTCATTGAGTTCAGAAGTATGATCTATAGATAAAACCTGCCAAAGAAAAGGGTCATGATTGGCCGAAATCACTAAGCTGATATATTAAAGTTTAAAACATCGTGAAATTGACATCATTCCGATCAAAATCATTCTTTATCATCCACTCAGCGCTCCATTCATTCATTCCAAACACTCAAATCGATCAAAAACGCTCAAAAATGATAAGAAAACATTAAGAAATCGTTCAAGACTTTCAACAATAAATTCAGATCGATTTATTCATTCTATGATTTTATAAGCTGGTGTGGACTTTCAAGTTTCTGATTGGTTCACGAAGACGTACAAACAGAAAAAAGACGTACAATGCTTTTAAAGGGAGGTAATTAATACCGCTAATTTTGTGCATCTTGAACAATTTTAGCAATATTGGATTACCTCCTTTTAACTTCACTCAAAACTCGCTCCACATAGTCATCCAATTTCATTCCGAATAAATTTCTTAATTCACCATGTCTTTTTCACGATGTTGTTAACTGTATGCTAAGAACATTATTTTTGTATATGTTTAACAGTGACACAGATCCAAAAAGTACATAGACCACAAACATGGTTTTTCCCTCTTTTTATCTTTTTTTTCAACATGAAAAATGATCTTAAAACTTAATCCAAGGGTTTTAAGGAAGCCCCAGTGTGAAAACACCGAAAAAGAGCCCTCAGAATGATTGATAAAAAAATAAATGAAAGACAGTCTGCTTTGTTATTTTTACTTTACACGAAAAGTTTCTGAACTATCAGATTAAACCGAGGAAAATCTTAATAGTCTTAAGACTACCTCAGTCCCTCATAAGCCTTTTGATTTTTTAAAGAATAATAATAATTCAATTTGAATCACAGATGATGCACATGAATGACTAGGTTAAGCCAAACTTGATCCAATGCTAAACATTTCATTATTATTTTTTTCTGCAACACATAATTTTTCAAAATAAACTAGATTCGCTGTACTAGCCTGAATCTCCAGATTGTTATTTAAAGACAATGATAGGCTTTTTAATAAAACAAGAAAGCAACTCAAATCAAAATATTTTTCAATATAATTGATTTAGTTGTATCATACTAGTACATGTATTATGTTTTAACATACTCGCACAATTCACGGGATAAACTAGAACTGTCGCAGAGCGAACTAATACCCCCACAAGCGCTTTGTCAGAATGAAAGTGCTATTAGTGCATGATGTGTTTGTAACTAATATTGAGGTCATATGTAGCATTTGCATGAAGTTTCATGATTCTAGGTCGCTTGGTTTTTGAGTTAAGAGTCCAGAAATGAAAATTGAACAAAAATTGACTGTGACCTTGACCTTTGACCTATATGACCCAAAAACAATAGGGTACTTCCTTGGATCATAAGCAACATTTGCATAAAGTTTCATGCTTGTAGGTCACTTGGTTCTCGAGTTAGAGTCCAGAAACGAAAATTGAACTAAAATTTACTGTGACCTTGACCTTTGACCTATGTAACCCCAAAACAATAGGGCACTTCCTTGAGTCATAAGGAACATTTGTATGAAGTTTCATGATTGTAGGCCACTTAGTTCTTGAGTTAGAGTCTGGAAACGAAAATTGAACAAAGGCTGACTGTGACCTTGACCTTTGACCTACATGACCCAAAAACAATAGGGCACCTCCTTGGGTCATAAGGAACATTTGTATAAAGTTTCATGATTGTAGGTCATTTGGTTCTTGAGTTAGAGTCCGGAAACAAAAGGTCTACGGACGGACGGACGGATGGACAGACAGACAGACATGGTGAAACCAATATACCCCCCTCTACTTCGTAGGTGGGGGGTATAATAAAACTTTCTTACTGTTTTTCCTATCTTGGTAACCATCATCTATATTAGTGTGACAGTTCTGTCCCTCATCATGTGTTTCCATTTTCCTTGTCTCGCCAACTTGGTTGGCTAAAATATATTGATTTGTGTATGTGATCATTTGCACTATCATGGAAAATAATGGAAATATCATAATTACTCACTTAGTAATCTTTCCTTAACAAAATCTAACTCAAACCTCAGATTTGTGCATTTGTAATGCCTCAAAAGACTAATAAGAGTATCCGTGTCTTAGGAAAAATTCTCGTAGGCAGCCCATTTTTCAGTGACGCTGCATAGTAACAAAAGTCGTGACGATTTGCACATTGTCACATAATGAGGAACATCCATGAAAGTTCCATGCAAACAGACCGTAATTAAAGGAGGATTATCATGGTGATTATCATGTAGTCTAAGTATATCAAAGCCACATGAGTGATAGGACTGGAAAAGTTGTTAAATCAGCTTGAAACTACTTTTGACTATGATCTGGCATCTGCGAATATGAACACGTAGCTTTCCCAAAAACTCAGAAGGTCATAATCAGGAACAAGTGTGCCAAATTATTTCAAACTAGAAATGTAGCAAAGCGGAAAAAACCCACCAGCGGTTTGTCCTAGTTTCGGAAACAGTAAATTGTGTCTGACATTTGACCTTCGTGTCCTAAGAACAATAAAACCATTCCTTCTGTCAAGGGCAACTATTGTATTGTTTCATAATTGTATGTCATTTCGTTCTTGAGTTAGAGTCCGGAAACGAAAAGGGTCTACAGACAGCCGGACAGATAAATGGACAAAGGCATGGTGAAGTCAATATACACCCATCTACTTCGTAGGTGGGGATTTAATAAACGAGAAATACTCTGGAGAGGCTCAGGTTTGGACAATTCCAAAGAATACCCATAACTCAGGCTTTGTATTTCTTACAAGACAAGAGGAACTTCTGATTCTATTATTCAGAATCCATCGTGATACGGCATTCTTTATTCCTTTCTGACAATTTGTCTCTCATCACTAGGTCATTCTTTCCGACTATTTGTCTCTCACTGAAGGGTTGTTAATCGTAGACCTATGTGAGATAGTAGTTGGAACTAGAAAAAGATGTGGTGGTTGAACTGCTGAGAGAAATACCAGGAAGACCATTGTCAGGTGCTCCAGCCGCCTCGATATAACTGAAAAAAATTGTTGAAAGTGGCGTAATACTCCATTCAATCAATCAATCAACCCATCACTAGGTTGATAGTCGCAGACCTATGATGGATAGGAGTTGGATGTTTACTGGTTAGGACAGGTTATAATGGTTGTACTGGTGCAAAAAACATGAATCCATTTTGGGTGCTCCAGCCCAATGCATACTCATAAAAAAGACATTGGGCCAACTCATTTCTGGCCCGCTTTCGGGTCGGGTGTAGACTGGTCTCACTGTCGAATAGCTATTCTAATAGTCGATATGTGGACCGGTCTAAAGTTGGTAGTCCGCGTTCTTAGAGATACTCTGATATTCTGGGAAACAGTACCCGCCCAGGGTCAGAAATAAGTTGGCCCATTTACTACAGTCATGGCCTGCAAGAATGAAATTACCTTCTGAAGTGCTACCAATCACTACAGGTCCATTATAAATGTTGACAACACCACATGATTGAATGTTTTGAGCATGATCACCACCTGAAATTACAAAATAACCTTATTGACCTTTACCTATTAAAGAATACCAATTATCATAAAGCTACCATAAAACTCAAACAAACAGCCATTAAAGTCATTGTCTAACACATGTGGAAGATCAGTTTAAATGACGTCATAATGATGTCATCTAAACAAACGTTAAGGGAATATAACTGCTATGTTGCAAATCAATTTGGACATAAGGTGACAGAATTATGCTCCGTTGATGCACAAAGCCCGCGAGGATGCCCAATTCTTGATTGTTTGATCGTCATGGGTGATCACATAATTCACTCTGTCTTCTGACGGGTGTATAATAAGAAAGCAGAATAAACTTAAACTGAACCTTAACATTGATTATGATAAAACACTCCAGACCAAAACAAGCACTTATTATATCATAATAAGTGGACAATTCAAGTACATGAACAAATACACATGTACAAGTACAACATGTAATCAAGTACAGGTTGTGACTCACCCTGATTAAACACTTCTTTTTACATCACAACAAATGCAAAAGTTCAGTTAGGTTTTGGTTTCTTTAAGGTTCATGTAAAGTGTTTGAGACCCAATTTTAAGGGCGCTTCTTTAGCCAAGAAAAGGCAGCATGTCCAGGTATATTATATATCAAATTGAAGCTATTTTTGAGCACAAGTAGTTGAGCAACATGGTAACAAGGTAATGTTTAGTAATACTATGCTCATATTTTGTTTGTGTGGATATGTACATGTAATCATATAGGATAACAAATATTTTTTTGTTGAGTTCATTGATATGTAGACATCAAAACAGACTTTTTAAACAGTAGTGACATTAGAATAACAGTATAAAAGCCAAAAAATGAAGACAATTTCTTTTTGCCAAAAATAACAATAGCCCTGTCAATTGCAAAGAACAGCGTTTTTGTGGACACAATTTTCAATCTTTGATGTGTGTCGCCTGTTTAGATGTCAATATAATGCAAAACCCTCACTCCATATATATGGGATACAAACATTCATCTTTACAACTATTTCGGTGACATGTCCAGAAAAATCAGGAAATATGGAAATGTGGTAATATGACTTTTCTCCACTTGTCCATGGACAAGAAAAAGACAATCTCCTATTTGTCAAGGATCAAAATGAACTTTGCCTACAAAAAATGAAATAATAAACATTGAAGAAAACATTGTTTTTGATGAAGAAAATGCTGTAACCCAGCATTTTTTTAAAAAAACAATGTTTTCTCCACTTTGATGCAAAAAAAAGAATGATTTTTCTCTTACATCTTTTTAGTACTGTATCAAGATTTGCTCTGGTACTATTTACTTGTCCACGGACAAGTCACCTAGAATAATGTACTTGCCCCCAAGTGAAAAAGCCCACGTTTGACAAGTTGGGCATGGTAATTTCAACAACCCTGAAATAACTGTCTCAGGAAAATTTTTCCACCAGACTTCAAATTTATTTGCAATGTGATAAGTATGCAAGGGCGTATTCAATTTAATAACTTTTTCATAACTGGTAGAAGATAACCTTAACCCTTGTTATGCTGAACCCGGAATATTCCTGCTTTGGCAGGAGCTATAGACAAACATCAGCCTACACATATGTGCAGTCTGATGTTAGTCTACACCACCTGTTTCTCACTTTCAAACCAAAATTGTTAATAGATTTATTTTTTCAAATAAAAATTGACCTACAGTTGGTACTTTCAGTGCTTTTTACCCGTTGATTTCGATGAAAATTTTTAGCCAAAATTAATTCAGCATGACAAGGGTTAATATATTTCTATTCAAGTCCCCCGTCAACATTAACCTGACATTGTGGTGGTGATAATATATCTTGTGGGGTTAATTTCTTCTTTGAAAAATTGCTGCAATTAAACTGATACAACTTAATGCTTATCGCTTTGAAATATCATGAAAAAATATTAAGAAAGAAATGAATGACAGAGGATTTCGGACAACTTCATATTTCATTGTTGTTTTTAAAGTACCAAGTGACTGAGACTTAAGAGCTTAGCCAGTAAAAACTTGCTCTAAATTAATACCCAATTAATTTATCAATACATCAGCTCAATGTTCCATATAGTTATGAACATGGGTAGAAATATATGTGACATGTTTTAAACCTTTTGAGACACTGATGATCAAGGGACTTACCGTGATTAATTTGGATGTTCTGATTGCTTGTGTTAATGTGTGTTGATTCACTCTTGTTCCCTTCTTCCATCTCTTGGGAGTCATGGGGTCCAATTTGCATATTTTGCAGCCCTGGTTGTATATCCTTTTCAAATCCAACAGCTGATACATTATTGGTATCTTGGGGATGCAATTCTTCAGTAGATGATTGAATGTCACTTGAATCAGACATTTCTGCGTCAGTCAATTTTAAAATCTTAAAGAGACCAAAAAATTACTGAATAATTAAAGCAAGAATGTGTATAACTGTAGATGACTAATTTGGAGTGAGGCCTCAAAGATCAATTTTTCATTGAAAATGATAGCTGATAGGCAACAAAAAAATTTTAATACTCATTAACCCTTTTCATGCTGAATAAATTTTGAATAAAAACTTGCATCAAAATCAAAGGGCAACAACACTGAAAGTACCAACTGTAAGTCAATTTTTATTTAAAAAACTAAATCTATTGACAATTTTGGTGTAAAAGTGAGAAACAGTTGGTTTAGACTAACATCAAACTGCACATATGTGCAGGCTGATGTTTGTCTACTGGTTGGAGACCACTTCTGGCCAAGTACCAGCTCTCGCCAACTGACCATTTTCACAGTAAAGACGCAATATTCATATACAAAAATTATTTTCTGAATAAAAGAAGTTGTTTTCAAAATAACTTGTATTTTAAATGGGATTCCTTTCCACCTTTACCGTGAACCAGGGTGGTTGGCGAGAACTGGTACTTGGTGAGAACTGGTCTCTAACCAGTATAGCTCCTGCCAAAGCAGGAATATTCCGGGTTCAGCATGACAAGGGTTAATACTTGCAGATCTGTAGTACTTGTTGATCCAGAATCCCTTATCTAAATCTACCTTGTTGACCTATTTACATGAATTTTAGACTGGACCATACTAAGAGCAGGTGGAATAATAATAATAATGGAATTCCAATAATAAAAGTATCCTGTGGGACTTAAGTTTAGAATCTGACCACCCCTTTTATTCTTTATTTCATTGCATATCATGAAATTATTAACTGTAGCCCTTAAACCACCAATCTTTAATATACTGAGAGTCCCTGATCGATCAATTTATCTATCTATATATCTATCTCTCTCTCTCTCTATTTATCCGTTTTTCTATAAAAGGGCGTAACTCCCATTTCGCAATTGGCGCAAGTGCAAGTGCGTCATGACTACTCGTTTTAAGCCAACACAAAACCATCTTCGTTTCCTCACTTGGATATATTACGATTCGTTTCAAGCGGCTTAAAAAATCTTATTAAGAATCTTAAGAATGTCGCTCAAAGTTCAACGAACACACCTCTGGCATGCCAGAAAAAGTGAAAGTATCGATACATATTGCCTGATTATATGTTATAATAGGGCGGACAAATTCTAAAGTTAAGCCAAAAAAATAGTATTTTAGATATTATTTTTTTTACCAATTCTTTGTTGAAAATTCAAGAAGCCTTCATCAGCTAACCAAACAGGAAATTGGACATCTTGGGTATTTCCCATTTTACTCTTAGACTAGAATATATTTGTATCATAAAAATAGACTGGGAACACGTGATTGCTGTTGGTTGGGGGAGGGGTCGGCCGTTTAAAATATGTATTAGTTTGTCAGAACCTACCATCGTTGTAAGACAGATGGCTAAGACCAAATGTGGAAATGTTATTCATTATTTTCTTTTATGTGATATCTTTAAATGCTTAACTCTTTCGTGTCCAATCCCTGGTTTTTACGTCCCTTAGATTATGTAATTGAGAAAACATTGTAGAAAAAGAAGAAATTGTTTGTGACAAACAATTTCTTTTTTTTCTACAAAATTTTCTACCCTACAGAATAGTTATTTTTCAAATTAGATCCTTTTTAAATTTTCGTCAGCAAAACCTTTGAATTTGGACAGGTCCAAAATTTTGTAAAACAGGAAAGGGTTAAAATGCAGATACCGGGGTCTGATAAGGTCGAGGTTTAACTTGGCATAACAAACCATTGTAAATCATAGTAGTTAATCTTCCGTTTCAGATAACTGGCTTTCGAAAGAGATTCTTCCATTATTTCTAAATCATAGAATGTAACAGGTTTAAATATGTTTTCCATTCTTTTATCATTCTAAGCATTTGAAATATTATCCTGATTCTTAGTTTAATTGGAATGAAGACTGAGATTCACGGAATGAAATAATTACACTTATTTTTTCGGTTCCCGACGGCACCACTCTATCTTTCCGACTATTTGTTTCCAACCATTGGGTCGATAATCGTAGACCTATGTGGGATAGCAGCTGAAAGGATGTAATGGTAGTACTGGTGTGCGATATAAGCGGGCTGAATATTACGTTGAAAGCCGGTGCTCTTGACAGCCGCTGTGATATATCTGAAAAACTATTGAAAGCGGCGTAAAACTCCATTCAAACAAACAATCGGACCAACATTATCCGTGAATACTCACGTTTTAATCAACTTATGGCTTATATATCTTCTTTTTATGCCCCCGATAGGGAGGCATCATAAATTTGACTTGTCCGTCCGTCCGTCTGTCCGTCCGTCTGTCCGTCCGTCTGTCCGTCCGTCCGTCCGTCATTCCGTCCAAAAACTTTAACATTGGCCATACCTTCCTTATTACTATCAAAGCGGTGTCGGGGGCATTGTCATCTTACAGTGACAGCTCTTGTTTTTTATTTTTTTCTATTCGGGTTCAGATTTACCTTGATGTATTCATTTAAGTTAATATAACTGAATGAAAGTTAATTATTGAGATTCGTTCATTCTGATTGGCTGAAAATTTAGTTTTATTCTCCAGTGAAAACATTTCTGAGTACGCAGCTATTTTGTTAGCTAACGCTCAAAATGGTCCCATTACAAATATGTAAGTCACTCGAGTTACTTAATTAGTCTTAACGGTTTGCTTCGATTTCTTAAATTATAAAATATGATGAGTATATATTGAGTTCATGGAGATATGAAACTGAAAACCCCTTTACACTCAAGTATGAATCCGCTTCGCGGGTTCATACATTGTAATAAGGTTTTTAGCTTCATTCCTCAATGAAATCAACAAATACTCTATTCATCTCTATTCATCTCTTGAATGTTTACTTATTTATCTTTTTTTTTATACCAGTCTCGTTTATTAATATCATGATGACAAAACTGAACAAACTGTTTGCGAATTATAACCCAGCGTTGCACGTTCAAAGCGGTGTCTTATTTCACAAACAATTTGCGTCGCTTTGTCATCACGAACTTAATGTTATTTAATTCAACCTCTTAGATTTTTAAAAAAAAAAATCAAATTGATTTATAACGCAACTCGCAAGAAAGGAAGGAAGCAAGTGAAATTGACAAATTAAGCACCACGTTAAACAGGATATTTTAATCCTAGGCACCGTAGCGGAGATGGTCGAGTCGTTAGTTGGCAATTTAAGGCGGGAAACACATCGTGCAAATGTCTCGTTATCGATTTTCGCGCCACTTGAAATGGAGGGTTGCGTTTCCCGATATCCGGCGCGTTATGTAGCCAATATTCATGTCATAAAAACTCTATTAGGATATTTTCTGGTATCAGTGTAGCCTTTTATGTATTCAAAGATTAGAAAATAAGGCCGGAATGCATAATTTACGATCTGTTGCGTTTGTAAATGAATATTTGATTGATTTTTAGAAAAATGCAACAAGAAAAAATTCATAAACGGCTCCTTTCCTACTTCGTTCCTCTTCCGGGCGAACCCAATGACTCACATTTAATAAAATAATAATAAAAAAAGAAAACCCAGGAAATTTTATCACATTAGCGTCGTTTACGCTGACATTGTTGGCGTTGGCGTGAAAAACTTTAACCTTGGTCATATCTCTGATGTTATTGAAGACATCTCCACGAAACTTGCATGTTTGTTTGCCATCACAAGAGCTATCAAGGCTACCAATGGGGATAACTGAAAGCAATTTTGAAAGTGTTATGTCCCTTTATCGACTTAAGATTGCTTGCATTATCCAAAAACAGCAGCCGAGCGTTTGGGCCCTTAGACGGTGCTCTTGTTACACTTAGACCTGGGCGATTTCAGAATACTTCCAAGTGTAAATATATACTTAGTGTATTATATGAAAAATATAACTAACGAGGTTGGAAGAATTGAAAATTGTCGAGGCTCTGCCGAGACAATTATCGATTCTCACAACCGAGTTTGATATTTTTTTCATACAATACACTAAGTATGTATTATATTTATCTTAAAACCTATATTTGTCTTGTTTTTGTCAGTGTCTCTAACTAAAATGCAAGTTTCTAAGAATAACCGCATTATATCATTGTTCTAAAAATAACTATGTGATGTCATAAAAAATATCATACGGGATGTTATCACACGGATATTTGTACAGTTATAAGATAAATGTCGTAACCCAACGTTGATCTAATAATTCATTGATCTAGAAGCAAAACTGTATTTAGTCCGACGGTCACGTGTTCGTTTCCCGAAGGCGGCACTCATCCTTTCCCTACTATTTGTATCCCACCAATGGTTTGATAATCGTATCCCTATGTGGGATAGCAGCTGGAGGCTTCGAAAGGATGTGATGTTAGCATTGGTATGAGAAATACCAGGAACCCACTGTTAGGTGCTCCAGACACCACGATATAATTGAAAGATTGTTGAAAGCGGCGTTAAACCATATTCAAATTCAAAGCAAAGTATTTAGTCTGACACAAACACCGTATTCGTAAGCAAATGGTTCTGGCTCCACGTTGGTCAAATGCTACAAGTGGGGCTAAACTCATGGCTTGCGAACATGCTGAAGAAACAAAGTGGGAAAGGCTCTAGATTGCGAAGATGCGACGATACAGGCTGGAAGGAAAGTCTTGGCTTGCGAAGATGCGAAAGAACCAAAGAGGATCTAGAGTATTTGCTTGGGATGATGGAAAGAAACAAAGATGTTTTACGATCCATTGTGGAAATACGGAAAGGAACCGAGTGGATTTAGACCCCATTGGATTGCAAAAATGCGAAAGGTAATGACGCAAGCTTACAAACCTTTAAAAAAATCGGCCTGTTAATTTGGTTCCATTAGCTTGCGCATGTGCACAAAATGTGACACGCGGCATAAGTTCTATTTATTCTTCGTATAAGCGGGCAAATGAGGAGTACGTTGCATTTTCGTGCACGGAATATTTGATTATAAAGCAAAGCTAGCAAATCGATATTGGGAAGAGCCATATAGTGGTGGCTCCAATCTTATACACTATCACCGGATACCGATATATTGGGATTGCTTTTATTGAGTTCTTTACTGTGTAAATAATATATTACAGTTACTGAAAAGAGCTAAAGAAAAATTGGGATTTCGTAGTGCTTTGAGCCGTAACAGTTTGTGCATTTAGTGATAGGTGACAAGGATAGATCATTATTTTAAAACATAACACGTGTATTAAGTCTTTGAAAATTAAAATCAACGAGCTTTTTTTCTATCTATTTGATGATCGATGGGAGGCATCCAAAATGTCGTGTATACAGCTTTTTTTAACCCTTTACTGTTTAATCCCTGCTTTTTACGTGCCTGTGATTTTATGATTGAGAAAACATTGTGAAAAAAGAAGAAATTGCTTCTGATAAGCAATTTCTGCTTTTTCCACACTATTTTCTACCCTACTGAATGGTTATTTTTCAAATTAAAGTCACTTTAAATTTTCGTCTGCAAAACCTTTGAATTTAGACAGGTCCAAAATTTTGTAAAACAGGGAAGGGTTAAAGCTGTAGACACGATATTTTTGTCGCCTAACAATTAGATTTAATATAACTCGCACCAAGCATTGGCTTCACAGTTACTTTAATATAACCTCGGACAGACCAATTGAAAAATGGACAATCAAAAAATTTGAATTATCATGTTTTATAGAACGCGTAATTATAGCATTTCTATGGATTGTACAAATAGCACCACGCAACTTATGTGACGTATTTTAGCTCCAAAACTGTCAATGGAATAAACGATGACTTCAGAGGGAAACAACATAAATTTGGAGCCTACGCTAGTGAACTCAAGATGGAGCCTAGTACAGTTCGGGCTGCTGGCGTCCTATACCGTAGGATTTCATGGTCTCACGAGTTTGCCGTATTATATCCACAAACACTCTGGTAAGTTTGATTTTTATGCCCCCCCCCCCTTCGAGGAAGAAGTGTACTTTGCACTTGTCGGTCAGTCGGTCGGTCCATCCGTCCGTAGGTCTGTCCGTCCGTCCGAAGACCGTTTTTTTGCCCGAAGCATTTCTCAAAAAGTATGCAAGCTAGAATCATGAAACTTCACAGGAGGATAGATATGATAGAGGAGAAGAGCAGTGCACAAGAACCATAACTCTACTCATAAATGTTTGTGAGTTATCGCCCTTTGTTGATTGACAAAGGATAGACCTTATAGCTTATAAGCAGTAATTACCGTGTATTAATCATTCATCAGCGATATGTTTGGAACTATGATTTATTTGTGCTTGCGTAGCATGCGTAATGGTAGTTTCGCCCTGGCTATGCCAAATTTATTAGCAAAACACAACAACATCAACAACAACAAAAAAAAAAAGATTTCCTGATTTGTGTTATTGAGAGTCTTATGATTCTATGTGTGGTTGTATATTGAATCAACAAATAGGATATGACAGAGAATGTAACTGTCTTTTTTCAATCAGTGCGGAACAACTACAACAAATCATTCAAACAACCAGACAAATAGAAATCGACTTAATTTATTGGAATTTATGCACGTGAAAATGATTGCAAAGTCAGTTGTTATTACTTCTGTTCTTGTTGGTTCTATTTGCAAAAGTAAAATTATTAATTTATGTAAACTTATAAAGGGAGATAATAAATATCGCTAATTGCGGTTCATCGCGATATTGTGTAACCCCCCCCCCCTTTAAATGCATTCAAAACTCGCCCCTCCAACTCATTCGATTTCATTTGGAAATCATTCAAATATCATTCACTGCGTAAATTTCACCATGTTCTTAATTTGAATTGTATGGTACAAGTACAACAAAAGCAGATTATGGATATTCGCACTCAAGGCCACTTAACAGCAATACTAAGATGCTCGTAAAACTCTATTGATATGTGTTATCCGTCATGCGAAAAGGGACCATCCGGGAACTCTGTAAAATATTATTTTTGAAAAAGAGATTTAATCCATAATAGGTCAACCAGAAGTTCCATTTCAAAAATTCTTTCACTGGAAGGTAGATTGATCATTCTAGATTCAGAAAATAAAAACAGTGCAAAAAGTTTCGACCCTAGCCAGTCTGCGCAGTCTGACTATGATCGACACTTTACGCACTACCGAGACGGTCCCTTTTCGCGTGACGGGTCGCATTTTTAAGATGCATTATTATGACTATAACTGCAACTTTAAAGCAGCTGAATATGCAATTCATTGTCTTTGAAAATGGGTTCAAGGATAATTACTTCTACGCCAACGTATATAAATGGGTTAGAAATATTCTGACCCGAACAGAAAAGGTGAAAAAAGAGTAGGTACTTATGACAATGACAAAAACATGTTAAACTTTGAGAGGGAAAAAAGTTTGCGTGGTGTTACACCAAAATTTACACCATGTGTGTCAAACTGTTTATGCATAAAAGCAAGTCCTCAGGGGAATCCCGAATGATATATACGTATGAAGGAAATAATATCCCTTTTTGCATGGCTAGTAACATATAAAGCATCTCTTCTCTACAAAGAAACAATTAGAATTCTTCGACAAAATCAGATATCTTTGTTTCGTACAATTCCCCGGATATTGAGAAATTAATGTGTATTCAGCTTAAAACTGAATTCAAATGCCAGAAAATTTCGACTGAGCTAATACCCTTGTCTCTGGACAACTCTGTCAGATTGCTTCCTAAACGAATTGGGAATGTGGTTTTAACACTTCATTTCTTTCTCTCCGCTTCTTCGTGATGTGAGCAGCCGTTATAGCGCAGTAGGTAGTCGACCTCGCAATCATGAGGTAACGGGCTCGATTCCCGACGGCGGCACTCATCCTTTCCGACAATTTGTCACCCATCAACTAGTTGAAAATTTTAGACCTATGTGGGTTTTTAGCTAGAGGGCTATGAAAAGTTGTAATGGTATATAACTGAAAGACTGATTGAAAGCGGCGGTAAGCCCCATTCAAACGAAACAAGCAAACAAACAAACTACTTCCTCATGTTACGTGTTCACTCCTTTTCATTTTCATTGCCGTATCATGATCCACGATATTCCATTTTGATGCCATTATTTAAAGTAGCGATGGAATTAGAATATCGCGTATCATTCTTAAGAAGAGTGGAATGAAATGACTTTTAAATTAGTAAGTAAAGCAAGCTTTCCTCTGATTGCAAATGAAATCTCAGAATATGATAGATACCTTAACATTGCCGTCTTAAGCGACCAAAAACCTCGTCACTACAGCTTGAATAAAGCTGTAGTGACGAGGTTTTGGTCGCCAATATCCGACATGTAGCCAAACAAACATGTTTAGTATTGATCTGTTTCCGAGAAATTCCTTTACGTTTTTTCTCTCCCACACAATGAGTCATCCTAAATACTTGGATTTTATTGCTCATGGTTCTATTGATTTTTGTGTCAACAGCGGAACGTGCTACAAGTAGACTCTTTACCTTATTTGGGGAGTCACGCACGCACACGCGGTACTGCGTATATCAAGTTAATTTACCTGCGTCAGCTCGCCAGTACAGGGGGCGTTTATGGTAACTTGCCCTGCGTTGAGGAGGATGCTGCTTATGACCCAAGGAAGTTCCCTATTGTTTTAGATCACATAAGTCAAAGGTCAAGGTCACAGTCGGCCCTTGTTCAATTGACAAAAGCCTGGTGGGGGTATTATTTCGCTTTGCGACAGCTCTAGTTTTTTAGCTTGGCTGTTTTCGAATAAAAAGAGGTATTATGATCACCTTGGCGTCGTTCGCGTTGGCTTGGGCTTTGATGACGGTGTTGGCGTTGGCATGACAAACTTTAACCTTACTTATAACTTTTGAATGGTTAGTGATAGAGCCTTCATATTTCACATGATCATTGCTTGGGGCAAGACCTTTCTGTAGGTACCAAGTTCAAGGTCATCACTCAAGATCAAGGTCATTTTCAAGGTCAAATGTCTTTAAAAAAAGCCTTGGTCATTACTTCTGAATGGTTAGTCATAGAGCCTTCATATTTCACATGTTAATCGCTTGGGACAAAACCTTTCTGAAGGTACCAAGTTCAAGGTCATCAGTCAAGGTCAAGGTCATTTTTCAAGGTCAAATTTATTTGAAAAATTTAACCTTGGTCATAATTTTTTAATGGTAAGTCAAAGAGTCTTCATATTTCAAATGACCATTGCTTGGTACAAGACCTTTCTGTAGGTACCAAGTTCATATATTTGCATTTGCCTCAGAAATAATAAACAGCCGAGCGTTGGCGCAACCGCTTTCGGTGCTCTTTCTCCAAGAACCTGTGAGACACTAACAATTTGAATTATGACAGTGATGTCGCGATTTTTCTCTTTCAAAAATTTTTTTGAATGAAATTGTCGATTCTATATTTTTCAATGGGCTTGATGGTTTTTTGGATGGTATGAGTGAGTGTTTGAATAAATGAATGGATGAATGGAGCGATGAGTGAGCGATTTAGAATGGTTTTACATGAGGTTAATGTCAACTTCACGATGTAACTAATTGTACTAGTTTCAGATATCTAATTTTTTATCGAAGTTCTAATCTTAGAAAGTAATGTCTTCAAAGTATTTTACATTTACCCATATCTCTTTGGGACTTTAACAAAGCACCCACAATGGTCTGTTGTTGTTGTCGTTCCTTTTTCTAATTTTAAATTACAATCGATATTGTTCCACCAACCACCTCTATTAAGCGCCAATTTTATCAAGTGACCATCATCACCGTGGGCCAAATATCTGAAAAAGTGAACATTCTCAGCGAAGAAAGTATCATCAATTAATGATCTTAAGATGTTGAGACGATTCTGATGGGTTCGAACAGCATAGGATTCAGTAAGACTTACGCGGCAATCTAATATACTAACCAAATGACATGTCTCTTTTTGATATTATTTTTGGTGGTCGCTTAAGTATTGCTGTTTATGAAAATATTTTTAACGAGCTTCAAAACCAGGTACGATTTAAAAAAAAAAAACACCCTTGCTCCAGCCGCACATATTTTCCATGTGCTTAGAATTGTAAGTAGAAAATCTATAAAAAGAGACAAATCTTCAGAGAAGTCTCTTTAGATCGTATTACAGCATAATGGCGCCGATTCCTTTTAAGGCTGAATCGATAAACGATGATAAAATGCGTTTTTGTCTGGGCAATATTTTAGACATACAGCGATTCTTGTCATTTATAACCGAAATCTAAATGTTTCATTTCCCTAGGGCATGGGAAATTACTGTAACTGAATCTCCTCTGTGTTCAGTACCAAAAAGCCTTCGAAAACGTTCAAAAATTGTACCCAGCTTTCTTCTTCTTCTTCCGTAACGGTACAGGCCGCACTCTGGCGTATCATAGTACCATCGTACCGTGAATTCACGCACAAAGAGGGGCAGAATTTCTCTTGATGTTTTGCATATGTTTGCATGAATACAGCCCTGCGTTTGGGTTGAAAAAGCGGTGCGAAGTGTTTACAATTGAAATCCGCTTTACACGCAAGTGAACGTGGTGGAAAGCGGGAAATATTTTTCAAACAGTTTACACCGTTTTGTCAACCTGAACACTGGGGAAGGTATCTGCTATATATACTGAGCAACTTTAAAAACGCAATACTAAAAAGCATCACTGAAATGCAAATATATGTGAACAGACTAGGACTAAAATTTACTTTTTTTGTTACCTGAACAATTGACCTTTAATCCAACATCAATGTCATTTTGAAACATTATCTTGTATTCCCAATACGGCGGTTATTTTAAAAATTACCCCGAAAGTTGAAATTTCTCCATAGCCCTGCTATTAGGACGATATTTTCTTTTCAAAAGAAACAAAGGCCAAACAAATTTCAGATTGACGTTTAATGAATGAATGGGTCAAAATGATTACATGTACTGCGTTAAAGCACATTTGGTCCAAGGACGACACAAAAATGTCGTCTTTTTTTTTTGCCAGAAATGAAGTTACTTACATGCATTTCAATTCGTTTTCAATGCCAGTTAACGCTTTTAACCCTTAACAGACATGTCGTTTAGAACTGGGGTTGCATTTTGAGCGTGTTTACGGCAAGGCACTAACGTAAAGGCTTCTGAAAAAAAAAAAACTCGTTTATGGCAAGGTCCTACCTTACAGATGTTCAAATATTGATGAAATAAATCAATATCTTTATAGTCTTATCGAGGTTAACGCCGCTTCGATTGTAAGGAACAATTTCCCCTTTGGCATACTCGATTCAGAGATTAGTCTTGGCAAAGTTAGTGAGTTGATTTCATTTCTTTTTTACGGTTTTTGAAAGGTCTATCGTAAATTGCCTTCCACACATCTGATTTGTTAAATCAATCAACCATGAAAAGTGAAATGACAAAGAAAGAGTGAACAGTAGATTGCTATGCCGAAACTAACCAAAGCATCTGATCAAATCAAGATTAAGTCGACTCAACAGAGTATCTTCTTTGTATGATTATAGCTAAATTTAGTGAAAACAAATCTGCTTTTCCGTGCTTAAATTTCAAATTTACTTTGTTGCAGTTTTAAAGTTGCTCAGTATATTTCTTTATATGAGGATAGAGAGTTTTTTATCCTTTTTTCCTTGCAGTAGAATGGGCATTCGAAGTAACATGATTTCTCTTCTTCGACTAATCATACATTAAATGTTTTTTTTTACCATTTTCAACAGATAAAATTCCTTTTGGTATCATATGTCTCATAATACACGTGGCTCTAAGACAATCCGTTCGTTACAGTAGGCCTTATGATAGGCCGAGAGCTTCTTCGGTGCTTTAACAAGGCTGTAAATGATGTCGCTGGTAGGTCTAGTTTGTGTCCTAATTTGCCAAATATCCTGCCAGACCGCCTAAATTGTTCTTAGCTCATGAACCATGCACTTCTGATGATTTTATTGTGGCTTCGTTAACTTTCATTTCTCAACTAAATGTATCAAAATTCATTCCAAAACAACAAATTTTTGGTGGGCGTGCAAAAGGGTTAACAATACGGAATCGCATCAAAGAAATGTGGAACAATAGGTTTAATGGGTGTGATTCTTAACCTTGTAACTTCGGCTAAATTGAGATTTATGAATAACTGCAATCTTGCTTGAGCGACCACGTGTATTAAACGACCATTTTTATCAAGTGACTATTTTAGAAATTCCCTTCTTTAAATCAAAATATCATAAAAAAATTTAAAAAAAGTATAAAATATGAATCCCATGTAGTTAAAACATAGCAGTATCGTCTCAATGAGACGATTCTATTGAGTTATAACAACATAGGATTTCAAAAATTACGCAATAATATGCATATTCAATCAAAAGGTACGTTTCTTATTTGTAAACAAAACGTGTATAAAGCGGGCAATTTCTAAAACGATCGCTGTTTAGTGGTCCCTGTTGTAGCTTAACCCTTTCCTGTTTTACAAAATTTTGGACCTGTCCAAATTCAAAGGTTTTGCAGACGAAAATATAAAGTGGATTTAATTTGAAAAATAACCATTCAGTAGGGTAGAAAATAGTGTGAAAAAAAGAAGAAATTGCTTGTCAAAAGCAATTTCTTCTTTTTTTTCACAATGTTTTCTCAATCATAAAATCACAGGTACGTAAAAAGCAGGGATTAACCCTTTCCTGTTTTACAAAATTTTGGACCTGTCCAAATTCAAAGGTTTTGCAGACGAAAATTTAAAATGGATTTAATTTGAAAAATAACCATTCAGTAGGGTAGAAAATAGTGTGAAAAAAAAAAAGAAGAAATTGCTTGTCAAAAGCAATTTCTTCTTTTTTTCACAATGTTTTCTCAATCATAAAATCACAGGCACGTAAAAAGCAGGGATTAAACAGCAAAGGGTTAAAACAAGTTTGACTGTACATCGAAGTTATCCTCAATTTTACGAATGCGATACGTAGAAAATAGAATACTTTGCCGTGGCCTTCTTCTGCGCTCTAACAAAGCGGTAAATGGTATCATTAGGAAGTCTTGAACGCATCCTGTCTGGACAAATATCCTAATAGACCGCCTACAGTTAACAAATTCGTGAAATTGACAAGGTGAATGATTTTAGAATGATTTAAGAATGAAATTGAATGAGTGTGAGGAGCGAGTTTTGAGTGAATTTAATGGGAAGTAATCCTATATCGCAAATTTTGTTCCGGGTGAACAAAATTAGCGATATTGATTACCTCCCTTTAATAAAATGTGCAGACAAATTCTTTAGATAACTTCCTTTTTCTACACGAAACTATAAGTCGTTTACAATCTAAATTATGTCAGTGAAATCGCGATTTTTCTCTATCGAAATTTATTTTGAATGCCGTTGTTGATTCCTTTTTTTCAATGGGTTTAAGCGTTTTTGAATGGTTTTAGTGAGTGTTTGGAATGAATGAATTGAGCGTTGAGTGAGCGATTTAGAATGGTTTTGATTGAGGTGAATGTCAATTTCACGATGTTACTAACTGTAACACGATTGTTACTTAATGAACTGTACCATTTGGTCTATCTTATTAGACTTTTGTATACTTTCAAACGTCAATGCTCAACTTTCTTCTTAGAACAATTAATCTGTTTGATAAGCATAACACTTTCAATATAGCCTGATTTTTTGGTGGTAAATCGACAACGAGTTGCGCAATGGGTTGACATCATTTAATTTGAATCCGAAACATTCAAAAGACAATAACATGCCGATGGCTTCTTCTGTTCGCAAATAAGGCAAGAAATAGTATCATTAAGAAGTATTGACTGAATTCTGTCTGGCCAAATACCCAGACAGACCACCTAAAATGGTTGATAGCTAATGAGCCGTATAGTTCGGGTGATCTTATGGTGCTTCTATGGTCTTGAAATTAAAGATAAAGCCTAGTTAACATTTGCCACGGTCGTCGTACGATATTGTAGCCTGCGATTTCTTGTATGGTATTTCTGTCATCGTACGGTTCTATTTTCTACGGTATATATGTTCACAAATCGTGCGGTGACCGCACGGCTTTTCAATAGACTGACAAGAATGATCGAGGTGCCCGTGCGGCGATCGCAAGGTGATCGCGTGATCTCCTTACTGAGACCGTGCGATACACAACAAAGATATGACCAAGGTTTAAGTTTGTCACGCTAACGCCAACGCCAACACCGGCGCGAATGACACCTAGGGATCATAATACCTAGGATTTTCTCCGAAAATCGATGAGCTCATAATGTGAAAAAACATTTCTTTTTACGAATGTCTGTTTGTGCCTTATGCTAGTAGACCAGTAATAGTTTGGCAGCATTTCGGAACTCATAAACTTTCACAATGTCGACCGAAGTTTCCCTAATGAAAATCACTAGGAAACCTTGGTTAACACTGTTAAAGCTTATTACTTCCAAAACGTTGCAGAACTATTACGGATCAACTACCTTAATTAATTAAGTCTTTTCCTAAGCTTCCCATAAAAATCATTCTCCCTGGCATGAAGTCGAAATTTATGGGATAACAATGCCCAGGATAGTGCAAATTAAGTATGGAATCACGATATCAAACAACAGTCATGCAAATAATCAACATTTACAGGCGAACGCTTGAAATATTAGTCTATAGAAAAATATATATGTGAATGTTTTATATTTTTAAGTTATTTTACATTGTAAAAGGGCAGTGCAAAAACTATTGTAAGTGCCAAGGAATATATAGGCACTTACAACAGTCCTTATGCTGATAACTCCATTTGTTGTTCGATCATGTATTTTTGTCAGAAATGTCGACCTTGCCAATGATTTCTGTCTCAATTTATATTCTGTTGATGTCGTCTACTTCAATCTAATCTACATGAATATGGAAATCCAATTAGCGCCTTCTCAGACGCTCAAATGAGTTTTTTTTATATTCCTTACCTTTACCCGCAACATTTCAAAGAAATACCTAAGCTATGATAATTCTATAGAGAAACATGACAACTCGTAGAGTAACAGACACTAGACATTGAAATATTTTCTTCAATGCTTTCGGTGGTTTAGCGAGGAATAACGGTAGATTATCATTTTGATAAAATCACTACCTAGCCAGTAAAATTATCAAAATCTTATCTACCCCGTTCTCGTTCTTTCCACCCTATTTGACGTCATCTAAGCGGAGCCAAATAATTGACGTCAACATGAATGTTGCATAACAATCACGTGCAATATGACACACTGGGATAAAATTAGTCAAAAAATCACATTTTGCATTAAAGAAATACAACCATCGTTTGTTTTTTCGTGTAATTTCGATAAGTATTATATTCCGTGAACAACGAAAAACGGCTTAAATCTCAAATTGAAATTTGAGAAATTTTGAATTGAGTATGAGAAAAAATATAACCTCGAGCCCAGATCTTTACTTTGTCGAGATTTTGAAAAAACAAGACTCGATTACGCCAAGATTGTCTAATTTTGGAACGAATGGATCAATGTTGTTTGCAATGTTCGCCATAGCTTTCTCATCGTAAATTTGACACTCATTCCGATCAAAATCATTCTAAATAATTCACTCAGCGCTTCATTCATTCATGCCAAACACTTACTCATATCGATCAAAATCGCTCCGAAATCATTTGAAAACATTCCAAATTTCGTTCAAGACGCTCGATATTTTATTCAAATAGAGCAAATTATTCTACGATTTTATTGGCTGGTGTGGTTTTTAAATTGCCTGATTGGTCGATGAAAACAGAAAAGTACGTACATTCTATGAAAGGGATTAATCAATATCGCTAATTTTGTTCATCTTGAACAAAATTAGCAATATTGGATTACCTCCTTTTGATTTCATGTAAAACTCACAACGCACACTCATTCAATATCATTCAGATTTCATTCCAAAATCATTCATCATGTCAATTTCCCGATGTTATTTACATAATAATAGTACATAATTCTCGCTTAATGAAATAAGTTTTCAGTCATGATCGTTTTGGGCCTTAGCCGACTTTTAAACCGTGTAATATTTGAATACTATTTAGAAATGAAAAAGTAAAAACTGTCTGCAATCGATAAATATGTCATTAACTCGATTGTTTTCGGAGAAAACCCGACGTTTTGTGATCACCTTGGCAGCTTTTGCATTGGCGTTGGCGTTGTTGCGATAAACTTTAACCTTGGTCATATCTCTATTGTTTATCGAGGATATCTTTGTGAAACCTGGCATGTGTGTTCACCATCAGAAGATCATCAGCAACGTGTGTATTCGCCATCATAATATCAATTGGGATAACTCTGGGAGTATATTTGTAAGACTTATGCAAGTTTTTTCGACAAAGATATTTTTGCATTATCCAGCACCTGCAGTCGAGCCTTTCACTCGTAGGCGGTAATTTTATGTACACATTTTTAGCTCGGCTGTTTTCGGAGAAAACCCGAGGTATTGCTATAGCTTTCGTGTCGTCGTTGTCGTCGTTGTCGTCGTCATGCGAAAACGTTGACATTTTGTGATATCTCTGGTTCTACTGAAAGCATTTACTTGAAACTTGGCACACATGTTCACCATCAAAAGAGCAACCTATTCTATCAAGGGGGATAACTCTAGTTGCATTTTGAACAAATTATGCCCCTTTTTTACTTAGATTTTTTCCCACCATCCAGCACTCAACAGCCGAGCGTAGGCACCCGTAGGCGGTGCTCTTGTTTTACCGAATTTACATCGCCATTGGATATCCTACATAGCGTTGGTGAAACAGAATTACTATTTGTATATTTCAGGATTATTTCTTGTGGCGTACTACGTGCTCGTGGTGTTAATATGTATTCCAGTGGCTTACGTACAAATTAAATTAGGAGCTTTGTTCAAAAGAGGGATCGTGGGCATCTTTGGTATTTTAGTCCCTATCTTAAAAGGTGAGTACTATAAACCATCCCTACGTTCATGATGACAAAGCGGTGTAAACATTTTGCCAACTGTACCCTGCTTTGCACGTGTACTTGGGTGAAAAGCGGGGTATAATTGGCAAACTGTTTGCACTGTTTTTCCATCCTAAACGCAGGGCTGATCTGATACAGGTAGTAGGCTTAAAAGTAACTGAATATTTACTATACACTGAAACGAACTTCTAAACGGCCACCTATCATTTGCCATATTTTAATATAGTTGTAGGCATATGCAAAGTATTTTTTATTTTAATATGAATACGCGAGTTCATTTTCGCGAATTTATAAAGAAGAATGAAATCGAATCTTTTTCCTTGGTGCCTGAAGCAAACATGCAATCACATGAACCCTCCAAAACGATAGTAATAAATTTTCGCAGATTTTCAAGGATTCCAAAAAGATCTGTTTGAGAAATCCTTGAAAAACAATCCTATAAGTGACGCATTCGACGGCTCATACCTGTCATATATCAACTTATTGAAGAAAAAACAAACAAACAAACAGTGTGGTTGTTTTGTTTCTCATACGAGCATAAAAAATTACCCAACCCACCAAAGGTAATTTTGAAATCTGGGGTACCCTTGAATTCCCTTCAAATTCGTTGCTTTCCTTATATTATTTCCGGTCGATGTTAATTGAAGATACTTTCCGAATGATTTTGCTTATACAATTTGACTACTTCCCGCCAAAAAATGTCACTTTTTCAGTAAAAACCAAGAGGCCGTTTATAAGTTCTTTTCAGTGTATTTTTACTTTAGAAACTATCAAAATCAAGGACAAAATGACAGTACATATTTGTAAAAAGTATTGGGTTTATTCTTCAAAAATGAACACCAAACCTGCCTTCTGGTTTACCAAAGGGTACAAACTGATTGCGAATTATACCCCACTTTTCACGTACACTTGTGTGCAAAGCGGGGTAAAATTTGCAAACAGTTTGCACCGTTTGGTAAGGCAGGTCATGTAATATGTGGCTCTTTTAAACTTTCGCACAACGCTCTTTCGTTAAAAAATAAATTTTCGATTTGTTTCAGAAAGTTACTGAAGCCGATTTAAAACTATTTACGATAGCAATTGAGGTTGTTCAGGCATTATGATAGATGAAAGCACAAAATCGGACTATATTTTTCAGGGGCCGCCGTCTCTATTCTGATTTTGACCTACATTCGATGTCTACTACATGGTGTAGAACTCAGTTACGCTGTTTACTTTGCTCTTGCCTCGCTGCAGTTTCCATTGCCTTGGGCCGATAACACGACGTGAGTCTTTTTTAAAAAATGTTTTATAAGGTTTCCATAATTACCAATACAATTGAATGCATTTTGGCTGTACAGAAATCAAGTCTATTTTATGAAATATGTAATACTAACGTCAAACTTCATAAGAAATATTCTGTGTTATTATTCAACTGGCAGGGTGTGGCTCAGCCGTGACGTAATTAGCCTAGTTTACTTTTCAATAAATGGGTTTTTTCAAAAGTTCACGTGAACGCGTGTAAATAAATGTATCTTGAAACCCAAAGGAGAAAAGTGCTGAGCGAAAGTGAACACATTTGGTTACCAAATCCTCGTAACTTCAGCTTGTCCAAGGCGAATTACGAGGTTTTGGTTGCCAACCTTTGATTTATAGAATGTCGACTATCTATTAAACTGAGTCATCATACATAAAAGCTGATTTACCTTAACCTTAAATGCAACAAACCGATACTTAAGGTCCGCCCTGCCAGGGCAATAATCTTGGATTATATGTTATATCAAAATAACTAGATAACAGGTAATAGCAGAAAAAATACATCCATGGGTCAATCTAGTTTCCGAAAATATTCCGAATGCAACAGCCCTGGGTTCAAGATACACAATTGTTTAGGAGAGTTTCAGAATCGATCCCCGCTTTACACGTACAAAGCGGTGTCACATTTCTCAAATGTATCAATAACGTTTTCATCTCGAACTCAGGGCTGGTTTCGAAGCTGACCAGCCTGCGCACATTTTTTTTCGCACGAACAGGAAAGAACCATTTTTCGAGATGAGTTATATATGGCTAAACATGAATGTCGCATCGAAAACTATCCTTTTGTTCAGGTTAGCGAAACGTTCACCAACCTATAAAAATGTTTTCTTGCTTTGCATGGTTGATTGCAGGTTAGTTAGCGGGATACCATTTTGCTATTTAAGCATAAAGACATCTTCTTAAGAGATTAAGAGAGTGTTTATTAATTTCATACATTTAAGAAATATGAAAATATGAACATAATCACACTGTATGAATACGCGAAGCGAATTCATACTTAGGTGTGGTTAGGTTCTTAGTTTCTTGCCTCCATAAAATTAATAAATACTCTCTTTATATCTTATAATTTGAAAAATCGCTATTGGAAAAAAAACTTTCAGATTTCTACTAACAAACAGATTGTAATGGGACTACTTTGTGCGGAAGCTTACAACTTGAACAGCTGTGTACTCAAGCTAGTTTTCATTTAGTAATAAAACACAATTTTCAGCCAATCAGATTGCAGAATCTTAACGGAAACAACGAGAATTAAATTGTTTATCCTTAAACTTATGGCTAGAGAATTTTTATTTCAGGGTATTAGATGTCCACGATAATCCAGCGGATAAATATTTTCAGTGAGTACAATCCCCCTTCACTTGCTTATTTTAGTTATTCGAAGCCGAAATGGACGCATCTTTGCATAGTCTTTTTCGTCTGTCTATCGGTCTTAAAGCCTGATATCACTTAAGGTAGTGGACCCGTAAAAGTTCCACAACGTTCAGGAAGTCATGATTTTAACAGTGTTAACTGAGGCCTCCTAATGATTTCATTAGGAAACCTCGGTTACTATTGTGACAGATCATTTGTTCCGAAAACGTGCTGAACTATAACGGGTCAACTACCTTAAACACATTTATTGTAAATATTTTTTCTTCTACGAATACAAACCGATTTACATAAAACTTCGCCAGAATATTCATGATTTATTCATGTTGAAATTCGCGTATTGTGGCTATATTTCGATATAAAACACCGCAATTATTCATGTCTAAAAGGTGTGCAGGGTCTCTTTTCAATTACGTCAATTGACTGCTTGATATTGTGCGGTAACGATTATTTCAAAAGTCTCAAAGCACGATTTTAATGGGTGGGAACAAAAAACGAAAGGAACCTCTCACGCGATTTTCTTTACGGCAAACTACTCCTTACGTAGATTTGGATCGGAATGGAATGAAGCTCGGCAAGAATTGCTTTCAGTTAAGAATATCGTGAATTTCCACAATGCATGATTTTGGAATGATTTGGAATGAAACAGAATGAGTGTGTGGATCAAGTTTTTAGTGAATTCAAAATTTTCAAGAAAAATGAAACAAATCTTAACGCTACTACATAATAAGTCAATACAGCCATTTTATTTTGTCTCATAAAGGATATACTTTATGAGATAGAATAAGATGGCTATATAGATTTATAGAATAATGTTGTAGTGATAAGATAAGTTTCATTTTTTCTTGAAAAGGGCAATTTTTGCCGAAATATCGAAAGACTGAGTGTTTTTATTTAATGTAATTAAGGTAGTGGAACCGTAGTAGTTCCGCAACATTTTGGACCTTATGTTTTTCACAATGTAAATCATTAGGAAATCTTGGTTAACACTGTTAAAGTTCATTACTCCTGATACATTGCAAAACTATTACGGGTCTACTACCTTAATTTCATTTTAATGTATTTATCTTTCAGTAAAGATTTTCTCCAGAAGACCGACCATATTGGTGAGGGTGGCTATGTTGTGTGGTACATCGCTCTGTGTCTACTGTTGACATGGCTTGTCATATACCTTCTCACATTTAGAGGAACTGCCCTCATTGCCAAGGTAAGTAAATTATCAATTTGTATTGAATTTACGACATTTTATTTTCAGAAAGCGTATATATTGACGCCCCTAACAGTATTGTTTACTATGATCATACTGATATACGGGTATATAGCTATACTAGGCTAAGTAAATGTCGCCTATTAAACCGTTTGGCTATACTAGAGTTTCATTGAATCAATTGACAACAACCCTGTTATGTTACAACGGGTATGTAGCATTACTAGGCTCTACCAAGAGTATAGGTCGGCTATTAAATAGTCTTGATATCAAAAATATTGTATTGAATTGATGATATTTTGTTTTCAGATAGCGTATGTATTGACGCCCCTTACAGTATTGTTTATGATGATCATATTAATATACGGGTATCTAGCTATTTTCAGAGTCTACTGGTAGTATAGGTCGGCTATTAAACCCTTTCGCTATTCTGAAAGTTTATTGAATCAATTGACAATACCGGTGGTTAAATGCTACAACCTCTTAACTACAGCTTTCATCAAGCTGTAGTTACCAGGTTTTTGCATTTCACGGACAATATTTCATTTTCAGAAAGCGTATGTATTGACGCCCCTAACAGTATTTTTTATATCGATCATATTGATATACTCCTATATAGCTATACCAAGCTCTACTGGCGGTATATGTCGGCTTTTAAACCGTCTCGTTATACTTATGCTAACTATTTCCTGATAATTTATTGTTTCAGATAGCGTATGTGTTGACGCCCCTAACAGTATTGTTCATGGTGATCATAATGATTTACGGGTATCTAGCTATACCAGATTCTACCGGCAGTATAGCTCGGCTATTAAATAGTCAGGGGGAAGTCGAGAAGGACACAAAACTCTTCCATATATTCAACAAGGTCAATAACCGGCTAGGACATCCAAGGGTAAGTATCCCCTACAAAAAGTACAGGAAAATGCTTGCAAATTGATTGCGCTATTTCTTTTTGTATCACATCAAACATGCATGAAATAAGTAATGCTTCACAAGTTTTGTACAATTTGACTTTATGAATCAATGTTTAGGTTCATGTACTCCAAGCGATACGAATATGTGACCCGTCACGCAAAAATGGATCTGGGCCGTGCGTAATGTATCGACCCTAGTCACACTGCGCGAATTGCGCAGACTGACTAGGGTAGAAACTTTTTTCATATGACTCATTTTCTGAATCTAGAATGTTCAACCTACCTTGCTGTGAAAGAATTTTTGAATTGCGACTTTTGGTTAACCTGTACTTGACCCAATCTCCTTTTCAAGTTTGCATATTACGGAGTTCCCAGGAGGCCCCTTTTCGCCTGACGGGTCACATTATTATAAATATCCAAATACTTTTGTAGGTTATGATCAAAATATGAAATAAGCCATTCAGCCAATATTCATGCAAATGCCTTTGAGCTACTTCACTATACATGCAATAATGATAACTTGTTTATGTTTGTTCAAAGTGACCAAATGAATCACATCATAATTATAAAATGTATAAAATGTATTTGTTGTATTTCGATTGCCTATCGCAGCGATATATATATATATATATAATATATATATATATATATATATATATATATATATATATATATATATATATAAAATACGTATTTAGTGTTTTGTATGAAAAAAATATCTAACGAGGTTGGGAGAATTGATCATTGTCGAGGCTCTGCCGAGACAATTATCGATTCTCACAACCGAGTTAGATAATTTTTCATACAATACACTAAAAACGTATTATATTTATCTTATAACCTCTATTTGCCTTGTTTTTATAGATGTTTACAACAGAAATGCAAGTTTATACAAATAACCGCATTATATCTTTGTTCTAAAAATAACAATATGATATCATAAAAAATATCATATGGGATGTTATCATACGGATATTTGTATTAGTCCGGCAGATATCTAGCTTGACCCGGAAGTAGGGTTCAAAGTTTTTTTCTTGACTGATTCTTGTAGCTTAGGCCTTCCCTAACCAGAATCTAGCTGATGACATCTTGTCATCATTGAGCATTTTGAGAAAATAGAGATGGCAGCCAAGACTATCGAATGTTACGGGTACAGCTAGGAAGATCACATTGTCGACCTTTTAAATCTTTTTTTTGTATTTTATTTGCTGATAAACTTCGAGATTAAGATTATATGACGGGATCAATGCATATTATGACATTAGAAATTAGTATGTTAGTCAAGATGGCAGCCAAGTCGAATTATTGAATGGCATTTAAAGTATTTCTTGAGCCATGAGACATAAAGATCTCAGGAAAGGGTTAAATGGCCATTCAGTAAATATTTGTAAGTGGTTTTATGCCTTCTAAAAATCAGGCTAGTGACAACTTTCATTTACTCTTGATTTGGAGATGGCAGCCAGGAAAGAGAAGATTCAAAGTAAATTGTGTTTCAATCTGGATTTAAGAATTTTTTGTGCCTACATTAATGGTTTCAATGCCAATTTCAAAGTTGTTTTGAAAATTGATGCTTTAAATGATAGATAGCATTCCAGATGGCAGCCAAGAAATATACCTAAAAGAAAGTTTGAGGTTGCTTTATTATATTAGAATTCATTTTTCCTGATGAAAATACAAGTTGAAATTATAAAAGTAACAAAAAAGTATGTTTGTGTACTAAGATTGCAGCCAATATTGCATTAATATGAATATCGCATTTTCGTTCTTTTTTAATGTTTTTTACAATTTAAAATATAATATTTGCTGAATTCATGCGTAGACAATCACTATGACTTGCATTATCTCTTCTAGAAAGACAAAAAGGAAGCCACCAATACCGTAACATCATATGAGCGTGAATAACTAAATATAAGTCTAACTTCACTTGTAGCTAGCATCATTACATATATATATTTCTAGTGAATTGTTTCGTGCTGAATCATTGATATGGTCAAATACTGACAGAAAATTATTTAATGAATATTTTGAAAATTCGTAGTTATTTTAATTGAATATAATTCTTTTTCATCTGAATTATTTCTAAGGAAATGTTAAGTTGCGCTTAAGAATATTAAGATTATTTTCATGATAACCATAACATATAATCGACAGAGTTTCTTTGTAAAATAATCTGATAGACTCATTGTAGCTGATGTATCAAACCACATCCATATCAGTATGTATAGTCATATATTTTCATTAGTGGAAAAGAAGTTGTTCCGCTAAGGCTTATTTAGCTCTACAAAAAACTTTTAGTGGTACATTTAAATTGCATGTTCACACCCGTTCAACAGGTCGTGTAAGAATGATGATAAAGTATTCTGTGTTACCCTGGTGTATAGGGTAATGCTTGAAAACATGCATTGTACTCCACGAATTTGACTGTTTTACAATTGAAAGCTTTGATCAAACTATATGTATGTGGTAAATTACTAGCGCACAGAGTGACTTAAATGCTGATTTATGCACAAACCCCAGATCCTCGAAATTGCAGATGATTTATTCAAATCATCATCAAAAGTAATTGATTCAGTGTGGATATAGCAGCGAAAAGTTTTCTATATTGTTTGTTCGGAAACAACGTCATGTCTGTTCTTATCTTCATTTTGATGGCATTTGAAATATGACGATTTGGCAACAGAATTATAACCTTGCTGTTCGGCTATAATTGTTTTCATATTTCGCACAGAGTGACTAAAATTCTGATTTATGAACTAACCTCACATCCTCAAAACCGTTTATGATTTATTCAAATCATCACCTTAAGTTGGCGATTCAGTGCAGATATAGCATCGGAGGGTTTTCAAAAGTATTTGTTCATAAGCGCCTTTTTGCCTGTCCTTATCTTCAATTAGTTAGCATTTTATATAAGACAATTTGGTAACAGTATTGTAGCTTTACTCTACGGCTATAATGGTTTTCATTTTTTTCATGTTCAAATTCTCAACATGGATAAATTATCAAAGGAACTAGCTTACACAATCTTGAGAATATTGAGCAAACGGAAAAAGTTGCAATAATGATAATTCAAAATTTATTTATAATGTCCAATTAGATAGCATTGAATAAGTAACAAACAAAAATACACGAATAACAAGACTTTGTCGGTAGACATAGAACTAACATATTTTGTAGAGAGTGACCATTTTTGTCTATACTGTCAGAGAAAATTAACTCTCAATTATATGCTCACACGCGATAAAATGCACCACATGATATTTTCATAAATTTATTTTAATGTGCCGTAACTTCAGACTTTAATATCAATTCAATTTGATCCATAACAGACCTTTAATACACAATAATACAAGTATGGCTGTAACCTAAGACACGACTGTAGGTTTCTGCACCTAACTTTTAAGAAAAAAGTTAGAAATCATAAGTCTTATATTTGCAATAAAGATTCGGTGAGATTTGCCACCATTCAATATGTGGTAACATTACCACTTGCTCAGTATAATACATTGGTAGCAACGTTATTGAAGAGTTGAGTTATTGAAGAGAGACTGCCATCTCGACTGCCAAACTGAATTTCATTGTAAAATCAATATTTCTCTAACTTGCTCATACAACAGATCAATACCATCCTAAACCGATTAACTTATCTGAAAAAAATCTTTTAATTATATACGCCTTTATTTACACTAGTCATCATGCAGTTTTTTTCTATTTGACAGCCATCTTGACAAGTATACTAATTCTTATCTCCATTTAAGGTGTTCCTTGCACTAGGAAACTTCAAATTAGCATGTTATCAGTTAAATTAAGCACAGAATTTAGATGAATTGTTAAATCATTGTAGCAAATACATGTACATTTTTAGTGGTCTTGGCTGCCATCTTAACTTTTTCCAAACTATTCCATGATCAAAATACACCATCATCCAGATCCTTAATAGGCGAGTCCTTAGCTACTAGAAAAATAGTTTACTGTAAAATGCCTTGCAAACTTTAAGCATTAAATAAAAATCTTGTGTTTCCTTGCTGCCATCTCCAAATTGGGGATTTTCATAACACTAGATGAAAGATGTAACGAGTCAGAAATTTCGAGGTCATAAACAAGCTTACAAAAATTATTGAGAATATTCTAAAATATATTTCTAAGGTTCTTATATCTCGCATAGATCGGTAATTACTCTAAAAAACATTTAATAATTCGATTTGGCTGCTATTTTGTTTACCATACTCATAACTAATGTCATGTTATGCTTTGATTTTGTTACATAGCTTCAGGTAAATATCTTAACAATAAAATGACCACTCAAATTGGTTTTATATTTCAAAAAAAGTGATCTACGGAGCCGTTGGCCTGATTTTTGATAGTCCTGGCTGCCATCTCGATTTTTTCAAAATGCTCAATGATGACAAGATGTCATCAACCAGATTCTGGTTAGGGAAGGCATTGGCTACAAGAATCAGCCAAGAAAAAAACTTTGAACCCTACTTCCAGGTTCAGCTAAAATATGCCATATTTCTGCCGGACTATATAGTTATAAGATAAAATAATATGTTCATCATACAGCCCTGGATTGATGCTATCCGACTACACATCAACAGTCTAGGGCTCTGGTCTGGTATTTTACCAACACTTGGTACATTGGTCTATAACAGAAAATACGTCGTGAACGCGTAAGTATGGGTGTAAAGGTAGTGGAACCGTAATAGTTCCGCAACATTACGGAACTCATGAACGTTCACAATGTTGATCGAGGTTTCCCAATGAAAATCATTAGGGAAACCTCGGTTAACACTGTTAAGTTCAGTACTTCCGAAATGTTGCGGAACTATTATGGGTCCACTACCTTAATAATTTGAATTATAACGTTTTCATGTAAACTGAAAGCTTATCATAAGGCCACTATTAACAGAATGAAGTCAACTAAAGCAGAAAAATGCAGACAAACAAAGAAATGCTAGAATGAAATTTGACGACAAAGAACGTTATTGGGTATGTCTATGAAACTTGAAAATTGGAAATCATTTCAACGACATTTTCTTAACTGCAGGAAGAAGAAGGTTAATGAAAAAAAACGTCGAATGATTCAAATTAACAGATTCCTGCTGTCAATTAACCCTTTCCTGTTTTACAAAATTTTGGACCTGTCCAAATTCAAAGGTTTTGCAGGCGAGAGTTTAAAGTGGATTCAATTTGAAAAATAACCATTCAGTAGGGTAGAAAATAGTGTGGAAAAAGAAGAAATTGCTTGTCAGAAGCAATTTCTTCTTTTTTCATAATGTTTTCTCAGTCATAAAATCACAGGCACGTGAAAAGCAGGGATTAAACAGCAAAGGGTAAAAAAAGATTGACCAATCAAAATTCCTATATTTAATAAGATGAGAAATTATCTTCGGCCTTTAATCGTCATTTCGTTTGAGATCCACTGACATTAAAGATGTACCTTCAGCATGAATAAAGATAGTATTAGAATGAGATTGGTTCCAGTAGAGGTCATCCTTAGGTCGCATTTCAAAAAAAACTCACGTGACGTGATCACTCTAGATTACGAAAAACAATCAAGTGCGGGAAGTTTTGATCCTAGTCAGTCTGTGCTATCCGCGCAGTCTGACTAGGCTCGATATTTTTTCGCAATACATAGATCGTCCGTTTTCGCGTAACGGGTCAAATGCAAGTGTGCACAGTTGTTTGTCTAGCACGAAAAAGGCGAGTACCATTTAATGTATTGGCATATTGCCATACGATTTAACGATCTTTTTCAGATCTGTATCGATCTTTAACAGGTCTCAAGATTTATCGATCTTTTGCAGGTCTTGGATTCTTCTGCTCCTGGTCTACAGTATCTTGCCGCAGATCGGAATGCTCGCACTCGCCCCGTACATCGATCCACATGACAGTGGCGGATTCATTGCGGATTCGAAGGGGATCAAACCTGGTGAGTTTACTACCGCTAGTTTAGTGGGTATACTGCTTAAATTAAAGCAAAATTAATGTTTAACATTGAGTGGAAAAAGAATTTATCAAATGGACAGATAATTGCTAAATTAAATGTTTAGACGTATGCAAGCTAAGACATGTTTACGCTTACTTCAGTAGATGCTTTGATGTAAGAGAGATTTAGTATGGTTGGTACCAATAGCCTCATGACTTTTTGCGTTCACGATTAAAGAGAACGCCCTCGAGCTTATTGAATACAAATAAGTTGGCTCTGTCGATGAAATTCGAAGGCGTGCGATCGGTGGTGCTTCATTGTCCTTAACAGTTTCATCAGTGCATTGTTTAATTAGCTCGGCTGATCCAGTAGAAAACCATTGTCATCACCTTGGTGTTGTTCGTGATTGCGTTGTTGTTGGCGCTGACGTGAAATACTTTAACCATGATCTTTTTCGATTTATTTTTTTTTCATTATCGAGCACCTGAAGCCGAGATTCGGTATCCGTAGACAGTGCTCATTTCACTTTTATGTCGCAGTTGGTTAGGCATAAGACTTCCAATCTGGAAGTTGTGGGTTCGATCCCCGAAGCGGCAAATATCCTTTCCGACGTTTGTCTCTTACCAATGGGTAGATAATAGTAAACCTATGTGAGATAGCAGTCGGAGGCTAGGAAAGGGCGTAATGGTAGTACAGGTGAAAGGAATACCAGGAATCTATTGTTAGGTGCTCCGACCGCCGCGATTTAACTGCGAAATTGTTGAAAGCGGCGTAAAATCATTCAAACAGACAAATTCACTTTTATGTCTATCAAATCTAGGTCTACCATTTCTGTTCATTGCTATACCCACAACGTTTGAGCGGTTGGAGTTATCGCCACTGATGTCATGTTTGCTGTTCACGTGTATCCTTCTGTTCGGGCTGCACCATCAGGCGCTCCATCTGATAGCCATTTGGGAGAACTTGCTCCCGTCAACACCAAAGTTCATCATGACCTACTTTAGACGAAGAGAATGTCTCGTGGCGGCGGCTTGCGGGGTTTCTTTCATGTTGAGTGTGCCGTATGCTATTCAGGTAATTATTAAAAATTAACCATTGGTTAAATATAGACTGGAAGTTAATTTTTCCAATCAGGGTTGCTTCTTGTGTTAATTTGGTTTCAACAATTATCAAAACAAATTGCCCGTTAGTAAGATAGTATTTATGGTTTAGGATGTGTGTGTCATTTCCAGTATAAAGTCCAAAATATTATCTGATTTACTTGAAACTTTTACAGAATTATTTTAGGGTCAAAAGGAGGATGTCTTTTTTTTTAAAATGTGGACAATCCTTCAGAAAACACAGGTTAAACATAGGTTAATTGGCCTAATGGAGTTTGCTCATAATATTTCCGTGAATGCGAATAAGTCCGCAAATGTTATGCGACTTTAAAAAACCTAATTTCACAAAATGACTGAATGGACCTATGGAAGGTTCCTTTCAAAAATGGAGCTGATCCGTAAGAAATTAGAAGAAAATTTACCTTATGGATATTTATCAAGAATATTATCATTTAAGCGAAAAAGTCCGTAAATGTTGTCCGATTTACTAGAAACGTTCATATGTTTATTGTAGCTTCACTAGGAAAGTTCCTTTCTAAAATGAAAATGATGCATCAGGAAACGCAGGAAAATGGGATATTTTTTGGATACATTCCTCACTTTACGCGATAATGTCTAGAAATATTATCTGATTATCTTGAAACTTACACAAGATTAATATATGGTCATAAGGAAGGTTCCTTTCAAAAATGGTGCTGATCTTTTGGAAAAACTTGATTTTTCACTGGGAATGTGTCTTGTTTACGCGATAAAGTCCACAAATAGCATTCGATTTACTTGAAACTTTCGCAAGAGGGCTGTAGCGTCATAAGGTTCCGCTGGAAAATAGGGCTAATCCGTTGGAAAACATGGAAAAGGGGATCTCATGGGGTTTTGCTCATATTGTTCTTGTTTTCGCAATAAAGTCAACAAATTTCATCTCATTTACTTGAAACTTAAACAGGATAATTGTAAGAAACATTAGCACGCCTCCTGTTGCAAATGGTGTACATCGGTTGGAAACACGAGAACGCGGCTTTGTTTTTGGTATGTGTTTATTTTTAGCTCGGCTGTTTTCGGAGAAAACCCGAGGTATTGCTATAGCCTCCGTGTCGTCGTCGTTGGCGTCGTTGTCGTCGTCGTCGTTGTCGTCGTCGTCGTTGTCGTCGTCGTCGTCGTCGTCGTTGTCGTCGTCGTGCGAAAACTTTGACATTTTGTTATATCTCTGGTTCTACTGAAGGCATTCACTTGAAACTTGGCACACATGTTCACCATCAAAAGAGCAAGCTATACTATCAAGGGGGATAACTCTAGATGCATTTTGTGCAAATTATGCCCCTTTTTCGACTTAGATTTTTTCCCACCATCCAGCACTAGACAGCCGAGCGTAGGCACCCGTAGGCGGTGCTCTTGTTTTTTTTCTCACAATGCTTACGTATAAATGCAATAAAGTTCACAAAATACGAATTATCTTGAAATTTCAAGGATGATTCTATGGTAAGGTTTTGTGAAATCTTAATGAAAACAGAGGAAATATTCCCACAGGATTATTGCTAAAAATAGGTTGAAGTTGAGAAAGTGCACTTTGTAATTTATGTTACACATACTCTTTAACCCTTTGCTGTTTAATCCCTGCTTTTTACGTGTCTGTGATTTTTTGATTGAGAAAACATTGTATAAAAAGAAGAAATTGCTTCTGACAAGCAATTTCTTCTTTTTCCACACTATTTTCTACCCTACTGAATGGTTATTTTTCAAATTAAATCCACTTTAAATTTTCGTCTGCAAAACCTTTGAATTTGGACATGTCCAAAATTTTGTAAAACAGGAATGTGTTAAAGTAATGAAGATCCTCAATTACCAGTGTAAAGTGAAGAAATACTTGATAGTCAGAAGAGCGTCTCAAGCCCTCGTGGGTCTCTTTTTTCGTTAAAAATCGTAAGGCAACGTATCAGTATTACTTATGTTTGAATTCGTACTTACATCCGTAGTTTTATTCCCCTTTTGCCATTTTCAGGGAGGAATCCATCTGTATGCCATCGTCAATGACTATGTTGATAGACTTGTGTTCGCTTTAATTATCATCTCTACGGTACCCTTTTTAGTTGGATACAGTGAGTAATTTATTTAATAGACTATGAGAATATTTTTGTCAAGACGTTAACAATTTATTCTTACGCGATAATTTCTACAAACATAGTAGGTTTTTTTTATATGTTCTCGGGATGAATGAAGGGTCATAAGGAAGGTTCCTTTCAATAAAAAGGTCGATCTATCGCCAAAAAAGGGAACACTGGGTTCTTACGGATTTTCACTCAGTTATTATAGATTATACATAAAGGTTCCCTTATACTATTTAAATTTCCTGAAAATTTCGGAAAATGATCGTAGGGTCACGAGGAAGATTTTTTTGAAAGTAGTCTTAGCCTACACTGCTTTCTACTGAATCACTTTGACAACAACTTGAGTTTTACTGTTGTTATCGAAAAATCTGCAATTTGTTTACGCGATGAAATTTATAATTCAATTCGATAAGATAAAGGGGAAGTCGAGAATTCAGCGCAAATCCAGGCACTCATAATAATTTTGCACTGACCCATCTATAAACACTTAATCATGCATTGACCTGATATCACCTGTCTGATAACCAAAAATGAGATTACACAATCTATTTTTAGAAACAATTTGCATATTCATTATCTTAACCAGGACGACTTCACCTGCACTGCGTTCATAATGACAAAACAGTGCAAACAGTTTTCCAATTATTCCCAGCTTTGCACGCATTTGCAAGTGCAAAGCGGGGTATGATTGGAAAACTGTTTGCACCGTTTTGTCATCCTGAACGCAGGGTTGAATTTCTTTGATTCTAAAGGGTTCATTAAATTTTAAGCTCTGAAAAATTATTGTTTGATAATCGGAATAGCATATAAGTGTCTTAAATATCAATTTTATCTTGTCTCGGCTGTTAGAAATTAGCCTCGTCATGATAACTTCTCCCAACCTCGACCAGATGACAATAGTCCTCGAAGACACTTACATATTATTCTCTCTTTCATTTTCAGTAAAACAAGAGGTCCTGTACATACCGATAGAACGAGCCTGTGTTGGAATCTGGTATGGGTTGGCTTCTCTTATATCTACGGTGAGTATCTTTCTGGCTTGAAACATTTTATTCAATTCATGAAAAGCACATATTGAGGGGCCAGTTCAAAAGTATTGTAAGATCTTGTGTATTTATAGCACGGGGGTGATGTCCATAATCGGAGCCACTGGCTCCGCTTTCAAAATCATGTGTGAAACTTCCGCTCCACGTGCGTCTCCGATTATGTAGATGTAAACATTTCATTTTTGGACTGAAAAACTGGGATAGGTGTCGAAACTTTCTCATTTATATCGGATTTTATTCATTTATTATTAAAAAGTCGAATGCTATTCGACCAGTCATACATTTTGCCACGTTAACGTACTCAAGAACTGTAAAAACGCTCGTTGGTTTTTGTTAAAAATGATTTCTTCTCAGAGCAATCTTGAGCCAGGAAGATCAAAATACGTGGTTTTACCTCCAAAATGCAATATTTTGAACAAGATTAATAACGTATACTATTGTTTTCAGTATGCACGAGTTTAACAAAACAACCACAATACTCTACCCAATATACTTGCCTACAATATGAGATAAATCAAGGAAAATAGTTTGGTTCCGATTATGTGGATTGGCTCTGATTATGTATCCTGGCTCCGAAGTTGTGGAGTGTCTTATTCTTCTTCAATATACCCTAACCTCCTTCGATATTAAGTTTCTGCTGGTTTCATGGTGCGACTTTTCTCGTCATTCCACGACGGACGTTTTCTATGTTACGTCTCACCTCATCGTGTTTACTTTTATTATAAATTTCCGGTGACTAGACAGTCAGCTACATTAATTTTACTTAAAACCGTAGCCGTACAAGAGAATTGTATGGCTATTATTTAGAATAGAATTTGAAAAGAGATTAAATTTCTACGGAACCTGCCAATAGTTTGCCATGATTATCAAACTTCGCACGTTTAGCGTTCCTGTTATAACAACGTCACTACTGTCGCTCTTTCAACGTCGATAATTCCATGAAATTTAATCAGGTAATATGGCGGGTGGTATCAAACAAATTGTCACAAAGTTCGCGCTCGGATTCTAAGTTTTAAGAAATCCAATTTATATATCTCACACAAAAGGACGCAATGATCCTTAAAACGTCCGTTTTTTTTTATGTCTCTCGAACCATTTACTTCTGAATTTTCGGAAAGTATTAAGCATATGTTTAAATTCCGATTATTGCATAAAATGTACGTTTTCGGGTCATCATTGGCATACGTTAACCGACAAAACCAGGGCGTTAAAGGGAGAAAACGTGTTTTAATAAGTAAATTCACGTGCCGTTAACGCCCGGTTTTTTTTACTTCAATATCATCGGTCTAGGCCTATACACTGTTGAATTGTGTTTCACGCCGCTTTCAACATTTTTTCAGTTATATCGCGGCGGCTGGAGCGCCTAACAATGGGTTCCTGGTATTTCTCTCACCAGTACAAGCATCACATCCTTTCCTAGCCTCCAGCTGCTATCTCACATAGGTTTACGATTATCAACCCATTGGTGAGAGACAAATAATCGGAAAGAATCAGTACCGTAGTCGGGAATCGGACCCGGAAGCCTATACACTGTATGAGTTCCTTTGTTCACATTAATATATAGCATAAATAAAAACGTCGATTCTATTCCCGCGTTATTTTTGATGACGTCATTGATTTACCAATCAACGTCGGTTTAAACAAATGTGACGGCGCAATGGATAAAGCAATTTTTTCGACACATTATCGGTTTTGGTTATAGTTTTACAGTTAGTTCCTACGAATGAATTTACAATTTCTGTTAAAATAGATACTATTGTCTTTCTTTTTATTCAATAATAGCGTCAATTCACGTTTTTTTAGGCGATAACATTTGCAGAGGCCCTCAAAATGCTTTTACGACCTCGTGCTTCGCACTCGGGCGTTAAACCATTTTTCGGGTCTCTGCCAATGTTAACGCCCTCAAAAACGTGAATTAACCCTATATTAATGTCAGAATGGACTTCTTCATCTTAGGATTTGATATTTGTCAACTTTTCAATCGGAAAGGAATTTATCTAAATTTATTGAAATTAAAAATTATTTAAGACAATGAAATAAAGTCTTTAGAAATGTCCAGTCGATTTTACGGTAAAGGGGTGCGTTTTATAAATGCGGCGTTGAGATTTAAACAGAATTACATATGTATATGAATTTGACATTTAGCCTAACGGATCATATACAAGGGCGAAAAAAAGTATCATAATAGATCAAAATACATCTATGTGACCATTATGATTTAATCAATATACGATTCATTACCTTCATAATGCCCGGGTCGTCATTTTATAGAAAATTTGAAACAGACAAAGAAAATGCTTGTTCTTACATATAGCAAAATGTGTTGTTTTAAAAAATCGAAATTGTCAGGCAATACAAGATATTTTTTTAATCAAATATGAAATTAAAACATTTTTCGTAGATCGTTAAGAAATAAGCAAAAAGTCCACACTAAAAAATAATCGCGTTTGAAAACTTTTTCGTTTCGAAAAAAATGAACGAAATTGAATAACTATGTAGGATATTTAAACAAAATGTATAAAGCATTAAAGTAAAATTCTTTAGATGATCAAAATGCAAAAAATATTGTATAGTGCGACATTTTATTGGCGGTGTCGTTTGTCTCCATAAACATTTTACACGGACAGTGTGTGATTTTTCTGTGAAATGGTTTATTTCTGTTGGGATGACTTAAAATATTGATGAATGGATTCTTTGTACATAAAGTTGAAATAAAAAATAGTTTTTAACATTGTGTTAAGAATGAGTTTATGTGTAAGTAGAAGATCTGAATTAGGGTTTTCAGATGTTTCCTATACAAATTAAAACCGTGCGTTTTTGCGACGTCAGGTTGATATTTGAACACTCATCTACGCTCTCTATATTCCAACTTTATGTACAAAACCATATATTTAAAGAATCCATAATAAAATATATATCAATATTTCTTCTACTAAAGGAAACAAACATTGTAATGTTGGTCTTAAAATTGTCCCACTGACGCGTGGTGTTTTTTTTTTTTTTTTTTTTTTTTTTTTTTGTCATTTTTTAAGTATTTCTTAAATATTTCACGATCAGGGAACCGCACAATACAGTTTCCCTTCGGTTAGGATTTTGCATTCAGTGGTTTCCGTATCACTGCTCTCGCGAGTATAGTATGTTGAATGTGATATAAATCATATTTCTATAATATGTTAACATTTTTTACTTTTAATAACTTGCTTAATATTGTATATTTTACAAATGACTGACGGAATATAAACTATTTTCGTTGCTTTTCCTCTAATTTAAATTAAAATCATCCATTATACATTATTTATAAAAGGACGTCATTTGTCACAGTCGTGACCGCCACCTTTTGCCGTTACGGCTTAACGTGCGAAGTGTAATAGGCAAAACCACTGGCAGGCTCCGTAGAAATCTTTATTTCTTTTCAAATTCAATAATAAATGATAGCCATATAATTATCTTGTACGTGCATGTTCTAAGGAATATTAATGTAGCTGACTGTCTAGTCACCGGAATTTTATAATAAAAGTAAACACGATGAGGTGAGGCGTAACATAGACAACGGGCGTCTTGGAATGACGAGAAAAGTCGCACCGTGAAACCAGTAGAAACTTAATATCGAAGGAGGTTAGGGAAGAAGAATAAGACACTCCACAACTTCAGAGCCAGGATACATAATCAGAGCCAATCCACATAAACTATTTTCCTTGATTTATCTCATATTGTAGGCAAGTATATTGGGTAGAGTATTGTGGTTGTTTTGTTAAACTCGTGCATACTGAAAACAATAGTATACGTTATAAATCTTGTTCAAAATATTGCATTTTGGAGGTAAAACCACGTATTTTGATCTTCCTGGCTCAAGATTGCTCTGAGAAGAAATCATTTTTAACAAAAACCAACGAGCGTTTTTACAGTTCTTGAGTACGTTAACGTGGCAAAATGTATAACTGGTCGAATAGCATTCGACTTTTTAATAATTGATAATAAAATCCGATATAAATGAGGAAGTTTCAACACCTATCCCATTTTTTCAGTCCAAAAATGAAATGTTTACATCTACATAATCGGAGACGCACGTGGAGCGGAAGTTCCACACATGATTTTGAAAGCGGAGCTAGTGGCTCCGATTATGGACATCACCCCCCGTGTATAGGCACTTACAAAAGTTTTACACTGACCCCCTAGATTTACGTCTTTTCTGTATATTTGTGGCTTGGTGCGCAACAATTGTAAATGACGTTATGTTAGTAGGGAGTTATAGCCTGGTTAATTTGACCCGACTTTGACCTCTGTGGAAAAAATGCTTAATTAACAATTACCGATATATTTTATCAATTAACAAAATGTATAATACATTCAATATCGTTTGTTACTCATTCTTGTGAAAGCACGTGCAAAGCCGAGTAGGAATAATCAGATTTTTATTCATCTAAATAGCAGGGGTCAGATTCAAGTTAATAAAACCGCACTATACACATGTTAAGCATATACCTTCGAATTCTAGGGAAGAAGGTTGGTAATTAAAGAATATGAGTTCTAACAGTCTTAGGTTTTGTAATAAATGCAGAAAGCATTGAGGTATAAGAAATACTATTGTGTACTATTATCTCGTTTCACGAGTTTAAGCCGAGGCCGGCCAGCTCAGCGGTTACGCGTTGGGCTGTCATTCTAGGACCGTGAGTTTGGACCCCGTCTCGGTCAACTTTCATCCTACATTTTTAGCTTGGCTGTTTTCGAAGAAAACCTGAGGTATAATGATCACCTTGTCGTCGTTCGCGTTGTCGTTGACGTAGGCGTTGGCAATACAAACTTTAACCTTGCTCATAACTTTTGAATGGTAAGTCACTGAGCCTTCACATTTCACGTGATCATTGCTTGGGAAAAGACCTCCGTCTAGGTACCAAGTTCAGGGTCATCAATCAAGGCCAATGTCATTTTTCAAGGTCAAATTTCTTTTAAAAAATCTAACTAACCTTGGTCATAACTTTTGATTGGTAAGTGATAGAGCCTTCATATTTCACATGATCATTGCTTGGGACAAGACCTTACTGTAGGAACCAAGTTCAAGGTCATCTGTTATGGTCAAGGTCATTTTTCAAGGTCAAATTTGTTCACATTTTTTTACCTAGGTCATAACTTTTGAATGGTCAGTCAAAGAGCCTTCATATTGCACATGATCATTGTTTGGGACATGACCTTTCTGTAGGTACCAAGTTCATATATTTGCTTTTGCCTAAGAACGAAGAAATTATAAACAGCCGAGCGTTGGCACCCGCTTGCGTTGCTTCTGTTAAAGTGACAGCGACGCGAGTCAATTGTCTCCCACCAATAGGTGATGTGATACCTCTTAGTGGGATAAGCAGCTTGTTGCTCGGATTAAATGTGGTTGTACTTGTGACTAGAAACAAAACGAAAAGCATGAGTATGTACACCAGCCCTGCGATATAACAGAAAAATGTTTAATGTGGCGTTAAACCAAATCCAATGTACAAACAAACTGTTCTTCAATGTGGAGAATATTGACCCCTTTGCCTCCAAAAAGAATTTAAGTTGTATTTTTCTCACAAAGTAAAGCTTACCTTCTATAAGAAACAGCCACGATTGAAAAATAAAGTCGATATTTTTCCAACGACAAATTTCATAAAACGCCCATCATAAACAAACTCTTCACTGTAAGTAAAATTCTGAAAAAAATGGACATTTTTTTCGAAAAATTGTTTATTATTCATCTTATGTTGTTGAACTCATAAGAATCGTCTCATTGGGACGAGTCTGATGGGTTCGACCATTATAGAAATCACCAAGTCTAATGCGACAATCAAAATTACTAGTCTTATCTATCACGAAATATTGAACCAAGCGACCACTTCCTTTAAAAAGCGCCCGCTTTTTGGTTGTCCGTGAAGTGGAAGCTTAACACAAGTTCACATGTGTAAGGACAATCTCTAAATGACGTCAACATGACAACAGATATTGACAACAATTATACGTGTACTTTTTCACGGTATGTATAGGCTAACTTTGGTGAAATGAGTAAAAAGTGGGCTTTAAAGTGCAAAACAAACGATAACTTGGGAATTAAGATTCTGCTACTTCCTTTTTGTTGGCCGGGCAAGCTGATCCTAACCGTGTCTTAAACAGAAATCTTATTGGACGAGCTCAATAAATTTGTTTTTTTTTTCCGTTCATTTATCGTCGCTACCGTAGCATATGCCCAGATCGGCGACGCCCCAGAAGACAATTACATAGGCGTATCTAGGACTTCAAAAATTATACGCACTCAGTAGGCAACAACCAAAAAATAAAGGTCAAAAGGCAATATGAAAACTGTGACAAAAAATGAATGCCCTCCATCCACTCCTTTATTATGATTTGAACGTCTGTGAATAATCGATACATCGTAACTACAGCTTGAATAAGCTGTAGTTTCGATGTTATGATAATTCATCAAATATATTTTCAACGATTATTTCTTTTACGCACTTGCGTAAATTGCGTAATGGGAATTACACCCTTGAATTAGTTTTTACGGCGGATAGTGCAAAGATACGTTACGAAATAACTGCTGAGATCCGTCATGGTTTTTTAATCGTGCTCGGTGTAATGCACCGTTTCACGGGACCTCGGTTTAACGTCTCATCCGAAAGACAATAAGTTAATTAGTGTGCCAGCCCGGGAACCGAATGCTAAATAAAATGTGTGTATTTCCGTTTATTTATCGTCGCTACCGTAGCTCATGCCCATATGAGCGACGCCCCTAGAAGACGGTTAGTTGTTACGGGGGATAGTGCAAGGATATATGACGAAACTACTGTTGAGATCCGCCATGGTTCTTTAACGTGCTCGGTGTAAAGCACCGTCTCACGGGGCCTCGGTTTAACGTCTCATCCGAAAGACAATTAGTTTTTGTTAGTGTACCAGCCCGGGAATCGAACCCACGCGGTCGAACTTCAATGGTTTTGAAGTCCGGTGCTCTACCAACTGAGCTACAGTCCGACCGCCCAACATTGCAAGTGACGTCATGATTTGTGTATTATTTTGTTGCTGTTTGAAATATGTAAGTTTTAATAAATAGTAAAAACACTGGATTATGATAAGTAGAAAATAGCTCAGGTAGTTAGTGAGTTCGAACATACGTGTCCGCCACTCAAAAGAAAAGTGATTGAGGTTCGAATCTCTATCAAGTTACATTTTTTTGTAATGTTTTGATCTTTTTTTTTTTTAATTAATTTTCAATCTAGAAAATAACCAATTCCATTAATCTTAAATTGACTCGTTTGTTCATTACATGTGTAAGAAAACTTTTCATTTTTTATATTTTTTTCTTTTCTCTAATGATGTGTCAGTATTTCCATATTTTTCTTTTATCAACTCATAAGCATGTTAACATAACGATCACGAAAATGGAAAACGATTTTATTTCAAAGTTTTGTGTAAAAATGCTTATACTAATACAATGTATCCATGTTAGAATCTTGAATTTATGAAAAAGAAAAAAAAAACAATTCTTTGCGCCGTTTCGAACCCATGAACCACGTTATTTAGACTAGGGTGCGTTACCGATTGCGCTAATTACGACAGTTGTATTTCTGTGAGTTGAATAACAATTTATTTTGAACTTTGCTTTTGAAAAGTAAACAAAAACTGACGTCACTTGCAATGTTGGATGGTTCATTTGTAATCGGGCTGCTAAATAAAATCTCACAACTGATCCTTTTTAAATTTCAGGTGTTGCTGATTTACTATTTTGCGGTCTACGTGTATCCTGAGCCAGTGGTTGGCCAGGACCAAAAATGGGCGGAGCATCTGGGATGGTGCGTGGCCATCGCCCCTGTTTTGATTGGTCTGGTGGGAGGGGCGATTCACGCTGTCTGGAAACAAAAAGGATCTTTTAAACAGGTAAATCCGGATTTTAAAAATTTTAACATCCGCAAAGATATCAAATAGATATCGAATTAGATATCGAATAGATATCGAACAGATATTGAATAGATATCAATACTTATTTGGTGTGTTGTTCAGTTTGGTGTCATTGGTCCATGGGAAGAGCATCGGCCTCGTAACCAAGAGGTCTTTGGAAAAAAATAACCGCAAGTCAAAATCACAAATCGTACCTTGCTTTTTCATTCATTGTTAGATTCAGCCTTGCAATTTCTCATCGGAAACGTCTTTGGCTCCGGGGCAAACGGTCATTTTTTGCGTAAGTCAAAAATTAGAGTTGCTTCTACTTTGCTTACTAAATATGGAATTCTGCCATGCATATTCTCATTGGAATCGTCTTCTAAAGACGATTCCTATGAGATATTGCAAGACAGAATCTAACAATCAATGAAAACACCAGGTACTATTTGTGAATTTGACTTACGATTAATTTTGTCGTAAGAAGTTTAGTTAAACGGGCCCCAGGAGCGGCTATCGATCTTGGTTCTTTCATAGGATCTATGGATATAAAGGTTAAGCTGCACAGAAATTAAAAATTAGATCAAATGTGTAATTGTTTATTTAAGTCGTTAAACTGAACCGAATGAGTTTTCTTTTTTGTGTGTGTTGGATGCTATAAATTCACTCTTCGATCCGTCACTCGTAAAAAAAGTTTTCTTGTTCACTCAATGAGAGATGAATTTATCTTACACGGAAACAAAAAAAATCCTTATAAAATTTCGTCTCTGCGATAAGCAAGACAAATCTCACCAACGGGTTCCTCATGAGAATTTAGAAATATTCCTAGATATACATGTGTAAAAGCGCGAAGACACTTAAACGAATTTAACAACTGAAAGACGTATTACATTTCAAATTGCAGAAATTTATCCAGTCCTTAAGATCTGAATCATTCAACGTTTCTGAATCCAGTAATGAGTATACTTCCGCCGAGACTGGTGACACAGTATTACAAAATAATCCACCCGCGGAGGAGGAAACCGAGGAACCGGAAGTGGCTGATAAAACGGAAACGGAAGTGTTTGTTCAGCCATCAGAAGATACGGAGCCTGCAAGAGTGTGATAAGACAAAATAGATGTCAAGGAATTTTTTTTTTGTAAAACAACATTAAAAAGAGTATTTTCAATACGTGTTTTATTTTCGAAATCATGTTGACAATTGAAAGATTATATATTTACGGGAAGAAACGGAAACATCTCAATAAATAATAAAAACACTGTTTTGTCATAGGGCGATTTTGTTCAAAGAAATCAAATCGAACGATTCTTGAAAATGAATTAGTCAAACACGTATGTGTCTTGAAACTGATTAGACTGTGTCATATATATAATATGAAATAAGGCAAAGCCTTAAAAGCGAGCGCAGCAATTTGTGTACTGGTTGACAAATTATTTGTTACGAGAAAGAGAGAGAGAGAGAGAGAGAGAGAGAGAGAGAGGAGAGAGAGAGAGAGAGAGAGAGAGAGAGAGAGAGAGAGAGAGAGAGAGAGAGAGAGAGGGGAGAGAGAGAGAGAGAGAGAGAGAGAGAGAGAGAGAGAGAGAGAGAGAGAGAGAGAGAGAGAGAGAGAGAGAGAGAGAGAGAGAGAGAGAGAGAGAGAGCAAATGTATTTTAATAGATACCATTACGTATCCCTCCTTTGATAATCTGATGTGGGACCTTGACCGGCAGCATATCAGAAAGAGGGGTACATTATTGCAGCTAGTATTTTAAGTGCGTAATCCCAGGATCTATCAGTAGCGAAATTAATTTTCAATTATTGCACATTTCATTCTGTTATGTCTAACTGAAAACAAATTTAGTGACGTATGATTTTCGCAAATCAACTTGCACCATACCTTTAATTCAATTTTATTCTCTTGTAAAAAAAAAAACAAATCTTTGTAATTTCTCCCCTGGAAAAAAAAGCTGAAGTTGCCACAGATACAAGACTGAAAATGACTTAGTCATAGTGAAAATTTATGTGAACAACAGACAAAAGAAATCATTATTTCTGGTTGAGATTTCCCAAATTGTTAAAAAAAAATCAAAACAAAAACAAACAGGAAAAATCAATGAGCACTAGGTTAAATTAATGAGCCTGTATTTCTATAGAAAAATTCAAATATCAATGTTTTTATGTTCTGATTGTATATGGCCCACTTAACATTAGAAAAAAGTTTCGAATTTAAAATCGTAGGTTTAGCAGACCTAAATTTCGTTCATTTAAATGAAGCTGATAAACTTACAGCTTTTAAATACTATAACGTGATAGCGAGCGCAGCTCGCGAACGGCCGAAGGCCGTGAGCGCGAAGCGAGCGTTTATGGTAACGCGTGTTATTCTATTCTATTCTATCAATACGGTCAAACGAAATAATCGTGTCATTTCTCACCCGGAGTGAATCACTTGCAGGGTAGAAAAAAAGTCAAAAATTGAATTGGAAAATTACCTCAACGTATCGTTAGTAAAAGAAAGATTTAAAAATTGAAAAATAATTTAAGCTATCCCGTTAAAACGAGGTTTCTATAGAAAATTTATTTTCTACCGGAAGCAATAAAACAAAGCCAAAAGCGAGGCTGACCGAAGCAATTCACGCGGTCATTCCCACAAAATGTTCTTAAGTGTTAGTTAAACAGAATGACAAGGCTAATTTTAACATCCTTACCTTTAGTCCTAACACGTATACGACCTGGAACAAGTTAAACCCCCCAGATTTATGATGCATGCATGTTAAGATTAAAATGTCAACACAAACATTTTTGACGTCATCAATAATGGACAATGACGTCATGAATAATTTAGTCAGGAAATTCAATTTTTTCAATTATAGACTTGAGGACTTGTTTTGCATGCAAGATGTTTCTTACGATTTTCAATGTGTTTAATATAGAAAACAGTGACTAAAGTTGCCTTTTAATAACCAAAACAAGAATGTAATGTTTTTTTTTCAGGTCATGATAAAACATTTTGGGAAAGAAGGAAATGCTAGTTTGTAAAGTTTATGTTAATATGATTGTCTTTTGTTGTTGTTACCGCCTGTACAAGGACCCGTCTTCAAGAGCATTTTTTTAAAGCCTGAAGATAATATATTAGTTTAATTCCAGTTATGTTCAAAAAGGTTTATGCATTCTTATTTGCCCAAATGAAAACAGTTTTGAGTACACAGTTTTTTTAATAACTTCCGCGGAAAGTGGCCCCATGTACAATGTTTGCTTTTAGTGATAAATCTTTACGTTTTTGCTAAATGTGATTAAATCTGAGCTTATGAAGAAATTATGTCTCGATTTCAAAGAGGTATGAAACATAATCGCTTAACTGATGAACGGATCATTAAGTATTAGAGGAATAGATTGTACATCACAAACATACATCTACTCAATACATTATTGGTGTTATGTAATGGTACTTAGATAAAATAGACCAGTTAGTAGTCTATTTTATAATTTAGTGAACTTTATTACCCTATGTAGATCCATGTAGAAAATGCAGATTCTACAGGAAATTTCAAGCAGTTCCTTAGAAATGTTTTGACATTAATTAAGACGAGTTCTTATCACGTTATAGTATTCAAAAGCTGTAAGTTTATCAGCTTCATTTAAATGAACGAAATTTAGGTCTAAAAACCTACGATTTCAAATACGAAACTTTTTTCTAATCAAGTTAAGTGGGCCATATACAATCGGAACATAAAACATTGATATTTGAATCTTGCTATAGAAATACAGGCTCATTAATTTAACCTAGTGCTCATTGATTTTTCCTGATTTTTTTTTTTTAACAATTTGGGAAATCCCTACCAGAAATAATGATTTCTTTTGTCTGTTGTTCACATAAATTTACACTATGACTAAGTCATTTTCAGTCTAGTATCTGTGGCGACTTCAGCTTTTTTCCAAGAGAGAAATAACAAAAGGTTTGTTGTTTTTTTCCCGGGAATAATGATTGAATTAAAGATAAGGTGCAAGTTGATTTGCGAAAATCTTACGTCACTTAATTTGTTTTCAGTAAGACTCTCTCTCTCTCTCTCTCTGTCTGTCTCTCTCTCTGTCTGTCTCTCTCTCTCTCTTTCTCTCTCTCTCTCTCTCTCTCTCTCTCTTTCTCCCCTCTATCTTTCTAGTAACAAATAATTTGTCAACCAGTACGCAAATTGCTGCGCTCGCTTTTAAGGCTTTGCCTTATTTCATATTAAGAACTCGTCTTGATTAATGTCAAAACATTTCTAAGGAACTGCTTGAAATTTCCCATAGAATCTGCATTTTCTACATGGATCTACATAGGGTAATAAAGTTCACTAAATTATAAAATAGGCTACTACCTTTTTTTTTTATTAATTACCATTACATAACACTAATAATGTATTGAGTAGATGTATGATTGTGATGTACAATCTATTCCTCCAATACTGAATGATCCGTTCATCAGTTAAACGATTAAGTTTCATACCTCTTTGAAATCGAGGCATAATTTCTTCATAAGCTCAGATTAAATCACATTTAGCAAAAACGTTAAGATTTATCACTAAAAGCAAACATTGTTCATGGGGCCACTTTCCGCGGAAGTTATTATAAAAAACTGTGTACTCAAAATTGTTTTCATTTGGGCAAATAAGAATGCATAGACATTTTTGAACATAACTGGAATTAAAATATTATATTATCTTTAGGATTTAAAAAAAATGCTCTTGTTCCTTGTACAGGCCGCGTAACAACAACAAAAGACAAACATATTAACATAAACTTTACAAACTAGCATTTCCTTCTTTCCCACAATGTTTTCTCATGGCCTAAAAAAATCATTACATTCTTGTTTTCGTTATTACAAGGCAACTTTAGTCACTCTTTTCTATATTAAACACATTGAAAATCGTAAGAAACATCACTCTTTTCTATATCAAACACATTGAAAATCGTAAGAAGCATCTTGCATGCATAACAAGTCCTCAAGTCTATAATTGAAAAAAATAAATTTCCAGACTAAATTATTCGTGACGTCATTGTCCATTATTGATGACATCAAGAATGTTTGTGTTGACATTTTAATCTAAACATGAATCTGGGGGTTTTACATGTTCCAGGTGGTATTCGTATTAGAATTTAAGGTAAGGATGTTAAAATTAGCCTTGTCATTTTGTTTAACTAACACTAAAGAACATTTTGTGGGAATGACCGCGTGAATTGCTTCGGTCGGCCTCGCTTGTGGCTTTGTTTTGTTGCTTCCGGTAGAAAATAAAACTTTTATAGAAACCTCGTTTTAACGGGATAGCTTAAATTAATTTTCAATTTTTAAATCTTTCTTTTACGAACGAAACGTTGAGGTATTTTTCCAATTCAATTTTTGACTTTTTTTCTATCCTGCAAGTGAATTCACTCCGGGTGAGAAATGACACGATTGTTTCGTTTGACAGTATTGATAGAATAGAATAGAATAGAATAACACGCGTTACCATAAACGCTCGCTTCGCGCTCACGGCCTTCGGCCGTTCGCGAGCTGCGCTCGCTATAAATTGTGTCGAGCAACTGAAGAATGCGTTGGCAATATAGTTAAACTATGATCATTTATAGTGTAAAGGAATCGAGTTGCGTATCACAAATGCATTAAATGCAGTTACGCTTATAAATGAGGTAAAAGGAGATTTTTTTAAGGACAGCGACTTACATAAGGCAATGAAATGATAATCAAGGAGAGAAAAAGTTTAAAACTTATAGAAATGTTATTTAGTTTGTGTCGTCTGTAACCCATGTGAACCATTAGATTCGAGTATTCTGCATTACCATTCACCTGGCGGCGCAAGGCTTAGCCGTCACGTTATTTAGCGAGGGTATAGTTCAAAACCAGGGGTACTTTCAAAACTTAGCTGGCAATTATCGCTAACGCATGTAAATATATGTACCCGAAAACCAAAAGGGTCTCCGTGCCTAGCAGAAGCGAACAAAGTTTATCTTCGGGATACCAAAATCTCGAGACTTCAGCTAGTCAAAGCTGAAGTTACGAGGGTTTTAGTATCCGCAGACGATTTAACGTTTCAAATTGACTTTGTTAACTATCTATTAAAATAAGTAATTATAAAATAGCTGATTTACCTTAACCTTAAATGCAACGATTCGCTACTTAGGCTTCGCCCTGCCAGGGCAAAAATCACGGATTATAACGTCGTTTGAAAATTTCGCAAATAAACATCTCAAAGAAAACCAATGTTGTTTGTAGTGGTAACTCATTGAAATCGTCCCTACGAGTCTTTTTGTGCCCCCCCCCCCTCTCTCTCTCTCTCTCGCATCGAAAGATCGGGACCGGTGCTAGTCTGTCTTTACTTCCGTCTGTGTGTCGGTTTGCAAAAAAGTAACTTCGAACTGAACAGTTTTCCAACACTTTTCGAGTTTCAATGCTCAGATTTGGAATGAAATTTCCTCTCATCAACACACACGATTGGATATCATGGTCAATGTCATCTGACAAGGTCAATCATGAAGGCCAAACTTAAAAAAAAAAAATGCCGTTTCTGGGGCATCAGCGTTTTGTTATTTTGTTTTTGTAATTATCCTTGTTTAAATATTCTATTTGGTCATTTCTGTAAGCAACGTTCATGACATATGATTCTATACGTGACAGTTCCAACAATTTGATGTGCAAATTGAGACCTTATTTATCTATAAATTACATGGAGCAGACTCTGGCCAGTCTTTGCATCGGCTCTGGCCATGCTGTGTGGATGCACAGACTGGCCAAAGTCTTTCCTTTTCAAGAGCACGTTTGAAATTGTTGGAAATATCACGAATAGGCTCATTTTTGATTCTATAAACCGAAATACCACTTCACCTTTAGCACTCTATCAAACTGCAGTTGGTAGCGCATCAGCTGGGGCCCGTTTTACCAAACTTCTTACGACAATCATAATCGTAAGTCTAAATCACAAATCGTACCTGGCGTTTTCCATCATTGTTAGATTCTGCCTTGCAATATCTCATTTTAATCGTCTTAAGAAGACGATTCCAATTGATATGATGCGTGGCATATTCCCATATTTAGTTACTACTGTAGATGCAACTTTATATTTCTTTACTTTCGCAAAAAATGATCGTAAAATGTTTAGTAAAACGGGCCCTAGACTCCCAAACTTCAATCATGCGGTGTCTTGGGTTCGATACCCTGTAATTTCTCTCACCAGTCTTAGTTGCATCTTTTCCTAGCATCCAGGCCGCCACCATAGCGCAGTTGGTTAGGCAAAAGACTTCCAATCTGGAAGTCGTGGGTTCGATCCCCGGTGGCGGCAAATATCCTTTCCGGCGTTTGTCTCTCGCCAATGGTAGATAATCGTAAACCTTTGTGAGATAGAAGTCGGAGGCTAGGAAAGGGTGTAATGGTAGTACAGGTGAAAGAAATACAATGAATCCATTGTTAGGTGCTTCGGCCGCCACGATATAACTGCAAAATTGTTGAAAGCGGCGTAAAACCAATTCAAAAAAACAAATCCTAGCATCTAGCTGCCATCCCACTAAGGATTACGATTATCTACCCATTGGTGGGAGTCATATTTTTTCGACATTTGTGCCCCACCGATGGCTTGATATTCGCAAACCCAAGTAAGATAGCAGCTGGAGGCTATGAAAAGTTTTATTGTGGTACTTGTGCGAGAAATACAGGAAATCATTTGTTAGTTGCCCCAGTCGCCACGAAAAGGCTAAAAAAGCTTTAAAGCGGCTTAAAGCCCATTCAAACAAACAACTTTATCCTGAGCTTAGGTTATTAGTTGAGATCTTTGCATTTTATTTTTAGAATTTAATTGGAATGGAAGATAAACATTTTGTAAGACCAAAGATTTGAAAAAAAAGTCCTCTGTTCTTATGAACCGACGATTCTTGTAATAAAGAAATTACAAAAATATGCGTTGTATTATTTACCCCCACATCGATAGATCGGGGGCATATTGTTTTACCGTTGTCTTTCCGTCTGGTTGTCTGTCTATCCGTCCGTCTGTTTGTCGGTCTGTCTGTCTGCCTGTAAAACTTAAGGTGGCAATGGCAGCGGCCTCCCGACTCTATAAACCGGAAGCGGGGTTTCGTTTATTTTACGAATCTCTTTGCGCGTTGTTTAAAAATACCGGTTTTCGTAAGATTCTGCTTATGGAAATAACGCGGAATAACGATGGAAAAACTTCATAGCTAAGCTTCTTTTCAACATTTGATGTCAAATGAATGACTGGATCATTACATTTAACAATAAAAATGCGTTAAAACTGTCATAAAATTACGAGGGGGTCACTGTAAAATATCGAAAAACTTTCTTATATGCATGGAAAGGTATACTGAATTTTTTACCAAATAAAGGAAAAATATGAGTTTTAATTATATCGGAAAATAAGAAAAATTCATTGGGTAATTTCTTCAAAAAATAGGTTTTTGTGGCATTTTTACCCAGTAAAATTACAAAAATTGGTGCATTTTTAACTTTCGAAGGCAAATTGTGCAAATGCGATTGATCAAAGAGAAATTTTCTTGGCAACAGCCATTGTTTACATGTATAAGGTCTATTAAAATGTATATGTTTTATAGCTATAAGCTAGTACTGAGTTTATACTAAACCTAATACGAGTATAAACGTTTTACTGAAAAATGATCAATACCACCCAAGGGCAGATAACTCTAGCATGAAAACGAGTGTGGAAAGGTGCCTTCAAATTTGATATAATGACTACACAATGTTAATCTACAACATAATGCGCCCAAGAAAAAAATTCATTGGGCGGAAAAAATGACGCCATGAGTCCATTGCTACCTTAGCCAAAAAAAATATATAACGTTGCCAATTACTTAGAGGCTATTCAAAATACAATGCTAATATTTGGTATGATGATAGATCTTGATGATGCGCATCTACAAATACCAAGGTCAAGATCATGTTACAAGGTCATGGTCATTTGCCAAGGTCAATGTTTTTTTTAAAAAAAATGCCTTTCGTTTCTGGGGCATTCGTGTTTCACAATCACGTATTGTTTTCACTTTCTTGTACTCATTTTTGCAGTTCTTTTTAAAGCACAAATCAATTAGTGATAAAGAAAAATGAGTGATAATTTGTTATACGCCCGTAGAAAGATTGGGCGTACTATGTTACCACACGTGGCGTCCGGCGTCCGCCCTTTGTCCAGAGCATAACCCTGTCATTGTTAGTCCGATTGACTCGAACATTGGGATTTATTTTCTTGATGCTACACACAAGAAAACACCCAGCAGACCCAGCTATCAGCTGCAAGTCGGGTTTTTTCACCACCTTTACCCAAAATGTAGTGGTTTTATTTTGGGCGAAAATTAGACCATGGAGAAAAAATCCCAAAGTACGGTTCACATGCCAAGTTTCAAGCAAGTATCTTCAATAATAGCATTTATATGGCCAAGGTCATGACAGATGATCAAATGGGTCACGGATAAAAATCAAGTATTTGCGGGAGCAAACGTGTCTGTAGCATATTTCTAGTTTCAAAACAGCCGGTTCTCTCCTAAAAAGATCGTATATAGTGTCATGAAAAATTGCTGTAAATTCGTTCCTTATATACAGTTAAAACATCGTGAAATTGACTAGATGAATGATTTTTGAAAGATTTTTGAAAGAAATTGAATGAGGGTGTGGAGCGAGTTATGAGTGGTTTTAATGAGATCTTATCCAATTTAGCAAATTTTGTTCATTATGAACAAAATAAGCGGTATTTATTACCTCCCTTTAATAAAATATGTGTTCAGGTTCTAGAAAATAGCTTCCTACGTCTTCAAGAACATATCAGGCGCTTACAATTTGAACTATGACAGTGAAATCGCGATTTTTTTCTAGCTTTTTTATTTTGAATGGCGTTGTTGTTCTTTTTCAGTGATTGTGCGTTTTTGAATGGTTTGAGTGAGTGTTTGGAATGAATGAATGGAGCGCTGAGGGAGTGATTTGGAGTGGTTTTGATCGAGATGAATGTCAATTTCACGATGTTGTTAACTGTATGATGATGCGTATATGTAAGCGAAACAGGGACTAGTTTTGTAATGTGAAACGTGTCGAATTCGGCCGCCTTTGCAAAAGCTGGCCAGGGAAAGGTGTTTTTTTTTTCGATCTTACCTGAACATATTGCCTTTCTAAACCTCGATATACCATTGGTATCATGAAATCTTGGAAATGTAAAAAGTCAGGCCAAAACCCAAGCGCATGATTAAGGTAAACAAAAAGATCATTTGAACCTATGTTTGGTCGATCAAATACTTTTAGCCTTATTACTCCCACACGAAATCCTGTTTGATTTTTGCTTATTTCTAAAGGCACCCGCAGAACTCCGGAAAGTGTAGCAACACGTTACATCTTATTATGCTCCCCGAAGGGAGAGCATATAGCCGCCGCTCTGTCTGTCCGTCCGTCCGTAATTCCGTCCGTCCGTCCGTCCGTCCCCACCTATTTCTCCATAACCCCTGGGCCAAATTGAATGAAACTTACCATGTGAACTCCCTATGATATAGTGATGATGCATCTGTGACGGTTTTTGGATTTGAGGCCTCGTCACGGGAAAAGGGGACTTAGGGTAAAAAACAGTTTTTCCCCAATTTCTCCTAGTCTAACAGTCAGAATTTAGTGAAATTTCATATTTGTGTAGCAAATCAGATGCCCTTTACTATAAACAATTTGAAATTAACGTAAAAAAAATATATCATGGAAAAAGGGGGCTTAATGTTTGTTACCTTTACGCTAGCGTGTAAATTACAGTTATTCTTTCATTTCTCCTAGTCTTATGCTCAGAATTTGATGAAATTTCATATTTGAGTAGCAAATCAGATGCTCTTTACCCTAAACTATTTGAAATTTGTGTCTTAAAATATGTCATGCAAAAAGGGGGTTTAATGTTTGTTACCTTTATGTGAGCTGTATAAGATAACAGCTTATTTGAGTCTTTGAAATCTGACCACAGAGCATATCTCCTAAAGCATAATAGCTATCAACTTGAAACTTTATGGGTGGATAGACCTAATTGAGGAGAAGTGCAGTGCACAAAACTACAACTCTTGCTTGCATAATTTTGGAGTTAATGCCCTTTGTTATTTTTGATACTTAGATTATGTCTGGAGCATATCTCCTAAAGTAAAATAGCTATCAACTTGAAACTTTATGGGTGGATAGATCTCATGGAGGAGAAGTGCTATGCACAATAACTACAACTCTTGCTTGCATAATTTTGGAGTTACTGCCCTTTGTTATTTTTGATACTTAGATTATGTCTGGAACATATCTCCTAAAGTATAATAGCTATCAACTTGAAACTTTATGGGTGGATAGATCTCATGGAGGAGAAGTGCTATGCACAAGAACTACAACTCTTGCTTGCATAATTTTGGAGTTACTGCCCTTTGTTATTTTTGATACTTAGATTATGTCTGGAGCATATCTCCTAAAGTAAAATAGCTATCAACTTGAAACTTTATGGGTGGATAGATCTCATGGAGGAGAAGTGCTTTGCACAATAACTACAACTCTTGCTTGCATAATTTTGGAGTTACTGCCCTTTGTTATTTTTGATACTTAGATTATATCTGGAGCATATCTCCTAAAGTATAATAGCTATCAACTTGAACATTTATGGGTGGATAGATCTCATGGGGGAGAAGTGCAATACACCAGAAATATAACTCTTGCTTGCATAATTTTGCAGTTATTGCCCTTCGTTATTTTTAATACATTTAATAGGAGGTAAATCTCTGACAGTACAAAAGAATCTTTAATCTAAAAGGCTTCAGTTTACTATCAAGCTTTTGGGGCGGGGGATGTCCATGTCCAACATGGCTCTTGTTTTTGTGACAATGCCTTATTCGGGGAGCATAATCCGTCTCTGACGGCTCTTGTCATTTATCAAACCAGCACGACGACAATATTTCACGCGACTTATCATTTACGCGTGTGATGGAGAAGGTTTACGTGTGACGCTGTAACTTTTTATCATATACTGACTTGCCAAAGAAACGCCTATTCTGAAGTGATACAAAATAACTAAACTATAAATATATATTATCTAAATCATCGAGTCGGTCTGAACTTTTCCAGGGGTCTCAAGATGTTTTTGATGAATTAAGATACGAATGTGATATAGCTGTTAACAGCGTTTTGAAAACGCGCTATATTTAAAAAAAATACTCGACCTTCCACCAACTGATCTACATTAATGTTATTGTTTTTCCAAGCCTTTTTCGCTATAAAATGTTATGTTTACATCCAAATAGGAGAGAATACCGTTTATGCAAAAACCTGTGTACAAAGGAAAATCTTGGACCGAGGTTATAAAACTTTTCTTATTCTCAACTGAACATTTTCTCAAACTTAAAATTCAAATACAATGTAACAGTATGAGCATACCAAATAATATTAAGAAGTTGTTATTAATAACTTGTTCATAGTTTCTTTTATATCCATACATTTATTGCAATATTACTACAGAAATACAGCTTATAACTCAATTTGAAATTTGATTAAATTCTGATTTGAGAATGAGAAAAGTATCATAACCTCGGACCCTAATCTTATTTTTGTTTATTTGCAGAGAAAGGTCCCCTTTATTAATAATCATTTTCTGATTTTAGTGTCAAAATACGCTTGTATTTTGCGTTATGCAAATTTCTGTGTTGGTAATAAGAAGAAAAGTTTTTGCCAATTTCTTTAAATCCGAATTCATACGCGCCTACGTTTAACTATGATCTTTATCATCTTTCTTTGAGATCATGCAAGAACATGCGATTTAAATGCAACGGAAAAATGCTGATGAACACTCGGAATATTATTTTGGTAATTCGTGCGAATACCTTGGTTATCAAGAATTTAAAAGTAAACTGTTGCATCTTTATCAAAAAAGGAGACAACAATATTTTAACGATATTCGTTTCTTTCGTAAGTCAGCATATATCGGAATAAAGTTTGCCAATCCAAGGATCGAACCTAAAACCAACAATTAAGAGCACAACTGTGACCGACTGGTCTAACTAGGCATCACTGAAAGAAGATCAAACTCGTGTAAATGAGTGGTCATGAGGTATCGAATTTAATAAAACAAATCATCTGTAAACAGACAAGAGCTTCGTAGAGCGGCGCATAAATGCCCGAAATAGGGATTTTCGTTCAATTCAAAGGCATATAATTCAAGATTTCTCAGGAATGACTGGGGCGATTTGAATTTCAAATATCTTATGCACAACTAGACAGTTTCAGCTCATTCCTATTGATAGTTTAGGAGGAGTTGCACACAAAAAAGTTGCTAACGGACGGACATACAGACGGTCATAGCGCAGTTGGTAGCGATGGGACTGTAAATCTAGAGATCCGGGTTCGATTCCCGACGGCGGCACTCATTCTCTCCGACAATTTGTCTCTAAACAATGGGTTGAGTTGATAATCTATGCGAGATAGTAGCTGGAGGCTAGGAAAGGATGTGATGGTAGTACTTGTGAGAGAAATATCAGGAATACATTGCTAGGTGCTCCAGCCGCCGCGATATAACTAAATCAGAAAGCCACGAATGGCTTGAGTCCTTCCACAGGCTTGAAATTCTTGTAATAGCAAATAAAAGTTTTGACTAGATTTTTAGATATTTGGGCTTGTACTGATGTTGAAAATGATTTTCAAAGTTTCCAATATATAACATATAGAGAAATGACCGCCCATAAAAGACAAATATTTCATCCAATCACAATAATTGTTGGCTACATGATAAAGGGGTCAACCAAGGATCTGAATGATATCCATCAGTTACATTCTGAGAATATGATTTTCAAAGTTTCCAATATATAACATTTAGAGAAATTACCTCCGCCATTAAAATACATATCTTTCATCCGATCACAATAATTTTGATATACTGATAAAAGGTCACTCAAGGACCATTCCATTGAAATTTGGTTGATATCCATTCATTACATTCTGAGAATATGATTTGCAAAGTTTCCACTACATAACATAAAGAGAAATGACCTCCATCCATAAAATACATATCTTTTATCCGATCACAATAATTTTTAGTAGACTGATAAAGGGTCTCTCAAAGATCATTAAAGTGAAATTTGGTTGATATCCATTCATTACATTCTGAGCAAATGATTTTGAAAGTTTCCACTGTAAAACATAATAAGAAATGACCTCCGCCAATAAAATACATACCTTTCTTCCAATCACAAAAATTTTTGGTAGACTGATAAAGGGTCACTCAAGTATCATTCCAGTGAAATTTGTTTGAAAATCATTTTTCAGAATGTAAGTGATGGGTATCAAATTTTCCACTATATAACATATAGAACAAGATGTGTTTGTGAAACACGAATGCCCCCGTAACGGCATTTTTTTTTCAAAGTTTGACCTTGACAGATGACCTTGTCACATGACCTTGACTTTGGTACCAGCGGATGCGGATCATTGAGATCTATCATCATGCCAAATATTAGCTTTGTATCTTGAATAGGCTTGAAGATATTGGCAAGGTTAAGTTTTCGGGTTAAGTTTTCGGACAGACGGACGGACAGACAGACGGACAGACAGACGGACATGAGTAAACAATATGCCCCTGATCTCTCGATACGGGGGCATAAAAATGACCTCCACCCATAAAATACATATTTTTCATCCGATCATTATCATTTTTTGTAGACTGATAAAGGGTCACCCAAGGATCATTCATGTAAAATTTAATTGGTATCCATCAATCAGAATCTGAGAAAACTCACTTTTTACCATATTTGGAAATAAGCCACGCCCATTTAATCAATGTTTTTCATTGGATCAAAATTTCTTGATCAACTTTGAAAGATGGTCACTCAAGGATCATTCCTGCGAAGTTTGGATGAAATTCATCCAGTAGTTACTGAGGAGAAGATTTTTAAAGAAAAAGTTTTCGACCGGATGCAGCGAAACACGTACGAAGAAACGCATGACGGACACAGCGCCATGACAATAGCCCAAGTGGCCTTTGGCTAGTGGAGCTAAAAATTGTTGAAAGAGGTGTAAAACTCCATGTATACCTTCATGAAATTAACATATACTCTCTTCATCTTTTAAATAAAGCAGTTTTGTTTAGACTGCTTATTCCACCTGACATCAAAAAGGGTAAATTGGAGGTTACACTTTTAAAAATCTGAAAATTTCAGCAGTTTTACCGAGATTTTTCATGATGGTTATTAATTTTATCTTCAAAGAATTGTTTAAAAAACTATATTTTATATTGTGTTTCTTTATACATGCATGTTAATTCCATTAGAAAACCCAACCAATAAGTACATTGAAATTTACTTTAAGTACAGTCAATCATGATCGAGCGACCACGTCTATTTAGCGACCATTTATTTAAGGGACCGCTTTCATAATCCTCTTCCTTAAGTCAAAATAGCCTAAATACATGTAGAAGGTTTTGTTGGTCTAAAAATTTTAGAAAATGAATCAGATGTTGTTAAAACTCACCAGAATTGTCTCAATTAGACGATTCAATCGGGTTATAACATCATAGGATTTTGAGAATTGCGCAATTATATGAATGTTTAATCAAAAAGTTTGTTTCTTAATTGTAAACAAAACGTGTATTAAGTGGCAATTTTTTTAAATGACAGCTTTTTGGTGATCCTTGTAGTGGTTGCTTAAAACAAGTTTGACTTTACATTGGAAATTACTATACAAGTATATCAGATATTTTGGGACATGAGTTATGCACAAACTGCTGCAAAAGGGACATGGTGCTTTCAACCTTTGTAGATATGAAAAGGAGAAAATACAAACGACAGTGTATTTTAATTTTATTTATTCAAACACCGATTTATACTTATACAAAACCAGAAACATATATCCAACAAGTACTCATATTCTTTAAATAATTGTCAACTCTCAAAATGCGATTATATAGAGGATAATGGTTTGTTTCAGAGTAAGATCGATTTATATTTCATTGAGTGAACAACAAAAGCTATATTTTCACAAGTGGCAGAGCCACAAGATATAAGGCTCAAAATTAGCCCCACCCTGCCAATCCCATATTTGGGGGGTCAAACAAAAATCCACGAACAAGTTTTGAGAAGGGTCACCCAAGGAACATTTTTGCCAAGTTTGGTTGAAATCCACCCATTGGTTACTTAGATCTGAATCTTCCTTCAATTTGAATCATTGGACAAGTTTGTGGCTGTATTTCACTTGTCCGCCTTGAAAATTCATTGTCCAAATTTTTAATTACCCTTTCTATGAAAAATTACTTTTCATACAGGGAAAATATTACCTTTATTTCTTGCTGGAGACAAACAACTATCAAAAACATTGAGTTTTGCTTGTCTTCAATGTTTTTCTATTACTACTTAATGCATGTACTTATATTGATTAATGCAAATTACTTTGACCCGTAATATGAAACCCCTTTCAATGGTCTGGAATGTTGGTCTTAATTCAAGACCCACTTATCCTTGGACATGTTCCCAAACAAAGCCTACTTGTCTGCAGGCCCAAGTGCCAAAGTCAGGCAAGTCAGGCAAAAAAAATCCACATCCCTGGTCTAGCCATAGCTCAAACTCAGAACGCTATGATGCAGTTAAATACATCGTGAAATTGACACTCATTTTTATCAAAATCATTTACTCAGCGCTCCATTTATTCCAACCATTCACTCAAATCTATCAAAAACGCTCTGAAATTGTTTGTCTGGAACATTTCTACACTTTTTAAAGGCTGGTGTTGATTTTAAGGTGTCTGATTGGTCTATGAAGACACACAATCAGAAAAATAAGTACATTTTATTACAGGGAGCTAATAAATATTGCTAATTTTGTTCATCTTGAACAAAATTAGTGATATTGGATTACCTCCATTTAATTTCACTCAAAAGTCGCTCCACACACTCATTCAATTTCATTCAAAAATAATTCTACAATCAATCATCTAATCAATTTCAGGATGTTCTTAACTGTAAATGATCTGCAATGCTACCAACTGAGGCTACAAAGAAATTGATTGATTGATTTGAGTTTTATGCCACTTTCAACATTTTTTCAGTTATCATCAATTCATAGAGGGAGCATAAAAAAAACTTCAATCATTCTTACTGAGACTGTTGAATTAAACTAATGGGATTTTTGGCCAAAGGTTTCAAAATTGAATACTAGTTCATTGTTACATAGCCATTTAAAAGTCTCTATTCATGAATGTATCTCAGAAGAGTCATATGAGATAATTGTAACAACATGGTCATCATTTTGTGTTGTTGTGATGATTTCTTCTCCAACCATGCTTCCATGTTGTACAACATCATTTTGGTGAAATACAGGCCTCAAATCCTGATATACAGTGCCGTCAGTACTTTGATTAGATATGATTATATTGTCCTCTTGTTTCAATTCTGCCTGACTGGTTTGTTCAGTATAGTAACTCACTGTGACACCATCATTAGGTTGATCTACATTTGTGTTTAGATGGACACCATTCTCTGTTTCATTGTTTATTATTGTTACATACTGTGTGCCTGTTTCATCACTAGGTTCTGCTTCAATTATTTCAATGGTCTTGTTGGCAACAGTTAACATTTCAGGCAGATTTTTAATGTCATTGCTGGAGTCTGCTTGAGAAATTGAATAAGCAGGACCTGATTTTGCCACAATGAACACTGTGTTGTCATAAGATTGTCCATTGTCCAATTTTTTTCTTTTGATTCGATAATTTTTTTGTGGAGGCGTGGCTTCAATAAAGTTGTCATTGTCTCTATGTTTGGATGCGAGGTGACTGGTCAAATTTCCCTTATTGGCACAGGTATACGAACATAGATTACACTTATATGGCTTCTCACCCGTATGGATTCTCTGGTGTCGAATACAATCATTCTTGTCAAAAAACCTTCTACCACACGTGTCACACATGTGTTTTTTATCATCACCGTGTCGTCGCATATGGATTGATAACTGTCCCTTCCGCACTGTCTTACCACAATGTGAACATGTCTCAATATAATTAGGATCATGGGTTCGCTCATGGCTCCGGAGTTGTTGAGGGACCTTGAAGTGTTTCCCGCATATTTTACACATGTGGGGTCGCGAGTTTGCATGGACAGCCCTCATGTGTTGTCCTAAACTGCCCTTGGATTTTAAGACCGCCCCACACAAGTCACATTGGAAAGTGACCCTTGATTCACCATGGATATTTTTGATGTGGGTTCCTAGACTGTATTCTGAAAAAAGAAATGGGAGTTTATTTGAAATAATTCTACAAATGCGTTTATCTCGAAAGTAATTTTGAAATTTTTTTATGTCAATTGACCCTTTTCTTGAAAAGATATGAATTTAGCAAATATTTTGTACAATTTTACTCAGCATGTAATATATATCATTGAAAATTTGAGTGATAAAACTAAATTTTTTACCATTTAAAAATTTTTCTCACAGGGAGAAATTTCTAAGGGTTAAATTAGGATAAATTTAGATTGGGGGGGGGGTCAATACCCTGGATTAGGGAACAAATACCCAAAAAGCCCTGAAAAATACACATTGAGGGTACTTACTATCGGCGAACTGTTTCTTGCATATATCACACACTTGGAGAATGTTTGTACCCGGCTTCTTTTGTCCAACTTTCTTCTCGTACGTCCCAGTTGGATGTACATGCTGCATGTGACGATTGAAGAAGAATTCACTCGCAAACGATCTTTTACAGAAATCACATCGTAGACTTGACCAACGTTCACTGAATGATTTCAATTTTGGATCGAAACTTCTCCTTCGCACTCTCTTTTTACCTTTTTTCTTTGACATTACTCTCCTCTCTTCATTTTGAATGCCTTTAATTATTTTAGATTGTTTCTTTTCTTCTAAATTATCTGCCGGTATTTCATTATAATTGAGTGAACCATTTTCTGATCCTGATTCATTGCCCTCCATGTCAATATAAATTTCTACCGCATCATTCTCTTTTTCCGAATAAGCAACATTTAAATCCGATTCCTGAGTGTTTTCTGTACTACTATCACTATCCAAGGCCAATGTACCATCCAGCTTTCTCTTTATACCAGAAGTTTCTGGCTCTTCCATTTGATTTTCATCAAAATCATCGTCAATACCAGCTGTTGTTTCAACAGGTTTTATTTTCCTTTTAGCCGAAGTCTTTTCCTTTTCTGACTTTCTTGAAAGTTCATCTTTGTTTTCATCTAATGATTTGTCTTTTGACTCTTTTCCCACATTGTTCTGTTCCCTAACAGACATCCCATCTGCTGTCTGAGTAAGTTGCTTGCGAACTAAGTTGATATGTTCAGTCAGTGACATTTCTTTAAACAATATGTTGTCAATAAGTAGAGGCTTTTTATCAATAACTTCTGTACCTGGTTCTGTATCTATTCCACCATCTTGGGGCTCATTGTCTGCTTCTGAAATAAAACAATGAGCCAGTGTGTGTTTGTTTGCATGTTTGAATGTGGTTTTAATGCTACTTTAACATCTAACAGTCATATCAAGGCAGCTGGAGCAACTAACAAAAGATTCCTTGTATTTCTATCATCAGTACCACCATACAGCCTTTCCTACCCTCCAACTGCTACATATATCCCATATAGGTCTACGATGATCAACCCATTGATGAAAGAAAAATAGTCAGGGAGGATCCGCGCAATCATCATGGATAGATTGTTTGTTTATTTAAATGAGGTTTTACACCACTTTCAACAATTTTTCGGATATATCCCAGCGGCTAGAGCACGTAACAATAGATTCTTGGTATTTCTCACACCAGTGCTACCATTACATCCTTTCCTAGCCTCCAGCTGCTATCCCACATAGGTCTACCTTTATCAACCTATTGATGAATTGATTGATTGAATGGAGTTTAACGCCGCTTTCAACATTATTTCAGTTATATTGCGGCGGCTGGAGCACCTAACAATGGATTCCTGGTATTTCTCTCACCAGTACAACCATCACATTCTTTCCTAGCCTCCAGCTGCTATCTCACTTGGGTCTACGATTATCGACCCATTGATGAAAGAAAAATAGTCAGAAAGGATCCCTGCCACCATCATGGATCAAACCAGGGCCCTTTAAATTGACGTTTTGACCCGCTACCAACTGCGGTATGAACGCCATCTGAGCCAGTGTGTGACATTTCTAACAAATTTATATGAGTGCTATGTTAAGACACAGATCAGCCTGTGCATCTGCACAGACTGATCAGAGTCTTCACCATGCACTCAATAGAATGCTTAGGACATATTTTCTCTGTTATCAATTGCTTTATACGTTTAAAGCACTGTGTGTTTGTCAAAACAGCTCAATGCTTGTTGATCAAACACACATATGAAATAGTTGAGAGTGTCATACATAGGCTCAAATAATACAAACATTACAAGAATGGACCATCTTGGAATTGTGATTGATTGATTGAATGGAGTTTTACACCGCTTTCAACAATTTTTCAGTTATATTGCAGCGGCTGGAACACCTAACAATGGATTCATGGTATTTCTTTAACCAGTACAACCATCATATCCTTTCCTAGCCTCCAGCTGCTATCTCACATATGTCTATGATAATCAACCCATTGGTGATAGACAAACAGTCGGAAAGAATGAGTGCCTCTGTCTAGGATCAAACCCTGGACCTCTAGATTGATTGTACAATGCGCTATCAACTGGGCTTTGACAGTGGCTCTTGGAATTGTAAGAAGCAAAGACTTTGGTTAGACTGTATGGGTTGAAAGGGGGAAAAACGTCTTGCTCAAGGTTGATTTTCTGATTAATAGCCTAACCCTGCAGAATTAAAGTTAATTTCAAACAAATTGCAAGTTACAGTTCAACAAGACTGCAGTGGTTTTTTTTTTTCTTTGATTGGTACCCTGAAAAGGACTCCTCCCCAAAGCAAAAAGGGACATTTTCTCCCCAAATCATGAAAAAATTCTGAAGTTAAAAATAAGAGTTAAGCATGTTTCTTAAATTCTTTTAATTTTCAAGAATGTCTTAAAAGGTAAAGAAAACTTTACTCTGGTAGTAAATTGTACACATCACTTAAATTTTTGTCTACAACTATCAAATTAATATTCTCCAATTTTTAAGAAAATAACACATTTCTCCCAGGATGACTGGTTTCAGACCAGGGACCCGTTTTACTAAAGTTCTTACGAAAAAATTGATCGAAAGTCAAAATAAAAAATTATAACTGGTATTTGCATTCATTGTTGGATTTTACCTGGCAATATATCATTGGAAGACGATTCCTATGAGATGATGCATGGCAGAATTTCATATTAAGTAACCACTGCAGCACAAACTTTAATTTTTGACTTGCGCAAAAAATGATCAAAAGATGTTTAGTCATAGAAAGCCATGAATGGCTTGAGTCGCTCAACAGGCTTGAAATTCTTGTAAAAGCAAATCACAAAATATCAAAATTTGACTAGATTTTTAGATATTTTGGGTTCCACTGATGTTGAAAATGATTTTCAAATTTTCCACTATATAATATATAGAGAAATGACCTCCGCCCCTGTTCCCAAAACCCTGAGAAAAAATGCTGGTACTCTGCAACGGTACTCTGCAACCAGTATCACCCATTCTCCAACAATTTATGATAAATATATATAAGAAAGCAGGCAGTGTAGGCTAAGATCCGACTAATGTCTCTGTGCAGGCTGATCTTTGTCTTTACTGTCTGTCAAAGCATTTAGTACAGTAGTGAAGCATCTTGTACAGCATTTTCGGGGTTAATTCTACTACCAAATATTTGAGATCATTCATATTCAAAATGCCTTCACTGATTGACCTAAAATTGGATTCAACCTTTTATTGAAAGTACATTCAATCTTGCAAGAGCCTTTACGTAATTACCTCTTATTTCCATTTCCATCAATTCACTTAAGTGTTTCCTTTTATCCGGAGGAACACCTGAAAAACAAGAGAGGTTTATTAGACATTAATGCCCCCTCATAAAAGCATGTCAATAGCCCATTCTTTGTCAATCAATAAAGGGCAATAACTCACAAAATATGATGAGTTATGGTTCTTATGCATTGCACTTCTCCTCAATGAGATCTATCCACCTGTGAAGTTTCATGATTCTAGCTTGCATACATTTTGAGGTATGCTCAGGACAAAATAGATCTACAGACAGCCAACCAACCGATGGACCGACCAACAAGTGCAAAGCAATATACACCCTCTTCTTCCAAAAAACTCATGGCCATGACCATAGCACAGTGCATAGCTTGTTGGACTCCCACTCCTGTCCAGGGTCGGGTTACTAGCTAGAGGCTGGGAAGGGTAACAGTTGATAAGTTCTAGGAATTCAAGGGAAGGTGCTCCAACCCAGAGAAAATAAGCAGGATAAGATCTGGTGTGAGTTAGGACCAAGATGGAAATAAGAGTCATTTGACCCAGGCGTGTGAAGTTCCCATGCCTGACCTGTCCAACACGAGCTTTTCCACTTGCGGGCAAATTAATTTTTCTAGGCTACTTGCCTGTGTGCTCCTAATGTTTATATCAAAGGGTAAAAAATCATTGTTTTTAAGGAAGAAAATGCTGAGCTACAACATTTTCTTCATTAAAAACATTGTTTTCTCAATATTTACCATTCCATTTTTTGCGGACAAGTTCATTTTGATCCAGGACAAGAAGAAAATTGAATTTAACTTGGCCGTGGACAAGTGGAGAAAATTCCTATTTCCATACCCCTGCGGCCCTTTATCATATTATGTAAGAAAAATGACTTACGTAGAAGAATCTTTATATCAAGTTGATTGGTTGTGATCCATTTCCTCAGTCTACCTTCCTCGTCAGGTGTCATATACAGGATATATGGAGATTTTGATGTTATGATATCCATCTTTTCTATCTAGGACTGACTGAAAGCAAACATATAAAAAAAACATTATATGTATGTGTTTGTAAAACACAATTGCCCCTGAAGCTACGGATTTAGCTCGGCTGTTTTCAAAGAAAACCTGAGGTATTGCTATAGCCTTGGTTTTGCCATTGCCGTCATCATTGTAGTGCAAAAACTATTGGCATTTTGTGATATCTCTGGATCTACTGAAGGCATTCACTTGAAACATATTTTCACCATTAAGAGAGCAACCTATACTACGAGGGTTGTTCAATTTTTATCCCGATTAGGTCAATTAACAATCATTGATTAATTGCTATGTGTAAAACGTATACTCATATTAAGGGTACACTTTATATATACACAGACACACTGACGCATGGACAGATGGATGCATGACAGACACAGCACCATGACAATAGCCCCAGTGGCCTATGCCAGTGGAGCTAATAATGGCTTTTATCAGAACAAGACATCTCATTATCTTTGATTCAGCTTGAAGTATGTTTTTCAGTGCTCTCAATAAGGGCCAAAATCAGGAATTTTTGTAATTCCATGTTGGGATTTCAGGAATTTTTTTTACGAAGTAAGGAATTTACTCGGAATCTCCCATGTTTTTTACGTCCGGGTTTGATTTTCCGGACGTAATTTCTGAAATTCTGGACGTATATTACATCGACGCCTGCTTATTGAGAGCACTGTTTTTTGTTGTTTTTGCCTTGACAGCTCATTTGGTAGATCATTTGGCCTGTGACCCAGCGGTTGGGGGTTGGAGTCCTGGTGAAGGCAAGGTTGTTTCTTTGGGCAAGAGACTTAATAGACTATTTGCCTCAGTCCACCCAGCTGTAATTGGGTAGCAGTGCCTCTGTCTCTAGGATAGGTTAAAATCTGGTATGGGTTTAAAAATATTTATAGGTTGCCGGTTTGCATATGTATATATGGTAGTGGGACAATGTATATACCATGACCTTAGTGGTTGGTAACATATGATATGTCAGTAAGGCCGTGAACCGAAAAGTAAGAGGTGGAATTTAAAGAAAACAAGGTGCCAAATTGTCACAAGATACGCCCGTCACACTGCTTAGTATAAACTGGGGGTTTGAATAGAACTGAGGTTATTTTGAATGAATATTTTTTGCACCCATGTAGTTTCATTATCCTAGCTATTATACTTTTACAGATATACTCCGGACAAGATTCAAGTCTGAAAAACGACAAAGGGCAATAACTCAAAAAATAGGCCAGGTAGATTTATGGTTCTTGTGCACTGCACTCCCCCTTGATGACATCTATACACCCATGAAGTTTCATGATCCTAGCTATTATACTTTTACAGATATACTCCGGACAAGATTCAAGTCTGAAAAAAAACAAAGTGCAATAACTCAAAAAATAGGCCTGGTAGACTTATGGTTATTGTACACTGCACTACCCCTTGGTTAGATCTATACACCCATGCAGTTTCATGATCCTAGCTATTATACTTGTAGAGATATACTCTGGACAAGATTCAAGTCTGAAAAACAACAAAGGGCAATAACTCAAAAAATAGGCCAGGTAGAGTTATGGTTCTTGTGCACTGCACCTCCCCTTGGTGAGATCTATACACCCATGAAGTTTCATGATTGTAGCTATAATACTTTTACAGATATACTCCGGACAAGATTCAATTCTGAAAAACAACAAAGGGCAATAACTCAAAAAATAGGCCAGGTAGAGTTATGGTTCTTGAGCACTGCACTCTCCCTTGGTGAGATCTATACACCCATGAAGTTTCATGATCCTAGCTTTTATACTTTAAGAGATAAACTCCGGACAATATTCTAGTATGAAAAACAACAAAGGGCAATAACTCAAAAAATAGGCCAGGTAGAGTTATGGTTCTTGTGCACTGCACCTCCCCTTGGTGAGATCTATACACCCATGAAGTTTCATGATTGTAGCTATAATACTTTTACAGATATACTCCGGACAAGATTCAATTCTGAAAAACAACAAAGGGCAATAACTCAAAAAATAGGCCAGGTAGAGTTATGGTTCTTGTGCACTGCACTCCCCCTTGGTGAGATCTATACACCCATGAAGTTTCATGATCCTAGCTTTTATACTTTAAGAGATAAACTCTGGACAATATTCTAGTATGAAAAACAACAAAGGGCAATAACTCAAAAAATAGGCCAGGTAGAGTTATGGTTCTTATGCACTGCACCCCCCCTTGGTGAGATCTATACACCCATGAAGTTTCATGATCCTAGCTATTATACTTTAAGAGATATACTCCGGACAAGATTCTAGTATGAAAAACAACAAAGGGCAATAACTCAAAAAATAGGCCATGTAGAGTTATGGTTCTTGTGCACTGCACTCCCCCTTGGTGAGGTTTATACACCCATGAAGTTTCATGATCCTAGCTATAATACTTTAAGAGATATACTCCGGACAAGATTCAAGTCTGAAAAACAACAAAGGGCAATAACTCAAAAAATAGGCCAGGTAGAGTTATGGTTCTTGTGCACTGCACTCCGCAATGATGAGAAGAATATAATTGCCAAGTTTGAAGTCAATCGGACTTCAAGTGACAGAGTTATGCTCCGGACAAAGAAGTGGACGCCGCCGGACGCCCGGACGCCCGGACACCCGGACGCCCGGACAACCGGACGCCGGACGCCACGGGTGATCCCATAATACGTCCCGTCTTCGACGGGCGTATAAAAAGGAAAGCAAAGTATGGCAAAATTTCACATAAGTTTTGACAAGAAAAAACTATATATGACAATGTGCATAGTTGAACTATTTGACATTTATTATCAGCAGGATTGTAGCAGCTCTTTTGTAGTACGTGAAAAGTAACACAGAAGGGTGCTTTGCGCCTTTTACCACTCTAGGTAACACATGTAAAACATTTAAATAATCAAAATCAAAATGAAATACATATACCATCAAAGTTTAAATTCTTGTGGTACATTTAAAATTGCACAATTTTGCTTAGAATCTCGTCTAAATGAAGTTTTCTTTTTACCCTCTGCAGATGACGTCATTTTAAATATTGGGGGAAATTAGACGCTACTTTTTCCCGTTGTTGGGTTAAAACGTGGGGGGTAAAAAGCGAGATAAGACTTGAAAGAGATGAAATCTATAACAATACTGTCCCAGACAACGCGCCTGCTAATAGTAATCAAAGATGATTGATAGCAGTATACAGTAGAATATTCCCAGTTAAGACTTGAAAGACATGAAATCTTTAGCAATATTCGCAGTTTCATTTCTAAAAATGTAAATACAGCTATTTTAGCTCAAACTATGTCGGCTTACATATTGTTGTAATCACATCCTTTAGGATTTAGACCTGACCACATTCCCATGTATATTTAGAGTCTCTGACACAGAACTTGCTATATTATGTGCGCTGATGTTTAAACAAACCTCTTACATTTTTTGTATGAGTATCTTTCATTCATATAAACTTAATTTCTTCTAAGCAATTGTTAAATGGTTGGGACTGAGGAAATCAATCTAGAAATGAATGAGAAAAAGCAACTATCAATTTTGATTGGTAACCTATTTTGCTCTTCTGAATATTAGTTATAACTTAAGTCAAAATACCTTTCCCGTCTCTAGGTTAAACCTATTATCGTATTAGATTTACCTGCAAATTAGCGGTTAACAGTCAACTCGGCCCATCGAATACCTCCGCCCGGTCAACTCGACCCCAATATATAGTCTGTAGTAACAAAGATTATAATTCATAAAATATGTACAAGTTTTGTACAAGCGATGCTATTATACCTTACTGGGTTTATCTTTATTATAATAAATACAATATATATATTCGGTCTTTTTAGTAATATTTTATCGAATTATTGTTTGATTATGTACAAATTTAAGAATGGTCCTTAAATAACAATTTAACTGTTTAATTTTCTGGTGCATACGTAATTTTTCTTAAAAACTGAATGAAGATTGATTACTTTGTATTTGTAATAAAAAAAAGTACTGAATAAATATTCGGCAATAAGAAGGCTTTGACATAAAATTAAATTGGGCCGAGTTATATGCTGGGCCGAGTTGCCGATGGGCCGAGTTGACCAGTCTCCAATTTAGCTGACAATTTGTATTGGAATATTTGAGAATATATTGCAAGCTAAGGTGTTATCCCCTTTTGACAGAAAAAATGATTTCAGGATGGCCCTTTGAACTGAAATCAAAGAACAGTCTTAAAAAGGCGTGGTACGAAACATATAAGGGACGAATCGCGTATTTTTAATTTATAGGGCTCACACTTCACACATTATATAATTATTTCAATCTAATATGAATTTTCTATATAATTACCAATTAAACGATCGTTCTGGTATATGGAAAACAATGAATTTTCTCAGAATTTTTGTTATTTTTTCAAAACATACGGAAGTTCGAATTCTCCAGTCTATTCTGCTGAGCTTGATTTAGTAATTTATACTAACAAATATCGATACATTAACTGCTGTACAAACATAGGCAATAAAGTTTGTATGATAAATTAGATAATTATATTTCAATTTATAATACTTGTAAATAAATATAATTTAAAAATTTGGTGCCAAAATCATTATATCATTTTATTCAACTTTATGTTGTGTTTACAAAATTCATATCAAACAAACATCTCTATATTTTTTTTGTAATCAAATCTGATAAATTAATCCGATTTAAAGCAAAATGTGACAGGTAATTTGATACGGTATCACGGGATATGATGGTTCTTTGTTCTTCAGAAGGTTTCATTTCGACTAGTGTAAAAGACTCAAGGAAATATTCAGCCTGTTTCTTGTCAATTCCACCCTTCTTGTTGTTTCAACTCCTTAAAAATTACTAAAATAATAGCTAAATGACAAGATTAAAGGCCTGGAATTTGCGTATCCTTTTCAAATATGTATGTACTAGTATATTTTACTGTCATTTTTATGAAGATTTGTACTGTTTAAACTTAACGCTTTTAACCAATCAATCTAAGTAATTTTTTAGCTCACATGGTGCTCAAGGTGAGCTTTTGTGATCATTAAATGTCTGTTGTCTTAAATATTGTCCATCCTTCATAAACTTGGTCAGAATCTTCGTCAGGTCATAACCCTTTTCAAAATTGGAAGGATCCGTGCCTTATATCAGAATGTTCGTCAGGTCACAAGGATGAATGAACCCCATTGAAAAAATTGGAATGATCATGCCATACCACATAAAAAGGAGCCTTAATGACATTTTTTTTACACTTTAGAAGCCAAATCATTAAATTACAAGCCTCTGTCATGGCACATTTGGTAGCTCGATGAACTGACAATTTAGAGGTCTGGGAAGATCTCCAACGATGGCACTCATTCTCTCCGACTATTTGGGTCTCACCAATAGGTTGATAATTGTAGACGTATGTGAGATAGCAGCTGGTGGCTAGGAAAGGATGTGATGGTTGTACTGTTGAGATAAATACCAGGAATCAATTATTAGATGCTCCAGCTGCAGCGATATAACTGAAAAAATGTTGAAAGCAGCGTTAAATTCCATTCAATCAGTCATAATTTAAGTACAATTATGACCTTTGCTGGAAAATTTGCTTATCATTTAATTAGACAAAGATACAAAGGTGAGAGATATAGGACCATCATGGTCCGCTTGTTTTATTTAGTCAATAACATAAAATATCATCAATTAATGGGAAAGGATTAATAAGTCAACTTTTGCGAGTGGCAGACGCACAGAGAATTTGAGGGTTTAAACGAATAAATCTATAGCCTGGTTATTTCATGTTCATACAGAAATTCAATAGAAACATTGTAAAACTAGGGAAACAATCATCCTCCTTTATTCTATGCAGGATCCAAAGAATCCACTTGTCTGCTCGTATTTACAAGTAAGTAATCAGGGAGGACGAGTGGAAACTCTTAGTCAGTTGTCCACCCAGACGAGCGAAGAATTAATTGCACTAAATAACAATGCCTAGTGTCAGGGTTAATACTGAGTAAAGACAGAAAAGGGGCTCCAAACAATTTAAATGATGATAGAAGTTGGCAACAACTCGAACTGTAAACAGTCATGTACCTTGATTTCTGAAAATAAACTTCCGGTATTGGCATGATCATCGATATAACCTGGTACCTGAACATCATAAATTTTTATCGATCCCAAAAAACAAGGAAATTACCGAGAATTCAAAGGTTTTTCACGCGTTTTGTTTATATCTACTACTTCTTTAGTCATATAAAGACACGATCATCGAATTAAACATGAAAAATCCACAATATTGTATGTAAAAAAAAATTTATTTCCCTTGTCTAAATCTTTTTACTGTATTAAAACTCAGAAATTAAAGTTATTTTAACATCATAAATTTTGTCCTTTTTTTTGTCTGCTCTCTAAAAAGACATCTTTAGATAAAAGTAAGTATTTTAAAAGATCATTGGCCAATTATAGGGCGAGTGACATTCAAAGCAGGACAAGTAACTTTTTCAAGTAACTTGCCCTGCAGGACAAGTGCCTTTTTCTGAATTCTTTGGACGCTGTTATGTTAGTTCCGTTTAACAGAAATCCTTGATCCACTGCAGTTTTCGCCCAACTTTTTATTAAAAGCTAAAGACAAATATTTTGTGGGTTATTTACAAAAAGTTGAAGCTACAGCTTTGTCAGAACTTGACTTGCTGAAGACTGAAGTTACAAATCTTTGAAAACCCCAACAGGTACTAACAATGTTTTACACATAATTTTCTCCTTTCTTTGCTAATGATGTAAAAAATTCTTTTATTGACAAAAAAAGAGAACATCAACTACGGGTATACAAGGGAAGAATATAAATTTGCACTAAATTAAACAACTTGAGTGTCTTTAAGATAGACACTTTTATCAAAAAGCTTTAGGACAGATCTATTCAACCAACTAGGTGATGTTCGTTCCAAAAAAATTAATTAATCAAGAAGGGGACATCTTCACTTGATTTCGAATTTAAATAATTGATTTAGACTGTCAGTTTTAGTTTTTTTTGCGCATAGAGATCAGGCACTTTTGCCTACCAGTATTGCGCATGCGCCTGAAGATCTCAATGTAAACAATAAGAATCAACTCTCCCTTAGATAAATGATCAAATTACTGCCCTGTATCTGGTTTATCTATTTATGTACTATAGGTAAACCATGCTACTCGAATGTTTATAAACAGACTTTTGACGAGTTAATATAGATAAATTGGGACCAACGAATTTTTTGTTGTCACAGTCTCTAACTATACCGGAAAGATCAAAGAAACGCAAAACTAACGGTATTACTACCATCCTTTGAATTACATCTGTAAACGTCACGTGTCATATCGTAAAAGTGACATGCTTTAGAAACCGATTTCACCAGAAGAAACCAAAATTGAAATGACAAAAAGCATTGAATATCGATAGGGAGAAAAGTGTATTTTCGTAATGAGTAACTTTATTCTATCAGTATATAGGTGTAATTGAGTACAGTTATCTCACGCTTATTTAATTGCAGTTCAGTCCACCCGTACTCATGGCTATACCACATTTTCCCGCGTTTTCGAATACCCCGGCTGGACTATAGTGCTGTTTACTCTCGTTTTTAAGAAGATTGTTACTGTTGAAACTAAACTAGTCATGAGATTCTGGAGAAGGGTAACAATGCTTCTACTAGGGGAAACAAATATAAACTATACAAAAGTAGATTCTCTACGGACAGAAGGAAACACTGTTTCAGTAATAGAGGATTGAATCTATGGAATAATCTTCCAAATTAGTCATGAAGACATCCAGTATTAATTTTCTCAAGTCTAGGTTAAACAAAAGTATTACAGTCATTTTGTTCCATAACCATTTCTCACCATTCATTTCATACCATTGTATTAGAGATTTCGTACCATAGTGTTTGAGATTTTGTACCATATGCCAAGTTTTTCCTACCACTATTTTGATTATAGATTAGTAAAAAACAATTCAAGAAAAAAAAAATATTTTTTTTTTTTTTCATAATGTCAATGTTTTGAAAAAATATTTGTGTATGATATAGTTGATAGACAATCAAGTCTGGTATCCCAATATGTCTTAAGCTTGAGAATTTATTGGCATATACACACATACATGAAAATGCAAAGATTAAGTAATTTTAAGCTCACCTGAGCACATCCTGCTCAAGATGAGCTTTTGTGATCATTGAATGTCCGTCGTTCGTCGTACGTCGTCATGCGTCAACAATTGAAGTGTTTACACTCTAGAAGCCACAAATATGATCCAATCTTCATGAAACTTGGTCAGAATGTTTGTCAGGTCCCAAGGATAAACCCTATTGAAAATGGGAAGGATCCATGCCATATCACAGGAAAAGGGGCCTTAATGACCATTTTATAAATGCTCTGGAGTCCACCAATATTGCCCAATCTTCATGAAACTTGGTCAGAATGTGTGTCAGGATCCAAGGAAGAACCCTATTCAAAATGGGAAGGATGCATGCCATATCAGGGGAAAAGGGGCCTTAATGACAATATTTTTGTTTACCCTCTACTGGACACAAATATTGTCCAATCTTCATGAAACTTGGTCAGAATGTTTGTCAGGTCCAAAGGATGAACCCTATCGAAAATGGGAAGGATTCATGCCATATCACGGGAAAAGGGGCTTTAATGACAATATTTTTATAAAGGCTCTAGAGTCCACAAACATTGTCCAATCTTCATGAAACTTGATCAGAATGTTGGTCAGGTTTCAAGGACCCTATTGAAAATGGGAAGGATCTGTGCCATTTCAAGGGAAAAGGGACCTTAATGACAATTTTCTTATTTACACTCTAGAGACCACAAATATTGTCCAATCTTCATGAAACTTGGTCAGAATGTTTGTCAGGTCCCAAGGATGTACCCTTTTGAAAATGGGAAGATCCATGCCATATTGCAGGGACAGGGGTCTACATGATAATTTTCTTGTTATAAATCTAGAGGCCATAAATGTGGCCCAGTCTTCATGAAATTTGGTTTTGTGTAGAAATTATCTCCTAAATGACATCTGCCTATTTAATTGATTTGATCTCCCAGGGGTCAAAGAGACTCAGGTGAGCGATCCTTAAACATATTAATAAACACTATTTGCAGCATATCTTTTGATCGAAATGATAGCTGGGGTGGCATTTTGTTAATAAACTGTTTTAAGAAACTGAAAAATTGGTCAATTCATGCAAAGCGAGTTTCTTGTTTCAGTAAATGACTCTTATCCGCAGATTCACGAAGTACTGTCCTACTGACATGTCTTATAAAAATCATGCTGGTCCGATGAAGTGAGCATGAATACAGGAACGATTGGACCGGTGAGGTTTAAAAACAGTGCAAACTTCAAGCAGTATTGATGGATTAAAAATTTAAATAAACATTGAAAAACCGTAATACACCATCATTGAGGGCGAAAAAGCTGTATTTGAGAACCGTTCAATATACTATCAAATTATTAAAAAGATATATTGTCACATTAGTCGTCATTTGAATAGATATAAGAATTTCGCACAGCTTTTGTGATTGTGAATTTCAGTCTTACTAAGTGTCACTTAAAACTGAAGGGTTAAGCACAAATCTAAGGGTTAAATTCACATCTGGCAAGTAGCTGAGGGGCATGTTCACCTAACATACCTCCCGCTTTCGGACCTTTTTGTAAGTAGGTTACTGATTGGTCCGCCCCATTTTCCGTTCAGTGACGCCACACATACAGAAATTACCCATTCAATCAGCTAAGGGTAGATAAGTAAAACTTTCGTAACCCTTGGTTCGACAAGATGTGGCTCTGCATGAAACAGTTGTAACTGGCTTTCATTTATGTGTTAGGAACTGATTGATTAATTATGAAATTATTTATTTGTTTATCACAAGCGGGAGCCTGCTTTGAAAAGTTTCTATTTTCAATAAACCTCACTATGCAGCCTCTATCTAATATCAGGTGTCTCAAAAAAAGTCATGTGAGACATTGAGACAATAAACCTAACTAATTGGTCTTTCAGTGCAAACTTATTAATAGTTCACAAAACATACTTACTAATTAGGCCATTTTTTTCCACATTATGTTTACAGATGGGGAGTCTATTAGAATACCATGTTTTGTTGTATATTAACAAAACCCAGGAGACAGCCATCAATCAGCTGTTTGTCAAGAAAGGATGGACTTTTTCATGTCAAGGTACTGCCTGACTTTAGTATGTAGTCTTAAGCAAGCACATCTATTTTGCGACTATTTTTATGAAGCAACTGTTTTCACAATCCTCTTCCTTAATCCAAGATATCTTAATAAGTAGATTTTAATGGTAAATAGATTACATTTTTTGAAAAATCATTTGCATTGTCTCATTGAGACTATTCTGTAGAGTTTTAACTATTCAGGATTATTGAGAAATTTGCAATAACATACACATTTAATCAAAATTATGTTTCTTTTTTGTAAACATAACATGTACTAAGGGACAATTCTCTTTAGCGACTGACTTTTGGTGGTTCCACAAGTAAATTCTTAATACAAGTTTTACAGCATTCAAATTTCATTAGTTTGGCTCTTTTCAAACAAAGCATCAAGGTATTGTCATCACCTTGGTGTCATTTTATCTTGGTCATGATTATCTCTGTTGTTATTTAAGATATTTAGTTGAAACTTGGCAGGTGTATTAACTACCCAGACTTTAAGCAAGTATTTTGTAAAAGACATATGTAGGAGACTTATTTTCCATTTATCATCATCATGAGTATTTAAGTTTCATTTTAAGTAGGAACTTTGTAATGCAATTTTTTTGGAGTGGCCGATTTCAGCTTTCCACAGATGACAGGGGGACATTTCGGAATCACTGAATATTACCATTTTAGGCGTCACTATGACATTTATCATGTCATTTATATCCCCTGGTTGATTTGAGAAAATTAAGAATTTACCTGATGTTTAACCGGTTTCAAATTCATGCATAACAGTGATTACACTGACATTACCTTAAACACACAAGGTCAAGACTAAATGTTGATGCTTTTTTTTGTCTCCTTATCTTGGAACCATCCTCTTTTCATTTGCAATCTTCAAACTTCAAACATCATGCAGTCCTTATTATTATCATTCTAGAGCTTAATGAGGAAATAGTTAGTACCCTTAAAGAGAAACTCTCCAAAGAAAATCACAAGGCTTTTACTAAGGATGAATTTGATACAGAGACTCTGAAAGACGACAGTGAAATATCCCTGTCAGATGTGACAGAACAAGATGATGTCAGAGCCATTAAAAGCACTAGACAGTCAAAAAGAAAGAGTTCCCTGCCTACAAGGTATGCATTTGGAACATCACACGGCCATTTCCGTAAACTGCAACAGACCTTGGATGTATGTAAGGCGGATGGGAATGTAACAAAATCGTGCATTTTGTTAGGCGGAAACAGTGTAAGAAAAACTAGCACTGTAGATTTATATCTTTTACAGTAAATAACGACTGAAAAACTAAATTTTTGAGAATGACGAATCATTTTCAAAAGCTAGGATTTTTTCAGCCGTTATTTAAGAATCTAAAGATATTTATATTAGGATTCGATGGTTTCACGTCTGTAACTTAAACGAGTAGTGTTGGCGACGTCAAATGTTTTCACTCAAATTTTGGAGGGCTAACGCCACTTTAACAGACTTCATTGACTTTTTCAAAGAGTTTCCCGTGTTTTTAAAAATAGTCCGTCTATGTTCATCCGAGGTTGATCATGAGATTGGCCGAGCGGTGTTCCGAATGACAAGGTGTGTTGAATGTACAAGGTATGTCAGGGCTAATGATTAAAAAAACTATCGGTAATCATTATCATACTTGTTCATTCATTTATTATACCTATACCTATATCTATAGATTGGTGGGCCTATTGTTTATGACCATTCTGTTTGTCCTTTTGTCTGTTTATCTGTTTGTCTCCTCCAAAAACTATAACACTGGCCATAACTTCTGATTGGCAAGGGATAGAGCCTTCATAATTCACCGGAGCATTGCTTGTCACTAAACATTTCTGTTGGTACCAAGGCCAAGGTCATCTGTCAAGGTGAAGGTTATTTTTCAAGGTCAAATATGTTGAAAATTTCTGAAAATGTCCGTGGTGGGGGTATGAGCGCATAAATACCGGTACATCTTCTTTTAATTATAACTTTGAAAAAATAATCTGTCAACCTTAAAAAAAAGGTTTTTATAACTTGGCCCAGACAACACAGTTTTAGACTGATCTAAATTCTGTAAGATAGTAGGAGTCAGCAATTTTAAATGGATAAAGATTTAAATACCTTTGAATTTCTTTGAGAAGAAAGCTATGTGCTTGTGCGGTCAATCTTGCTTGAGCAACCATGTCTATTAAGCGACCAATTTTATTATATGACCATTATCAAAATCTACTTCTTTAATTGAAATATCTGGGGAAAAAAAGATATCACTGGTATAAAAATTGTTTTTTTATCTCCTTGCCTTGGAACCATCCTCTTTTCATTTGCAATCTTCAAACATCATGCAGTCCTCATTAGCTCACCTAGCACGAAGTGCTCAAGGTGAGCTTTTGGGGTTACTTGATGTCCATCGTCCGTCATGCTTCGTCCGTCGTCAACATTTACCTTGTGGACTCTCTAGAGGCCATATTTTTAGCCCAATCAACCTGAAAATTGGTCAGAATGATAATCTTGATAAAATCTCGGACAAGTTTGAAATGGGTCAAGTGGGGTCAAAAACTAGGTCATGGGGGTCAAATCTTAGAAAAACCTTGTGGACACTCTAGAAGCCATATTTTTAGCCCAATCAACCTGAAAATTGGTCAGAATGATTATCTTGATAAAATCTCGGATAAGTTTAAAATTGGGTCAAGAGTGTTCAAAAACTAGGTCACAGGGTCAAATCTTAGAAAAACCTTGTGGACACTCTAGAGGCCATATTTTAAGCCAAAATCAACCTGTAAATTGGTCAGAATGATAATCTTGATAGAATCTTGGACAAGTTCGAAATTGGGTCAAGTTGGGTCAAAAACTAGGTCAGGGGGTCAAATCTTAGAAAAACCTTGTGGACACTCTAGAGGCCATATTTTTAGCCCAATCAACCTGAAAATTGGTCAGAATGATTATCTTGATGAAATCTCGGACAAGTTCAAAATTGGGTCAAGTGGGGTCAAAAACTAGGTCAAAGGGTCAAATCTTGGAAAAACCTTGTGGACACTCTAGAGGCCATATTTTTAGCCCAATCAACCTGAAAATTGGTCAGAATGATTATCTTGATGAAATCTCAGACAAGTTTGAAATTTGGTCAAGTGGGGTCAAAAACTAGGTCACAGGGTCAAATCTTAGAAAAACCTTGTGGACACTCTAGAAGCCATATTTTTAGCCCAATCAACCTGAAAATTGGTCAGAATGGTTATCTTGATGAAATCTCGGACAAGATCGAAATTGGGTCAAGTGGGGTCAAAAACTAGGTCACGGGATCAAATCTTAGAAAAACCTTGTGGACACTCTAGAAGCTATATTTTTAGCCCAATCAACCTGAAAATTGGTCATAATGATTATCTTGATGAAATCTCGGACAAGTTCAAAATTGGGTCAAGTGGGGTCTAAAACTAGGTCACAGGGTCAAATCTTAGAAAAACCTTGTGGACACCTTAGAGGCCATATTTTTAGCCCAAATCAACCTGAAAATTGGTCAGAATGATTATCTTGATGAAATCTTGGACTACTTCAAAATTGTGTCAAGTTGGGTCAAAAACTAGGTCACAGGGTCAAATCTTAGAAAAACCTTGTGGACACTCTAGAGGCCATACTTTTAGCCAAAATCAACCTGAAAATTGGTCAGAATGATTATCTTGATGAAATCTCGGACAAGTTCGTAATTGGGTCAAGTGGGGTCAAAAACTAGGTCAGGGGGTCAAATCTTAGAAAAACCTTGTGGACACTTTAGAGGCCATATTTTTAGCCCAATCAACCTGAAAATTGGTCAGAATGATTATCATGATTAAATCTCGGACAAGTTTGAAAATGGTTCAAGTGGGGTCAATAACTAGGTCACAGGGTCAAATCTTGGAAAAACCTTGTGGACACTCTAGAGGCCATATTTTTAGCCCAATCAACCTGAAAATTGGTCAGAATGATTATCTTGATGAAATCTCGGACAAGTTTGAAATTGGGTCAAGTGGGGTCAAAAACTAGGTCACGGGGTCAAATCTTAGAAAAACATTTTCAGATTGTTAATTCAGGTGGGCGATTAAGGGCCACTATGGCCCTCTTGTTTTTATCATTCTAGAGTTTAATGAGGAAATAGGCTTTGAATGTGTCACAAACAGAAAAGGCTAAGGAATGATCTATTGCAAAAAAATTCCCCGTGTATGATATATGAAATTCTTCATTGTTAATACAGCTACTGTCATAGCACAGTGGTAGCGCATCATTCCAAAGGTCATGTGCTTGAAACTTAATGTTGGCATTCATATTTCTGACTATTTGTCTTCCACCATTGGGTTGATAATCGTGACCTATGTGGGATAGCAGCTGGAGGCTAGGAAAGGATAAATGGTAGTACTGGTGTGAGAAATACTAGATCCATTATTAGGTACTCCAGCTGCCACATGGCCATGATCATGATCTATCTGAAAGATTGTTGAAAGCGGTATAAGACCGAATTCATACAAGAAAATCTTTATAAATTCAGGAAAACAAGAGGAAAGACAAGGTTAAAATCAGAATCAGGCCATTTGAAAAAGAGTTTGAGTGATGCAGAGGAATCCTATGACCCTTTGGATAGTCAGAAAGAAGTCCACAAAGAGTTTACTGTGGTGGCCACACAAGACATTGAACAATCAAATGGAACAACTAGAGAAGATATTGCTCACAGATTAGAAGGTTAGCATGTTATTTTTCTGTATGAAGTCAGTATATAGTTTCCTTTGACAATAAAAGAGATTGAACAATGAAATGAAAGAACCAGAGTGGATCTTGCTCAGAAATTAGTAGGGATGGGGATGAATCCCGATTATTCGAGAACTCAATCGAACATTCGAGTATTGATTACCAATTTCACTAATTGAGTTATTGGAAAGAAAAAGAAAATCATAAGGCAAATTCATTACAAAACTATTAAAAACAAATCCTCAAAATATTAATCTTTTTATGTTCAATGATGTACAAGGGTAAAGTATGCAGCAACTGATTGTTTACCGATTATCTTATGCATTGCAAATTTTCTATATTTGAAATTAAGTGCCAACAGTAATTTGTTCTCGCTGTCAACCAATGTCATAATTTTTTGCATGTTAAACGTTTGATACCTTGATTAGGGGTTGATGCGTTTTAGCTAAACTTACACTATATATTCACTTTGAGTTGAATTATCAAACTACCTTCAAATCAAAGGAATGTCTATTGTCATGTCAAAACCTTGTTACCTGGGCATAAAGATGTTGTAGTTACTTGATGTTTGCCTACCGAAGAGAGCATAACAAAAGGCTGAATAACACCGATACATATCAGCGAGGAATCCAAGTCCATAAGCATGTATTTAACATTTTTACGGTTCTTCAAAAAGGGAATAAATGTCACCTCAATTTTCCTTTCGACCAAAGAAATGCTGCAAATACAACATACCAATATATGTTTTAAACACAAAAGTCAAGCTTCATCAATTCTATATGAGTACTTGAGTACTCAATCAGAAAGGTTACCTAGTACTTGATTAGTAAAATAAATACTCGTTACCATCCCTAGAAATTATGTGAGTTTATGGTTACTCTGCTCTTGTACCATTTCAATCCTTATCATGCATTAGATAGTCAGAATGATTTCAGTTGGGAAATAGAGAATAACATGTTAGTGTCTGAATAAAACAATGTTATCAGGTCGAGGTTGGGAGAATTTATTATGACGAGGCTATGCCGAGTCATGATAATTTCTCACAGCCGAGACCTGATAACATTGATATTTTTAGACACTAACATGTTTTTCTTTTTATCATGCAATCAATTTTCAGTGCTAAAGTATGATAAACCCTTAAAAATCAAAGAAATTCAGGTGAAAGTGTATGCAAATTGTTTCTAAAAAAAGACTGTCTGATATCATGTTATGTTATCAGACAGGTGATATCAGGTCAATACAGGTTTCATTGCATGATAAATTCCTATATTGGCCATGAACAGCCTTGATGACAAAGTGTTGTTTCATTTCATAAACTACAATTATCGACTCTGGGACAACTTGTCAAAATTTTCTTGTTCTCATGAATATTTCATGAAGCACCTTGCTTGGTGATCTCAAGCTTTTTGTAAGAAAAATTGATCTCATTTTAGTCAACAGTACATGTCATTTCTATCTTTAAACTCATTCAAAATATTAGATTAGCATGGCAACTACGTCATAGCTTACGTTATCAGACACTTATTTAGCTAGCTTATTTTCATTATGCAAGGCAAGTTTTCCAAGCTTTACCTGATATATACTCTTGAAGAAAAGTTCTTTGGCATTGAAACATATTTTAAAATTTGACAAAAGCATGTAAAGTAGATTGAGGAAGGTGAAGTTCAGGCATCTTTTTACTGAATTTAAACAGAATTACTGATTTTCTGTGAAAAGTTTGCAATGGTGATATATAACAAGGTTGTTTCATCAAAAAAGTCTTGCCAAAGCAAGCCTGGCTTCTTGGAATATGCTTTTCACTTTCTGTCCAAAGGTTTTATGCTGACTTGAGATTGAAATTATCTTTGAAGATGGGGTAAGAGAGAAATAACCTACATATCACTATGTTTTTCACCTTCCTTAACATAATTTTTACTTTCCGCCTTATCTGGCTCTAAACATAAAGTAGTGAGTTGTGTAAAAGTAGTGCCAGATTTTGGAGATGGTTGGTCATGAAATAACAAAGTCATTTACAATGGATTGTCATATGAACCTTGCCTTTTGCTGACCTAAAGCATAGTGACGTACTTCCTCTGTACATTTAAAAAAAATCATTTCAAATCTCTGAAAAGACATTTAATTCCAAAAGCAATAAAGGAATTGTGTTTCATTCAGGCCATAATGCAGAACTTTCGAGACTATCAAATGATTATCTGTTTGAGATGAGATGGGCAGATTTTCCGTAATTTGATGCTGAAGTCAATGTGCATAAATGCTATCAATTAATGCACCACAAATTGTATGAATATCTTGAGTTACAATTATTGTTCATAAAACAACCAACAGTCATCCAAATTTTTTTATTATAATTAAGAAAAAATCAATATTTTTTGATAAGTGTCAAAGAACTTTTTTTGAATAATATATTAGTAAAACATTTATGAAATATCTAGTCTATTGAGTACCGCTCACCAGTCTTTGCTTTATTTTGTAACTTTGTTGCACATCCATATCAAAATGACAAATACGGAAAATAAGCTGATCTGTTGGAAAACATTGTAAATGGATCCTTGTTGAATTTAGCTTTAAAATTGTTGTTTACGAGATTCAGTTCAACAAATATAATCTAGTATCTCTTGAAAATTTCACAGGATTCTTTTTCAAAATTTGATAAAAAAAAACAGTAAATAAGCCTCTAAAAACAAATTGAAGAGGAGAAATCAATATGATTGGTTATTTTCTCCTGAAACATTCTCCTTAAAGCAATAAAGTTTCCAAAATATCAGATTAAAAAGATGTAGAGGAAAAGCTTGTTAGTCGGTAGAGGGTCTTAGGCCCTAGTGGGCCTCTAATTTATCTTCTTTGGAAGAAATCAGTTTTGGAAATACAAAAATTTCTTGTTATTCAATGTTTTCCTCTCTCCTTGAGGGAGCCAAAAGGAAAGATTCCATGCAAGTGAATTAAATTTTTATATCTATAGATTTGGAAAGTGTGTCTGAGAATTTGGAACATGAAGGTGACTCATATGGAAATATCAAAGATGAAGTTGAGACTGACAAAGAAGCCGAGCATAACTCAAGTGAGAAGTCACCAGATACAGAAACTGTGGTCAAAGAAAGTGGCAAGCAGGTTTGAATCAAGCTATATGAGCTTGCCTGTGATAGATTCCTATTTCCAACAATTTCAAATGTACACCAAGCAAAGACCCAGGCAAGCCTGTGCATCCGCACAGTCTGATCAAAGTCTTCACTGTACTCTTTGTAGATAGATAAGGTCTGAAAGTATCTTGAGACTTTCAAGCAATTTTCTATTTGGACTATACAGCTTTCTAGGATGCTCAGTGTTTACCCGTACGCACATGTCAAATTGTTGGAAATGTCACACACAGGCTCATTTATCAAAAAAGTTAATTAATTAGCCCTTTTGATGCTGCACATATTTGACAACATAACCTATAACCTTACCCAAGCTCAAGATCTTTTTCTAGCCAAATAAGATGTACAACAGTATCTTCAGTTCATATTGACAATAGCTAATGATTTTCCTTGAAAAAGCAAATTGAATAGAATTACATATTTAGACACGCTTAATTTTAGGAGTGATAGACGTAAGGTTAATTCATGTTTTAACTCAGTACAGCCATTTTATTTCATTGAACAATAAAATGGCTGTACAGTTTCATATTATTTTGTAGTAGTGTTAAGATTTATTTCATTTTTCTTGAAAAAGGCAATTTTTGCCAAAATATTGAAATAAGGAGTGTATTTATTGAATGTTTATTTAATTGGAGATATTTTGTGATGGTCAAACATATACATTTAACAACATCGTGAAATTGACAAGGTGAGTGATTTCGGAATGATTGCGGAATTAAATTGAATGCTTGTGTGGAGCGAGTTTTGAGTGAATTTAATGGAAGGTAATCCTGTACCGCAAATTTTGTTTATCCATCACAAATTTTGTTCAGGATTAACAATATGAGTGATATCGATTACGGTACCTCCCTTTAATAAAAAAGGCATACAAGTTCTATACATGTCTTCCTATTTCTTCAAGAACCTTTGTGACACTAACAATTTGAATTATGTCAGTGAAATTGAGAATATTCTCTATCAAAATTTATTTTGAATGACATTGTTGATTCTATATTTTTCAATGGGTTTGAGTGTTTTTTAATGGTTTGAGTGAGTATTTGGAATGAATGAATGGAGGGCTGAGTGAGCAATTTCGAATAGATTTGATTGAAGTGAATGTCAATTTCACAATGTAACTAACTGTATATGATAATGAAATGTAAATTAAAATTCTGAATGGAGGCATCTAATAATGGTCATAATGTCAAAGTCAAGGTCAAATTTTCATTCTCTTTACTTCAGCCAAATCACTACTCAAGTTGTAATACCCATATTGGGTTGAAACAAGGTATCTTTTACTTGAATAATAATAGAGTTAAATCCCATGCATACAAAAAAGTCTCTCAGTTTCAGCTTGTTTATATTTCAGAAAAACTCAGTGTCAGCTATTTATATTTTAGAAAAGAGAAGGAAAACACAAAAGAAAAGGGAAACATATTGGAAGATTGAAAAGTAACTCCAAGCATTCAAAACTCTCAAACCAAGAAACAAAATGTAAAGCTAAGAAATCAAATAAAAATAAGGACAAGGATACTGACAGTCTTCCTGACATCAGTATAGTGAAGAAACCTCGTCTTGAAGATGGTAAAGTGCCGGATGAAGAACTGCCGATATCGTGTTTCTACTGCGACAGAAGATTTGCCTATGAGAAATATCTGAAGAAGCATATGTCTCGTGTTCATCCTCAGTTTTCACCAGGAATGTTTTGTGAATATTGTGGTGCTAATTTTAAACGAAGTGAGTAGAGTCTATCAGAGTTTCAGATTGAGAGGGTAAATTGAATTTCAAACCCTTGTCAAAATCAAAGGGCAAAAAGCACTGAAAGTTGGAACTGTAGGTAATTTTGATTTGTAAAAACTAAATCTATTGACAATTCTGGTTTGAAAGTGAGAAAAAGGTGGTGTAGACTAACATCAGACTGCACATATGTGCAGGCTGATGTTTGTCTATAGCTCCTAACAAAGCAGGAGTATTCCGGGTTCAGCATGACAAGGGTTGAATTATTTCACCAATACTTGCACAAATCCTATATTGTTAGTAGTAATTTGAATTGTCTTGTTGAGATGGTTCAAATGAGTACTAACAAAAAGATTCTTTTGCTTTGCGCATATTTGAAATTGTTGAAAATAAGGATAATCCGATTTCAATAAGAAATTAAGATTTTACATTGGCAATACCCCCTCTTATCTGTGACTCTGGTGGTCTATGGTGAATGATATAATTTAAGATTACAAATGCTTTAGGTAGTGGATCCATTATAGTTCTGAAACTTTTTGGAAGCCTTAAACTTTAACAGTGTTTGCAGAGGTTTCCCAGGGCTCTCGGAAACGACAGTAGTGTCGTCTGAGACGACAACTTTTCTCAGCGGACGACAAAAAATCCTATCAAAGGATTCCACCGGACGACAGGTTTTTCTAAGGCACGCGTCCCGACTTATAACCTCTCGGCTGTGTATAACATGTATTTGATTGTTTCCGTAAGTTAACTGTCGCGTGAAAAATCGATAATAGCCATATCTGAAGTCCGTGATTGCTCCGTGTCCTTCAAACTGTCCTGAATCTCTCTTACCTTTTCTAAAATTGGTATTTTGATTAAAAAGAATTATCTAATTAAAGAAATGTTCCGAAAAAAAAAACAAGAAATGAATTAACACTACCGGTGAATCTCTGAAACGCCGTGCATGTGCTTAATTTCGTTGGATAACGTATTTCGAAAATGGAAAGCTCCGGATCAGCCTACTGATCAGACATGTGTTGAAGTGGAAAAAAGTGAACACAAATCAAGAGACAGGTGGTTCGGAAAGTTCAATTATTTCAATCTAAAAAAGAAAAAAAAAAAAGAAAAAAAAGAAAAGAAAATAAGAAAAGAGATAACCAATGCATTTCAAACATACAATCCAGCTTTTGTAATAAATATCAATTCTGAACTTTTTCTCTCAATTGACAACATCTGCAAAGAGAATCATGGCATAGACTTATATGTTGAGATTTTTTAAAGTCTAAATAAATATGACAACATTTTTTTTTCTTCTTTTTAACTTCTGGCAAAAAGAAGATATAACTGTTTCAAAGACTTGCTTCTGTACTAGTCAATCAATTTAAACTGAACTGGGAATTTTTTTGTCATCTACTGAGCCCATTTCAAAAAATGAATAAGAAAAATGTAAAAAGCATTGGGATAAAAGAAGAAAATGTTTTTTACAAGCAATTCCTTCTTTTCAATAAATGTTTACCTTAAGATAACCATTCTGGTGACTAACACATTGGATTGTGTAGTAAAGGGTAAATAAATTGTCGTTTCAATATCATAGTTTTGCACGGTACAAAATCCACCCTCATAATGATGGAATCCAACTTTTTTTTGTGGAATCCAACTTTTCTGGAGTTGGATTCCTGGAATCCTACTTTCAAAATCCTAGTGAGAGCCCTGTTTCCTAATGATTTCATTAGGAAACCTTGGTTAACATTGTGGAAGATCATGAGTTCCAAAATATTGTGCAAGTATAATGGGTCCACTTCCTTAACTCTTGACATGTTAACCCGGGAATATTAGTGCTTTAGTAGGAGGGAAAGACAAAGTTGGATCCGTAATAGTTCCGCAACCTTTTGGAAGCCATGTAACAGTAATAACCTAGGTTTCCTAATGATTTCATTGGGAAACCTCAGTTAACATTGTGAAAGATCATGAGTTCCAAAATATTGCGGGTTCACTTCCTTAACTCTTGACATGCTAAACCCGGAAAAGTATTGCTTTGGTAGGAGGTAAAGACAAAGATCAGCCTGCATAAATATGCAATCTGATATAAATCTGTATTACCTGATGTTCTTTTTCTACCCTGAAAATTTTAATAATCAATTTTTCAAAAATAGATTATGCATCACAATTAAACCACCCAGTGCTTTCACCAAGATTTTTAGCTAAGCCGTTTTCATAATTAATCAGAGGTATTGTGATCACCTTGGTGTCATTCTGGTTTTTGTTGGTGTTGGGGTATACATTGGTGTGACAAATTTTAATCTTGGTCATATCTTTGTTGTTATTGAAGACATCTTCATGAAACTTGGCATGTGCGTTCTGTGTCAAAACGGACCACTGTTCCTTCTATGTCTAAATGGTCTGGTGGCGAAAGCTTGAGATATGATCATAGACTGATTTTGGACAATTGTCGGAAATTTGCCTTATTTTAAGACTTGTCTTAAGACTGTTAACTTCATGCTGCCATCTAAGATAATATTTTGCACCTCTTGAATGCTTTATTTTCGTCTTTTCTTCCTGTAGGGCTCTACTCATTGTCCCTTTAAGGAGCCCTTGTTCCTTTGCCCATGATGGGGTAGGAATAAAAACCACCTTTGTGCATACTCTAAAATAGGCTCCAGATACACCACTGGCAGCTGGAGGCTAAGAAAGAATGAAATGGTCATACTGGTGTGAGAAATACCAGGAATCAATTGTTTGGAGCTCCAGCCACCATAATATAACTGAAAAAATGTTGAAAGCATTGGAAAACCCCATTCAAACAAACAAAGAAATACCACATTTGGACACATTAACATGTTTTGATTTCACACTCTAAGATTTGTAATACAATAATTGTCTTGTCTTCTGTTTGTCCAAAAATGTGGTTACGGTATGGGCATTCACTTTTAGCACCTGGACATCCTTTTCTAAGTATATATTGATGGCTCAGCGCAAAACAGTTGTAACTGCCTATATGTTTATAGGCAGTTACAACTGTTTTGCGACGAGCCATCGATATCTCTTATTTTCAGGACCAGACCTCTATGCTCACATTAAAGAAGCCCATCCAGATAGGAAAGTAAAAAATATACAATGTGATCTTTGCGGTAATGTATTCCGATCAAAAGGAGCATATGTCGAACATATCAATGCTGTCCACACAGATGAACGAGCCTTTAAATGTGATATATGCAACAAGGCGTATAAATCTTACAGAGTTTTAAAAATCCACAAACTACGTCATGGCCCTGCACAAGAAATCTGTGGAATCTGTGGGAAAATGTTTCGACTCCGATCGGAAGTGAAGCATCATATGAGGCGCCATCAAAATGACCGACGGATACAATGTGAGACGTGTGATAAAGTGTTTTATAGAAACAGCGAATTAAAAAATCATCAAAGGACGCATACTGGAGAGAAACCCTATAAATGTGACCTCTGTCCTTACGCTTGTACGATCAAGGGTAACCTCGATAAACATATGAAAACACACGATGTAAATAACAAAACTTGGAGTAGACGGAAAAAGATACTGTTAAATGGCGCTGCTGTTATTAAAATAAAAGTCAATACACAAAATTCTGATTGGACAAGTAACATACAGAATCCTGTTGACCAAAATTTCGTCGGACTTTGGCCAACATCAGCTGTAAATGAAGAGAAAAATGCTGTGGATGCACTACAACAATGTGATGATTTGCCTAATCCAGAGATTACCATCGAGAAAGATGGATATTTAGACTTGTCTCAAAGACTCGTCATAGATGAGTTTAGGAATGTGTCAAATGGAAATAATTACCTTCAATCCAATATCAAAAATCAAGTCTCTAAAACCCTGTGTGATGAAAATGTGGTTGCAAGTAATTATCAGTCTTCTAAATCTAGTCAAGATGATATTCAATTAAAATCGAATGAAAAAAGACCTTTAGGTAAAAATGCAAACGAGAAAAGAATTCCACCTGTTCCACAATCAAACCAATTTACTTTAAAGTTGGGCACAAGTACACAAGCATTGCCTGTTAGTAAAATAGTTCAGTGGAACACACAAACTCCGTATGTTGGTAACATGACTACGGGGCAGCCAACACTAGCTGTGCTTCAACCTGTCGTGTACGCACAGATGAAACCGAGTAGCGAGATGCAATGGTGTCCACCGAGAACAGATGTAGCAGCCTCACAGACTCTAAACCAGGACATGGCACAGAATTATCAGGGAAACTTTTTCTGAGATTGTTATTGGTAGAGGGATTATGAGACAATAAGTGACATTTTCAACAACCCCACATCTGCAGCAGGAAGACAAATATTTTGAATAAGCCCTATTAATAACACAATGCATTAATAATTGTAGCTGACAGCCTTTAGAAGGGTTAAGGTAGTGGACCTGTAACAGTTCCACAAGGTTTTAGATGTAATGAACTTTAATAGTGTTTACAGAGGTTTCCTAATGATTTCCATTAGGAAACCTTGGTCAACATTGTGAAAGCCCATATATTCAAAAATGTTGCGGAACTATTATGTTTCCACTACCTTAAGACCTTGTCACTCTACAGAGCACATAATAAAGACTCTGGTCAGACTGTGCAGATGCACAGGATTGCTAGAGGATTTGCTCTTGGCACATTTAATGTCACACACAGGCTAACAACTATGCATGTTTTTGACTATTATAACACGATGGCATAAAACGCATACATGAAATAAGAAGAAATTACAAAGAACTTTATTTGCAATAAAATTCATTATGTCATGTGTTTTACTGTGTACACTGATAGCTTAGACTATACTCAACATCAACCTTAGCGGGAATTTTTTTGCTAATGATGTCATGTAACCTGCATGCTATATTGCGTGTTTCTCTTTCTGTGAAATTCTTCCAACATTGATATCATTACTTGTTCAATAATCTTAAATCCACAAAAATGTTTTAAAACAATTTTACACCCAGAAAAGGGTAAAGGAATAAATTTCAAAGTAGTGATCATGTTGTAATGGATATAATTTCATTTTTTAGCTTGGCTGTTTTCTGGGAAAACCCGAGGTATTGCTATAGCCTTCGTGTCATCGGTGTCGTCATCGTTGTCATCATCGTTGTCATCGTTGTTGTTGTGCGAAAACTTTGACATTTTGTGATGTCTCTGGTTCTACTGAAAGCATTTACTTGAAACTTGGCACACATCTTTACCATCAAAAGAGCAACCTATACTATCAAGGGGGATAACTCTAGATGCATTTTGAACAAATTATGTCCCTTTTTCGACTTAGATTTTTTCCCACCATCCAGCACTCAACAGCCGAAAGTAGGCACCCATAGGTGGTACTCTTGTTATAAATTGTTTTTCTGTGAAATGATTATCCGAAGAGATTATGTGTTTTAAAAATTAGGAAAGAGATATGAAATCAAATGAGTAAGTCTTAAGGTTCATGTAAAGTGTTTGAGACCCAACTTTAAGGGGGCTTCATTAGCCAAGAAAAAGCAGTATGTCCAGATATATTGTATATCAAAATAAAGCTACTTTTGAGCACAAGCAGTTGAGCAACATAAGACCTTAGATATAAAACTCGGTCTCAAAAGGCTCTTTTGAAACAATCAATTTCCATTTATTTTTTCAACATACTTGTCAAACCGGTTTGGTCTGTTTTCAAAATAGATGTTAGGTATGGTGCAACAGTACACCATAATATTGTGAAATATTTTCTGCGATTTATTTCAAGTAATAGTTTTTTAATTCAATGATCCATAATAAATTACTATATATTTATCATTCGGTGAAATAGAAGTTGATATATCGCTAAACAACCTTACAGGTATATAAACTATTAATATCCAATTTATGCTGTGATAACACACCATACCTTACAAATATCTACACGTTTACAAAATTAGAATGACATATATGACATATGTGTTTATAAAATATGTCAAAATAAATTGCTTGCATAACTACTATTAGGGCTCGAGTTTTATACCAACGTTTGTAGTAATACGTGGGTAGTCCTTTAGTCTGTACTTTGTTCAAATATGGGCCAATTTTATCCAACAGTCTTGCAGTTGCTTGTTTTGTACAAAATTACCCTTTTCCACAATGCTTTGGCTATATTGCTATAGCTGTGGCAGTCTTGTGTTGCTTAACTGCTTATGCTCATGAATAGCTTCATTTTGATATATAATATACCTGGACATACTGCTTTTTCTTGGCAAATGAAGTGTTTCAAAATTGGGCCTCAAACACTTTACATGAACCTTAACAAATGGATTATGCCCTTGTTACAAGGCTGTTAGCCTTGGCTATATTGGAACAAAAGTCGAGGTATTTTGCATTGTTGTTGTTGTTGGTGTTGGTAATGTAGGTGTAGGCATGATAAACTACCAATGATAACCTTGGTAGTGGCGGATAAAGACTAGAGGCGGGTATCCAAATTATTTCATTGTAGTTGACAAATTCAATCAAAATTTTGCAACACAAGAACAGCAACCCCCCCTTTTTGTAGTGTTTGTGTCACAAAAATGTGAAACTCTACAAATAAAATATATCTAACAAACTGAATTTGAGCATTTCGTCCCATAGTATCACTATCTATATAGATAGGGATACTATGGTAATAAATTACTCAAATTCTAGGCGGGCATTAAACCCCCTATATAGAAATCCTTGATTCACCATTGCTTGGTCATATTTCTTGTCTGTTGTTATTAGAGATATCTTCTTGAAATGTGATTGATTGTTAATCTAGTGACTTTATACATACATGTATTTAGAGATATTTGTTCAAAGATGATTTTAGAAATAAATGTGAGCAATTAGTCCCATAGTATCCCTATCTATATAGATAGGGATACTATGGGAATAAATTACTCGAATTTTAAGCCGGCATTAAACCCCCTATATAGAAATCCTTGTTTTCGCAATTTGTTAGTCATATCTCTTGTCTGTTGTTATTAAAGATGTCTTCTTGAAATGTGATTTAGTATTAATTAGTGACTTTATTTATACATGTATTTAGACATATGTTTAAAGATGATTTTAGAAATAAATTGAGAGTGATTGCTGACAGTAATTATTTTCATGTGATTTAGATGTAACACCAGAGGGACATTTGTTTTAAAAAAAGAGATACAATAAAACTTGTGTTAAGCAGACCACCAAAAAGCAGTTCGATGGGTTAGTGCAACACTTTTGTAAGTGTCTTTATATTTATAGGCACTTACAATAGTATTGCGCTGACCCCTCGAGTTGCTTATGGGAAAGTTGGTTAATTTCATATTTTGTGATAGAGTGAAGTGACTGTTTATATTGGTTCAGATTTATCAAATAATTGAGCGATTCTTTTGGATTGTGTGGATTTTAAAGAGCCTGATTATTCCTTGAAGACACACAGATTGGATGGGAGGTAATAAAAATTGCTTATTTTGTCCAAGTTGTGGTATACGAAATTAGCGATAGTGGATTACCTACCTTGAATTTCATTCAAATCTCACTCCACCCATTCATTCAATATCATTCCACAAGCATTCTAAATCAGTCAAATTGTCACTAGGTTGATAATAGTACATCTATATGGGAGAGAAGCTGGAGGCTAGAAAAGGACGTAATGGTGCGGGAAATACCGGGAATCCATTGTTAGGTGCTCCAACTGCCGCAATATAACTGAAAGATTGTTAAAAACCCACGTGCGAAATGACGCTTTTATGGCTGCGTCCAATCGGGAATCCTCGGTGATTTTCCGGAATAGACCTCGGGAATAATACCAGGAATCCATGTTAGGTGCTCCAGCCGCCACGATATAACTGAAATATAGTTGAAAGCAGCGCAAGACTCTATTCAATCGAATCTTATGAATTAAAACACACTTGTGACGCCTTACTCTCAAAGCCATGAAGCCTAATCAACCCCCCCAACACACACACACAAAAAAAAATCGCCGTTGGGTCATTTTTTTTATGCCCCCGTATCGAGAGATCGGGGGCATATTGTTTTACTCATGTCCGTCTGTCTGTCTGTCCCTCTGTCCGCCCGTCTGTCCTTCCGTTTGTCCGAAAACTTAACCTTGCCAATATCTTCAAGCCTATTCAAGATACAAAGCTAATATTTGGCATGATGATAGATCTCAATGATCCGCATCCGCTGGTACCAAAGTCAAGGTCATGTGACAAGGTCAAGGTCATCTGTCAAGGTCAAACTTTGAAAAAAATGCCGTTACGGGGGCATTCGTGTTTCACAAACATATCTTGTTTGAGCCAGCTTTTGGCGAGAGATAGTTGTCAGTATAATGAATAGGTGTCTGTTCGATAGTGCGTCCGCGTAGTATAATTCCTACAATAATGGATGGATTTCAAATTAACTTGACACAATTGTTCTCCGAAATGAGTAGATGTGGCATGTGAAAGAATCTTTTCTCTCAAAGGTAAAGGTCGCACTAAAGATCAAGGTCAAATTTTTGCTCGCAAAAGAAATCCATCTTGGTTTAGAATTAACTTTCTGTAATCTGGACCTCTGGGGCCTGTTTTACTAAACTTCTAATCTTACGAAAAAAATAATCGTTTGTCAAAATCACGAATCGTACCCGGTGTTTTCATTCTTTGTTAGATTCTGCCATGCAATATCCCATTGGAATCATCTTTAGAAGACGATTCCAAAGAGATTATGCAAGGCAGCATTCCATATTTAGTTACTAGTATAGAAGCAACTTCAATTTAACTTACGCAAAAAATGATCGTAAGGTGTTCAGTAAAACAGACCCCTTGGTACAAGCACCCAACTTTAATCAAGAACATCCAAAGAAGGCCAAATAGAATGTTATAGAGTTGCCTTATACACAAAGACTAACAAAACTTGGTTTGTAATCATTAGAATATAGATGGCAAAGATTCAATCTTATTCAAACATAAAATTTCACACAAAATTTGTTTACACCTATTTATTTTACATCGATTGGGAAACAAATTCTTACAACTTAGATTAATCCCTCTTGATTCTGCTTCCTGGAAAATTCAGTAGTACTCGCGCCAAATGTGTGGGCCAATGAAAGAACCAAGATCGATAGCCGCTCCCGGGAATCGAACTCAGGACCTTTGGGTCAAGAGGCCGACGCTCTACCTCTAGAACATGGACACCACTCAAAATTGACGTCGCATCAAAAGCCGAGCTACAGGTATTAAGTATTAAGTGGACCTGTAATAGTTCCTCAGCGTTTCGGAAGTAATTAACTTTAACAGTGTTAACTGAGGTTTCCTAATGATTTTCATCAGGATTCTTGGTCAACATTGTAAAAGTTCATGAGTACCAAAATGTTGCGGAACTATTACGGTTCCACAACCTTAAAAGGGTAAACATACAACAACAAGGAGTTTTAGTAATCAAAGATTTGGAATACGTTACCCGATTCAGTTGTTGGTGCACCCAGTCTTAACTCATTCAGGTAAAATCTAAACAAATCTTTGAGTGGAGTCCCCCCCCCCCCCCCCCCACACACACACACACCACCACCACCATATTCGAACAGTATTGAATAAGAAATCAAAAGTCAATAAAATCACGCAAGTATTTACGGGTACACGAAAAGCATAGTTTCAGGGGATAATCGTTTGTTTCAGAATAACGGGTTGATTTATATTTCATTACGGTGAACAAAGAAAGTTATATTTTCACGAGTGGCTGTGCCACGAGAGAAGATATGGCTTTTGTTGTTCACCGGACATGAAATATTAATCGATTTTACTCGAAAAACAGACGATTATTTCATTATTATTTTTTTTTAGTGCGAAAAAGAGACAAAATGTGAAAATTTCAGGACGAACTTTCTTACAGCGCGCCATTTTGCACGTGATTAGCATAGTGGCCCGAAATTAAGGTAGGGATTCTTTCGACCATTTTTATTTGATTTCTCTCCGAAAAACAGGCAAGGGGTATTGTTGAATACATGTTTGTCGTTTTCTCTGACTACACTAAAATAATGGGAAAATGCTCCCAAAACGTTAAAACATGAATTTTTTAATTTATACAGATTTTTGTGTGTTTAGTCAACCTTATATGCAGTTCTATCCAAAATGATAGTTTGGGTTATGATCCATAGTCTTATAACGATCTCACAAACGCAAACGTTTTTTAATGGCGAAAATCCAAAACCGGTTGAGCGGACGTCCTTAAATCCCGTAAACAAGACTCAGCACCAGTTTGTTTATTTCCTAAAATACATTTTAGATAATCTAAAGTATTTTAGCTCGGCTGTTTTCAGAGAAAACCCGAGGTATTTGCATCAACATTCGGGTTGGTGTTGACGTTGGTGTAAAAAACTTTAACCGTTGTCATATCTCTGTCCTTATTGAAGATATCTTCATGAAACTTGGCATTTTTGTTCAAGAGCTATCCAGGCTACTAAATGAAACTCTGAAAGTATCTTATAAGAGGTTTTCCCCCTTTCGACTTAGATTTTTTGTGTACTACCACGGTCAATAATTCTTAGCCCCCCCCCCCTTTTTTTAAAGTATGTCGGTAAACTTGAGATATTTGACTAGCGAGCCCGCCTCAGTCTTTCCCGGGCATAACATAATGCAGGGAATAGGAGGGTATCGTAGCCTGGGCCAGTTTTACCTGTCTATTGAGATATATATGTTCAAGTAATCTAGTATCATTTTTAGCTCGGCTGGTTTTCGGAGAAAACCCGAGGTATTGCTATAGCCTTGGTAACGTTGTTGTCGTCGTCGTCGCACGAAAACTTTGACATTTTGTGAAAACTTTTAAATGGTAAGTGATAGGGCTTTTATATTCCACATGATGAATGCCTGTGACAAGGCCTTTCTGTTGGTACCAAGTTCAATGTCATCATTCAAGGTTAAGGTCATTTTTCAAGGTCAAATTTGTGAAAAAAATGCAAAAACTTTGACATATTGCAATAACTTTTGAATGGTAAGTGATAGGATCTTCATATTTCATATGATGAATGTCTGGGACAAGCACTTTCTGTTGGTTCCAAGTTCAAAATCCTCATTCAAGGTCAAGGTCATTTTCAAGGTCGAATTTGTGAAACAAGAGGGCCCTGGGACATCACATTAATTAGATAGGCAGATGTCAAAAAGAAGATAATTGCCTAAGATCAATACCATGGAACATTTTCGGCAAAGAGCAAGACAGATATGCCTTTTTGCTCTTTGATTCTATGTAAAAAGGGATGCACCCGGCTGGAAACCAAATGTGACCCCAGGGTCTTGATATGACCAAACTTGGAAGAAGTCCATAAGATGATGCTACATACTAAATATGAAAGCTGTCTGCCTACTGGTTTCAGAGAAGAAGATTTTTGAAGGTTTTCCTATTTTCACCCTTCTTGCTCAGATGAGCTGAAAGGGATGCGCCCGGGTGGAGCCCAAATATGACCCAAGGGTCTTGATATGAACAAACTTGGTAGGGGCCTACTAGATGATGCTACATACCAAAAATGAAAGCAGTGTGCCCTCTGGTTTCAGAGGAGAAGATCTTTAAAGATTTTCGCTCTTTGATTCTATGTAAAAATGGTTGCGTCCGGGTGGAGCCCAAATATTATCCTAGGGTCTTGAAATGAACAAACTTGGTAGAGGCCCACTAGGTGATGCTACATACCAAATATGAAGGCTGTGTGCCATCTGGTTTCAGAGAAAAGGGTTTTTAAAGATTTTCGCTCTTTGATTCTATGTAAAAAGGGTTGCGCCCGGGCAAAGCCCAAATATGACCCCAAGGTCTTGATATGAACAAACTTGGTAGAGGACCACTAGATGATGCTACATACCAAATATGAAAGCTGTCTGCCTTCTGGTTTCATAGAAGAAGATTTTTGAAGATTTTCACTTTTTTACCCTTTGTGCTCATAAAAGATAAAGGGATGCACCCGTGAAAAGCTCAAATATGACCCAAGGGTCTTGATATGAACAAACTTGGTAGAGGCCCACTAGGTGATGCTACATACCAAATATGAAAGGTGTGTGCCATCTGGTTTCAGAGAAGAAGATTTTTAAAGATTTTCGCTCTTTGATTCTATGTAAAAAGGGTTGGGCCCGGGCAAAGCCCAAATATGACCCCCATGGTCTTGATATGAACATACTTGGTATAGATCCACTAGATGATGCTACATACCAAATATGAAAGCTGTCTGCCTTCCTGTTTCATAGAAGAAGATTTTTAAAGATATTCATATCTTCACCCTTTTTGTTAAGTGTAAAGGGAAAGTTAAGGGTGGATTTCATTTATTTGAACAACTTTGGTAGAGCTTGACCCAAGGAACATCCCTGCCAAGTTTCATCAAGATTGGCCCACTGGTTTAGGAGGAGAAGATGTTTAAAGAAATTGTGGACGACGGACGACGCACGACTGACGACGGACATTCTACGATCACAATAGCTCACCATGAGCACTTCGTGCTCAGGTGAGCTAAAAATGCAAAAACTTTGACATTTTGAGATAACTTTTGAATGGTAAGTGATAGGGCCTTCATATTTTCACATAATGATAACCTTGAACAAGCACTTTTTGTTGGAACCAAGTTCAAGGTCATCAGTCCAGGTCAAGGTCATTTTTCCAGGTCAAATTTGTGAAAAAATGCAAAGGCTTTGACATTTTGGGAATACTTTTGAATGGTAAGTGATAGTGCCTTCATATACTCTTCAAAAAAGGTTCTTTGACATTTGATCTATATGCAGATTATATTTTCGACATAAATATCTATATGTAAGAGCAAGGTCAATCAATGAAGGTAAAGTCAATGCATCTTCAACAAAATTACTTTTTTGATCAAAGATCTGTAACAGAGACGTTGATTATGGACGTTACGTCGTGTGTGTTTTATAGTGGCAAACTTTACCTCTCTTTTCTGGTTCCAACTAAGACTGGAGACCTAAGTGTTCGTTGACATAGCAGTTAGATTGAAAAATTCCAAATATCGTTACGTCATTCGACGTCCTGGACGAACGTTATTTTCCAGTGTCAGACTGATCTGGTTCTATTCATAACGCTGTGAGACATGTTATAGCGCTGTTTGAGGTACAAGATAGTCTGTCCGGAAACAACAAAGTCCTTTCCAACGGCTTGTCTGATAGAGTCTGCATTGTGGCGACCAAAAACTTTATGACATTGTTTCTGCGTTCGCTTGACATGTTTTTATTACAGGTGTGTGCCTAGGCGTTCAATTTCAAAAGCAATCAAGCAATGGCATTTCACCCACAACACAATGGAGAGCTATCAAGACTTTTCAGTTAATCTGAAACTGCACGTGCTGATTGTGAATTCAGGGGTGTGTTCGTCAGAGCAAGATGAAAAATCCATCTAAATGAGATTTTTAAGACGTCGTAATGAACGATTTTTGATATTTTGAGTGAAAATATTCGACGTCGTCATGACTACTTGTTTTAAGCCAATGCAAAACCATCTTCGTTTCCTCATTGAGATATCTTCAGATTCTTATTGAGCCGCTTAAAAATCTCGCTCTACCGAACGCTTTATCTTAAAAATCTTAATAAGAATCTTAAGAATCTCGCTCTAACGAACGCATCTCAGATTTTACGTTATTTGACGTTGACGTCTGTATTGAGAAACGTGGTCGAGTAATTTATCGCAATTACATGTGATATTCTGACATCCTAATTACTGTTCTCAAATCAATCAAAAATTATTTAAGTTTTTACATGAACTCAGAAAAATCGTAAGTTAAATCAGTGTCAAAGAAGTTTTTTTTTGGAAGAGTATATTTCACACGATGATTGCCTGTGACACGGCCTTTCCGTTGGTACCAAGCTCAAGGTCACCAGTCAAGGTCAATGTCATTTTACAAGGTCAAACATGTGAGAAAAAAATCATGGGCGAACAATTAAACATTGGAAATTACTTTGAATGCCGCAAGTGAACTTTAGGGCCTTCATTTTTTTTGCACGATGATTGCCTGTGACAAGGTCTTTCTGTTTGTATCCTGTTCAAGGTCATCAGTCAAGGTCACTTTTCAAGATCAAATTTGTGAGAGAAAAAATGCAAAAACTTTGACATTTTTGTGATATCTCTGGTTCTTCTGAAGGCATTCACGGAAACTCGGCACCGTCATAACTTATTCACCATCAAAAGAGCAACCTTTTCCAACAAGGGAGATAACTTTAGAAGAATTTTCTGCAAATTATACCCCTTTTTCTACTTAGTTTTTCACCATCCATTGTTTTTTTTACCATCCAGTACTTATATAGCCGAGCGTAGGCACCCGTAGGCGGTGATCTTGTTTTTCTTGTGCTCAGTATATGTCCTTTTAAAATATGCACGCGTATTTTGCCTCTATGTTAGTCAGTTAACGACGCTACATCGCATATTTGTATCTCTGTATCGTGCAATGTCATTTATGCTCAGTCTGCATTGGCCGCAATGTTAGCTTTCGCCAAACTAGGCTGTAGGTGAAACAAAAGTCCAGTCTATATATCTCACACATCGGATATTCTAGTCTAAAGCAGAAATGACTCTCCACGAAGGAGACGGACACGTCAGTTTTGACATTTTCAACGAGGATGTAAACGTGACCAATATGTTCACATTTTGAGGCTATTTCAAACAAATTACTCATCGGTTCGAAAGATTAAGCAATGGGCTCAACTTTCATAATTTTAGGTAAACAAACTTATCGTTGAAAACGATCTATTTGCTGATATTTCGATGTTTAATAGGACCCTCCTCATCTGGTCCATTGAAAAAACCCAAATAAAATTGACATTTGAGATTGTACTTCAATTTTGTTAGACGCTGCAAGTGACTCCGGATTCATTAAACATGTTATACCCTCACCTAAAAAGCCTAAAGTTAATACTAAACCCTTCAAAGTACCATGGTTTAACAGTGAATGTGGGGTGGATGGAAATACCGAAAAGGACCAAAAAGGACCGAAAAGGACCGGAAAGGACATTGGAAATACCGGAAAGGACCGGAAAGGACATTGAAAAGGACCGTAAAGGACCGGAAAGGACCTTGAAAGTACCGGAAAGGACTTTTTAAACACTGTAAACAGCTCTAGTCTTACCGTAAAGGATCGAAAAGGACCGGAAAGGACATTGGAAATACCGGAAAGGACCGGAAAGGACATTGAAAAGGACCGGAAAGGACCGGAAAGGACCTTGAAAATACCGGAAAGGACTTTTTAAACACTGTAAACAGCTCTAGTCTTACCGTAAAGGACCGAAAAGGACCGGAAAGGACATTGGAAATACCGGAAAGGACCGGAAAGGACATTGTAAAGGACAGAAAAGGATGGAAAGGGCATTGGAAATACCGGAAAGGGCCGAAAGGGACAATGGAAATACCATAAAGGACTTTAAAAACACTGTAAACAGCTCTAGTCCTGCCCCTTGACCATAAAACATCGCTTTTCCTACCTACATACTTGAGGATCTGAGATGCATTTCAAAGCACTCAAAATTACTCCGTTGTTGTCTGTTCATTGTAAAACAGTATTATTTTCATCTTTATTTGGTACTGGAAAGGGCCTTAATCCAATTGAAAAGACAGACGGAAAGGACCGGAAAGGACACTTGGGTACTTATATGTAACGTACAACGTCGGGCACGGCAATGCTTAACATTTGAAAACGCACGTCTCGGATATAGTTCCATCTGCTATTTCTTCTAAACTTATCAGTCATTTTCTCTGTTTTTATACATATCAACCGACAAGAAAGCATAATTTTGAAGTCTATTTGTTAGTTGAATAGAGGAAAATCAAATTCCCGTTTGATTACGTCTCTTTATCACTAAAACCCTTAAATTACGTCTGTAAAACGTGACTTTCTTTGTGTGGATAGATTTTTTAAGATTCCCAAAATGCGTAAAATAGTTCATGAAAAAATGTGGTGAATCTTAACATTTACACAGAGAATGGGCATCATGTTAGTAGGTGAACTAGAATGACAGTCGGTGAATTAGCAAAACATTGATAGAGATTTTTTTAACAATTCAAAAAAAGTAAAACGTCATTTGTCGCAAAAAAAAGAAAATCGACGTGAAAAAGGCGAAGTTTTCTCAAAATCCTCATCAATAACAGATGAAATTTTGTGAAATTTCTAAACTATTTTGTTCTATTTTTCGTTAATGTGGTTAAAAATAACAATACGTTATACACAACAAAATAAATAAAGTGTGTGGAAACACAGTTTCTTCCATAGGCGAATCTTATAGGCGGATTTCAAAATGTTTTGCTGCCACATTCTATTATCGATATCAATATCATGAATCATTTGTACATTTTGAAATTTTTCGTACAATTACCAGTAAAAAATCTTGGAGATACGTTTAAAATATAAAAAAACATTAAGATTTTGTTGTGTGGACATAAATTTCAAAAATGTATTATTTCTTAAACGTTTTACGTCATTTCATTGCGCACTGTGCTTTCTCAGCACTCTAAAGTTGGTTGATAATTAAATCACCTCCACCAGAAAAAGGTTAATTCTGTCTTATGCAACATATAATGACAATTTAAAAAAAAGCATTGTAAAATCTACTTACGATAAACAAGAAGCGCTTCAGAATAATACGGTGTCAAAACTGGTAAATGGCAAAACAACGTTACAAGATGGTAGGCATTAGCGTGCGCGACGTCTAAGCGATAATGCTGACCTGACAAACATTGAAATCTACGGCCGATACGGTATAACTTCTTTTATTTCCTTGGAAAAAGATGAAAATTCTGGCCGATAATGGCAGCCATGATTATCTCGCTTCGCTGATAACAGGACTGAACACATACACTATATGCTACGGTTAAAAGCATGTCAGTTAATAGATTCAAAATAAAAATATTAATTTATTTACTCGTTCACCGCTGGTATTGTTTGTTTTCAGCTGGACGTTGGTGTCTTGTTTTATATGTAGTAAATTATATGAAAAACAGGGTGCTAAACTGTATCAAAATACGCCTGTTGCACTGCTTGGTGTCCAAGGTGTGGAAGACAGCAAAGGGAAATTACTAAAGATAAATAAACAAATAAACAAATGAAATAATTTCGTCATCTTCCTATCATAACTTTAATCCCTCATGATCATAATTCTGGAAAAATGAGGCTCAAGATACACAAAGTGACATATTATTATTGTCAGTGAAAGTTTCAAGTCAATCTAAAATAAACTGACAGAGTTATATGCTCCGGACAAAGAAGTGGACAGCGCCCGTCCACCTGGATGCCGGACGCCACGGTTGATCACATAATAAATTAAATAATTAAGACAAAAAGGGTGATCCTGAAAAATAAACGTAATGCTCTGTGATTTTCTTTTTTTTTCTTTTTTTTTTTTGGGGGGGGGGGGGGGTTGAGTGTCGTCTAATTTATTATTATTAATCTATTTAAATTGCATATATCTCGAACTCTATACCAAAAATTATCAACGAAATATCAAGAAAATAACAAACAAAAGATCATCTAAATCAGTCACAAGTAATATCATTCTTATGAGGCCATTCTCAAACCTATTTTTCTTCTTCTTTATCAAACTATGACTTTGTATAGTTATTACTTTTTACAGTTATTTTTGGTACAAAGTGTTAATGCATGATTAGTCAAATAATAGGAGTGATAAGATTTTAGCATACAGTCGTAGTGCGAAAATCATCGATCTGATCAAAAGATTTTCTACTTTCTAATATACTGATTATTAATGGTAAAGAAGCTTACGAAAGAAGACTTTATAAACACATACTTCGGCTAAATAATTAAGAATGCAAAAAATTAGACTGTATCAAATTTAAAAGGTTGCAACCGGATGTTAAAATAGTGTGATATGGTAAGAAAATATTATGGGAAAGGGAGAACGAGGTATACAAAAAGTTCTCCTTTTTTCATAATATTTATAAGTAGTATACCGGCATTTTACGTCAAACCCATAGACTTCTTTTAATTTTTAAATAGCGGTGTTGTTGCACTCCTTCAAATAAAAACAAATTCGGTCCGTCAAACAATTGTGACTTTATTAAAGACTGTAGATTAATTATCACTGTATGGAAACTCTGTACGCGACCCAGTAACGGTATTTTAACAAGGCGGACATCAGTTCCATTGCAACGTGTATGCATCAAGTTTTGAAAAAATAATCCACTGTTAGTAAAAGTTTAACGTTATATTGTGCCGTTTGTGTGTAATATTGTTTCGATCATCGAGATTTCGTTATTTTTCCAAAACCGGGACCTTTCGTTAAAGCAAAATTACACACAAACGTTAAAACATGAGTATCAACGGATTTTTTATTCAAAGATTGTAACTTTAATGAAAGGATCGTCGAAAATGATCATATATTTAACTATTTTCGTACTAAAAGGGAGTGACACCTTTCTTCTTCAGTAATGACTATCCACCATCTTTAAGCTACTATTACTAAGTTGTGTACATAGTTGCCATACAGTGAATATTGTACAAAGACGTTACACAATATAAAAAGGTATGGATAAAATAATATAATCACAGCATTTCTGTTTAAAAAAAAAACACCAACAATTGTTCATTACGAGGTGTTTTTTTTTTTTTTTTTTTTTTTTTGGTTTTTAGTCTGTATTTAAATCATATATATAATTGCTCAATTTGGTAATTGCATTCGCGGCAAGAAAGCTTAAATCAATTTGATGTTTCAAAAGTGTGTAATAAAAATTAATAGTATTGTGTGCGGAACAGTGATTTACAGATTATTGATTACCGGCGATCTTTAATTGTGAAATTAATTAAATCAACAAACACTTTAACAGATTATTGTTTAGCAGTGGACTTTAATTGCGTTATTAATTAAATCATCAAATACTTGGAAAACCTGTGTTAAACCAAACAATTCATAGCGCGGGTAAAAAAGAAGACAAACGCGGTAATATCTTTTACGTATCTTTTACGTAGAACACACGTTGACAGACGGACAAACGACTGGAGCCAAAACATAGTATGACCCTCTGAGTGTAAATTGAACATGGTTTTATGCACAACTATACACCAAACAGAGCCATTTTGGCAAATTTCAGTTATTCCAATTCAAAGTGTAAGAGGAGGTTCTCACAAAAGAAATATAGTGAATTTCAATCAATTCAAAGGTAGATAATACAAGAAAGACGCAAGTTTTTTTTTTTTTTCATTTCTAAAATCTTATACTCAACTAAATATCAGGGAGTCATTGTGGCAAGATTCAGTTCAATTCAATATAAATTGTAGGAGTTGGGCATAAATGCGCAAAAGAACCTGTAATCTTATGCTATTTTTTAAGTAAAGGGCAGGTAATTCAGGAACAACTTGACACATCAAAAGTGTCCTAAGCACAACTAGACATCATAGGGAGTGAGTATGCCCAGTTTAAGCTCATTCCTACTGATAGTTTAGGAGGAGTTGCACACGAAATAAACAGTGATTTTCATTCAATTCAAGGGCAGATAATTCATGAAGTAAAGGGCAGATGAATTAGGAACTACATTACATATCAAATAGATTTTAGCCCTGAGTACAACTAGACATCCTACTGAGTCATTGTGGCAAGTTTCCCTTCATTCCAATTCAAAATGTAAGGGGGGAAAGTGAGCTCACAAGAAATTTTGCTTTTCTCTAAATTCAAGGGAAGATTACTCAAGGTAAATCAAGAATGACCGGGGCGATTTAAATTTCAAAAGTCTTATGCACAACTAGAAATCATAGGGAATAATTGTTTCATTTCAGCTCATTTCTATTGGTAGTTTAAGGGGAGTTGCGCACGCCAAAAACGGCGATTTTCGTTCAATTCCAGGGCAGATAATTCAAGAATTCTCAAGAATGACTTGACCGATTTGAATTTCAAAGGTCTTATACGACGGTTGACCCAAAAGTTCGCAAAATGAGATAACAAATGTACAGAAAAGTTTACTATCAATTTAAAATTATACAGTCTTTTAATTCATCATCTGTTCAATAAACGTGGAAATTTTTAAATGTGTACGTTCAATAGCGGCTGTAAAGTGCATAAATAAAGATAGAGACCCCCACGAAGTCGGGGGAGCAAGAACGTCAAATGCGACGTCATTATTCACTCTTGTTTACTTAGTCTCTGACAACTCTCATGCCTTTCTATGCCTGTATCGTCAACTTGCAGAAATTATCAACATACCATTTTGAATCAAATTTGTTTAAATTTCTATATGCATGGTATTTTTATTAGAGTGGAAACCCAGATGCAAGTTCTTTATTTTTGGAAAATAATGTGAATCAATTGGGACAAGTCCGTTCGTTGAAACACTTTTAGACTATTTGAATTCCTCCTATGAAGATGGCCCTCTTTAGATATCAGGGGAAGCTTTAGGAAAAGTTCTCTTTCGTATGTGTTTAGCATTTTTCTATATTATCTGAAATATTTGGGTTGGTGAATAACATAGATCATGGCAAACTAAAAATAATAATAATGAAAAAAAAATAAAAATAAAAAAAATAAACGGTATTCATACTTTGGTGTTGTCGTCTTGTCATTTTTTCCTCGAATATTCTGTATTATTAAATTTTGCCTGACTCGATAAAAAGTCTCGCAGAAAACTGTAATAAATAACAAATAATTTTCTATATTTGTCTAATTCATTTTAGCCAGGGAATTTCAACTACAATTTTTGAAAACTACTAGGAAAGTCTATTTATTTCACAGATTTACTTTATTTTTTCACGCTCCCCCGCCTTTGCATACATATGTTACTATGGTAACGTATTATCAGACCGCTAAAGATAATTCTGCAAAAATAGTAACGTTTATGCTTTTCGTAGTTACTAAACTGCACATTCACTAAAAAATATACTGAACAAGCCAGAAATGCGAAAGTTATTAGCCAATTATACGAACTTCTGGATCATCCCTCGAGTAATTGTGCCAAGATTTAGCTCATTCCCAGTGATAGTTTAGGAGGTGTTGTGCACACATGAAATTGCTTACGGACGGACGGACGACCGGGGCCATAACATAAAACGACCCTTTGGGCGTATAAAAAAAATCGAGTAAATATAAAATTATATGTGTAACGGTAAATGGCAGAGGGTGTTACGGCTTAGTTTCTACAGCACGGATACAGGTTACAGATTCTTATGGAATACATTTGTTTTGTTTTATTTATTTGAATGGAGCCTATCAACTATTTTAGTAATGATTTTTCACGATTTTTCTCTTTTTTCGAAATAGAATCCACAATTTTCATCCGATTTAGTTAAAAGTTTCACATAATGACTATAATGACGATACCAATATTGAGAGTGTAAGAAAAAAAGTTATAAAGTAGAACATTATCGGTTTTACTCTAAGGGAATTGGAATATATTAAAAATCTAATGTGTATTCTGGCTGTTACAAAACACGTGGAATCCAACATTTATTTGAACAAATTAGAAGACGCCTTCACAGCTTTCAGTAAGAAACCTTTACATGTTTTCGTTAAGAAACCTATTGTCATTGTAACTGTTCTAGGGGAATGGGGTGGGTGAGGTCCTTTTCTTTAATTCCAATGTTCTTTTTGGTATGACAAACGGTCTTTTAGGTACCATATTAGATCATAAAAAATGTTATTAACAATAAAAAAAGGGGGGGAGCCTTTATGATTGCTTTACAATTAATTTCTGGCCCTTTCCGTTTCCATGTAGGTAAGAAAAAAGGCGTTTTACGTCAAAAGGCCAAGAACAAGACTGTCTTCAGTGATTTGAAGTCCTTTCCGGTATTACCATTTTCGCTTTCGGTCCTTTTTGGTATTTCCGATGTCCCATCCGATATTTTGTTGTCCTTTCAGGTATGACAAAGGTCTATTCCGATAACAATTAGATTAGAAAGAACATTGTTTTACTGTAAACGGGCAACAATGGATCTTTTGGAGTACTCTGTAATTCACTTCGTGTCCTTTCTGGTATCACAAAGTCCGTTTAAGTACCATTTAGGTCAGTAAAAAGATGCATAAGGCTTAGAGGCCAAAAACAGAGTTGTTTTCGGTGTTTTGATAGTCATTTACGGTCCTTTCAATGTCCTTTACTGTCCTTTCCTATATTTTTATTGTCTTTTTATGTTGCACAAAGGTCCTATACGGTATTCCAATGTCCTTTCCAGTCCTTTGTGGTATTTCCAATGTCCTCGCCGATATGACGAAGGTCCTTTCAAGTACGTAGTTCAGAAAAGCGATGTTTTAGAGCATAAGGACAAGAACAGAGCTGTTAACAGTGTTTGGAAGGTCCTTACGGTATAATAGTTTTTACAATTAAAGGACAACAATGGCGTAATTTCGATTGCTTTGAGAACCCTCTCTGGTCCTCATGAATTTGGGAAGCTTAAGCGATGTTTTAGGGCCAGGGAGCAGAACTATGGCTGTTTAAAGTACTCAACAAGTCCTTTTCAGTATTTCCGTTGTCCCTTTTGGTCCTTTCTGGTATTTTCAATGTCCTTTCCGGTCCTTTCCGATGTCACTTTCGGTCCTTTCCGGTATTTCCAATGTACTTTCCGGTCCTTTCCGCTGCCCTTTCCGTTATTTCCGTCAGTCTTTTCAATTGGATTAAGGTCCTTTCCAGTACCAATAAAATAGAGGATAATCGTTTGTATCAGTGTAAGATCGATTTATATTTCATTGAGTGAACAACAAAAGCTATATTTTCACGAGTGGCAGAGCCACGAGTGAAAATATAGATTTTGTTGTTCACGAAATGAAATATTTATCGATCTTACTCGAAAAACAAACGATTATTCTATTTCTTTAATGCAAAAAGCAGACAAAATGTGAAATTTCTAAGACATATTTTCGTAAAGCGCGTCATTTTGCGCGTGATTGCTATGCAACGTTCATTGTGACGTCACTTATTTCGCCCCGCATAGATGACGTCAGATAGGATGAAATGCACAAAATCAGGGTATAAGTTTTTGATAATTTCACTGCTTTGCGGTGAGATTATCAAGTGATAATCTACAGTTATTTCTCGATAAACCACCGAAAAGCATTAAAGAAGATGAAAATAATACTATTTTACACAAAAAACACGATCTGAGTAATTTTGAGTGCTTTTAAATGAATCTCAGGTCCTCAAGTATGTAGGTAGGAAAAGCGATGTTTTATGGTCAAGGGGCGAGACTAGAGCTGTTTACAATGTTTTAAAAGTCCTTTACGGTATTTCCATTGGCCTTTTCGGTCCTTTCCGGTATTTCCAATGTCCTTTCCGGTCCTTTTCGGTATTTCCAATGTCCTTTTCGGTCCTTTCCGGTCCTTTACGGTCCTTTCCGGTCCTTTTCGGTCCTGTACGGTACGACTAGAGCTGCTTACAGTGTTTAAAAAGTCCTTTCCGGTATTTCCAAGGTCCTTTCCGGTCCTTTTCAATGTCCTTTCCGGTCCTTTCCGGTATTTCCAATGTCCTTTCCGGTCCTTTACGGTCCTTTCCGGTCCTTTACGGTCCTTTTCGGTAAGACTAGAGCTGTTTACAGTGTTTAAAAAGTCCTTTCCGGTATTTCCAATGTCCTTTCCGGTCCTTTTCGGTCCTGTACGGTAAGACTAGAGCAGTTTACAGTGTTTAAAAAGTCCTTTCCGGTATTTCCCATAGGTAGCCAACGCGGGTGGGGATAGTATAATTTTACCAAATTTTGACCACAAAAAATTATTATACTATTTTTTTCTATCACAATGTATAATATAGTCTATATTATACATTGTGATAAAAAGAAATAGTATTAAAGTTTTTTGTGGTTAAGTTTCGGTAAATTTACACTATCCCAACCCGTGTTGGCTACCTGTGGTATTTCCAAGGTCCTTTCCAGTCCTTTATGTCCTTTCCGGTCCTTTCCGGTATTTCCAATGTCCTTTCCGGTCCTTTTCGGTCCTGTACGGTAAGACTAGAGCTGTTTACAGTGTTTAAAAAGTCCTTTCCGGTATTTCCAAGGTCCTTTCCGGTCCTTTTCAATGTCCTTTCCGGTCCTTTCCGGTATTTCCAATGTCCTTTCCGGTCCTTTTCGGTCCTTTCCAGTTCTTTACGGTCCTTTCCGGTCCTTTTCGGTCCTTTACGGTATTTCCATCCACCGGTGAATGTGCCACTCTAAGGGGTCAATACAAAAGAATAAAAAATATTAGGCATAGGGTTAATTCTGTTAATTCTGTTGAGAACTATAAATTCTTACACAATGCTAGTAAAGCATACAAAAAGTGTTTAAATAAGCATTTCAATGAATACAGAAAAGATTTTATTAATAAACTACGTTCTCTTAAACATTCTGACCCAAAATCTTATTGGGGTCTCCTCAATAAAGCTGATAATACAAAAAATGAAGTTTTGCAAAAGGTTACTTTAGAAACTTTTGCCAATCACTTTAAAAAGCTTAACTCTATTGAAACTAATAATGATCAGGATGAAATCCAAATCGATCAGTCGAAAGTTACTGAGCATAATTTTATTCTCAACTCAGCAATTACTGAGGAAGAGGTCTTGAAATGTTTAGGTCAATTGAAACTTAATAAAGCTTGTTCTTCTGATCTGATATTAAATGAATTTTTAAAATTTTCTCAATCAAAAATGCTTTCGGCCTATACCAAATTTTTCAACCTTATATTTTCCTCTGGTATTGTGCCTGATGATTGGACTCAGGGCTTTATTTCTCCTATATACAAAAACAAGGGTGATAAGACAAATCCTGACAATTATAGAGGAATAGCTATATTAAGTTGTTTTGGGAAACTATTTACTGCAATATTAAATAACAGATTAAATAACTACTTGGAAGATATGAATTTGCTCTGTGAAGAGCAAGCTGGTTTTCGTAAGAAATATGGAACAACAGATCGTATTTTTAATTTGAAGTGTTTGATAGACTTGTATCTATTTAGAGGGAAAAAACTATTCTGTGCTTTCATTGACTACAAAAAAGCCTTTGATTCTGTAAATAGAACTTATCTTTGGCACAAGTTGTTACAACACAATATTGATGGTAAAATGTTTAAAATAATTCATAACCTTTATCTACATGCTAAATCTTGTGTTAGACTGGGTCATATGACCTCGGAGTTTTTTCACAGCAATGTTGGTGTACGTCAGGGTGAGAATCTGTCACCTTTATTATTTTCATTATTTTTAAATGATCTTACTGAATTCATTTCTCATGCATTTAATGGACTTGATAATGTTTCTGAAATGGCAAACTTATTGCTTGGGAATGATGAAATTGAGGTCTTTTTCAAGTTATATATATTGCTTTATGCCGATGACACAGTAATTTTAGCAGAGTCAAAAGAAGAACTGCAATCAGCCTTAAATGCAATGTATTTATATTGTCAAACATGGAATCTTGAGGTCAACCCTTCAAAAACCAAAATAACAATTTTTAGTAATAGAAAATTTGAGCATAATTTTTCCTTTACATATAATAACCAAGTATTAGATATTGTTGACAGTTTTGTTTATCTTGGAACACTTTTTTCAAGCAATGGTAGATTTTTACATAATAATCAAAGAATGGTCGACCAAGCACGGAAGGCTATGTTCTCTGTTTTGAGGAAATCTCGAAAGTTACATTTACCGGTAGATTTACAATTACAACTTTTCGATAGCATGGTAATACCTATCTTATTGTATGGTTCCGAAGTAACTGGTTTTGAAAACTCTTCTATTCTTGAAAGGCTATGCATTCAATTTTATAAGATTATCTTAAACGTTAAAAAGTCTACTCCAAATTTGATTTTATATGGAGAGCTAGGTCGCTATCCAATCAGCATTTTAGTTCAATCTAGAATGGTTGGTTTTTGGCAATGTATTATAAATGGAAATAAAGATAAAATTGCATACAAGCTGTACATGATTTTACTTAAAATGCACCAAGGTGATCATTTTCATTCTAAGTGGTTGTTGAGCATTAAGGAGTCTTTAACAGCAAGTGAACATTTGAATCTATGGGAGTCACAGCAGAATATACCTCTAGGCCTTGGTAGAATTATTAAGTTAAGACTTATTGATAAATACAAGCGAGATTGGTCTGAGCAGATTTTCCTTTCGTCTAAATGTTTGAATTATAGAATATTCAAAACTGAATTTTGTTTTGAGCATTACTTTAAGCTTTTGCCAAAAGATTTAGCCACTGCATTGTGCCATTTTAGGTGTTTGAACCATAAGTTACCAATTGAATCTGGTAGATTTTGGGGTATTGAGAGGGATGACAGAAATTGTCAACTGTGCTTTAAACATGAACTTGGTGATGAATACCATTATCTATTTAGTTGTAGTTATTTTGATGATCAGAGGCGGGTAGGCCTTCCTAGGGATCTGTCACGGCGTCCTAACACTATTCAGTATAATGGTCTCATGAATACTAAAGATATTCAAGTGTTATTTAAATTGAGTAGATTTTGTAAAGAAATTTTGAATATCTTTAAAATAATATATGGTGAACAATAACTATGGTAAATCTAGTGGACTAGTAATTTGATCTGATTGGGTCCTCAGAGGCTGCACTTCATTAGAAAATTTATTATATTGCCTATGGTCACTGTGGTTTGGCTCGGGCTGTTTTGGGTGTTTGTAGATTACTTGCACCTATGATGGTCGTGTGTTGAACTTCTGAGGCTTATTGGAGTTCGAATGGGATCTTTGCTGACCTGTTACAGATTTATTCTTTTTTTGGTGTTTACTGGGTCCAATTTCAGTTTTGGTTGGTATCAATTTAAACGCTATTTGATGAATCCTATTCAAAACCCAAAAGCGTTGAAACATTAATATGACAGAATATTATTATTAAAGTAAGAATGTTGCTGATGCATTTTAATAAGCAGTGTTCAGTGGTTTTAGTGCAGTCTCTGGGGGCCCTTGATATCATTCATTATTCATTCATCATAACATTCCTTGGTTGTTGTTGTTAATCTAGTCATTTTTATTTTGGAGCTTTCTTCAAAGTTCTTCACTTGTTTTGTTAATTGTTTTGTTACTCTGTAGCATTTAGACCTATACCCCGGTTAGGGGTCCCGGTCATTGAATAAAACCTTCAGGTGTCAAACCTTCAAAAAAAAAACCTTCAGAAAGTTTCGACAAAGCTGAGACAAAGGCTTTATTGTGTGGGAATCAGTGGAAATGTGTGATTTAGACAGGCAGTATAATTATGCCAAGGTCAGACTGCACAACTGTGCAGGCTGATTTTAGTACATATTGTCTGCCAAAGCGTTGTTAACAATAAAATTACGAGGGAACAGCAGGAGATGGATAAATTGAAAATCTATACGAAAATTGAAAATTTGAGCTTAAATCAATGGAGGGTTGTTTGTCCCCGAACCCCCTTTGGATCTGCCACTGTTGGGGATTAACCCCAAATCCCATCTGTATCTGCCACCTAGAACTGTTAAGGGGACTCTGAATCTATGGATAGGTGTCCAGCTACCTAGATATGACTGCAGTTTTTTTTTTTTATTAAGGGGCTTTAAACCTCACTCTAATTAGTAAATAAGATTTATCATATGTACCCATGCTATCTAGACCTTGAATAGATAGTTCTCTACTATTTCAGGATCCTCCATATTGGCCGTTCTACTGGCAGGATATCTAGCCCAGAGATATTTGCCACCACCTAAACCAAAGATTGTTGGAATTGATTTGGGTGAGTATATCATTGCGGGGTTTAAAACTGAAAGGAACTAATTAAATCTTATCATGTTGAACCCGCAATATTTCTGCTTTGGAAGGAGGTACATGTATAAAGAAAGATCAGCCTATACATTTGTGCAGACTAAATTTTGTCCATACCACCTAATTTTCCTTTCATAGCCAGCAAAGTTTTCAGATTACATGTGTGTTTTCAAAATAATTTTGACTCGCAATAATTCAGTGCTTACAACACTTTGAATTTAATATAATTTTACCAAGTCTTTTTTGCAGTATTATAAGGATAGATGTTCCAGGGACTCTAATAGTCCTAGCTAAAAATCTGGAGTGTGAAATGGAAAAATATGTATGATTCATAGAAAAAAATGTCTTCAGTTTAAGTTGTGGATTTTGTTTGTCTATTCAGGATAAAAGATCAGAAATTCCAATGCCAGTCTTGTCAGGCAAACCTTTTTTGACAGCTGACTGAGACATTTGTTGCATTCAATGAAGCTCTTGTTAAGTGAATAATACTTATAATGGAACAAAGAAGTATTAAGTAGTTTGGCGTCACTGTATGATTTGACAGACTTTAGTATTTTGAATTTAATTACTATTTCAAAAACTTCTTTGCAACACAGCTTGAGATTCTAAACAGTAAAACATCAGAGCTCTAAGATCAGCCTGCACATTTCGCCTGGACAAAATTGCAACCTGATCTTAGCCTTTGTTGCTTGCTCTGTATTGACTTATTGTGGGATAAACTTTAGACAGGCTTTTGAAAATTTAAAAAAAAAGCCAATTTGTCTGAAACAAAATTTAAAATCAGCAGTTAAGGGTTAAAACATGATTGATTAATTTCCAGGCACAACCTATTCCTGTGTTGGTGTATATCATGCAGTGTCTGGTAATGCGGATGTTCTTCATGTACAAGACAAACATAAATGCATTCCCAGTGTGATCGCTTTCAGGTACGAACTTTCAACCCTTATCATATTGAACAAAAACCTTGTTATATTATGTCATTAATTATGTTATTTAAATAAAAGTGCTGAAAGCAGGGACTGCAAAGTACTGGTAGGCATCATTTATTTTGAGAATACTATTCTAAATCTTTTGTTGTTTAAATTGGAAAATCAGGAGCTAAAGACTAAGATCAGACTGCACATGTGTGCAGGCTGATCTTTTTCTTTATCTTCTGCCAAAGTAGGAATATTTTGGATTCAGCATGACAAGGATTAAACTCCATCCTGCTGCACATTTCCATGACTTTATGGCTATTAAATTTTATATCGAGAAACGTTCGTTGAAAAAGAAGAATTTGCTTGTAACAAAAGATAAACCTTTCATTTCATAAAGAACAAAGTCTTTTGAGTTTCATTGGTGGATGTACCTATCAAAATAGCTTTTCTAGCTTGCAAAATGGAAATATACAGTATAAATGTTTGTTTCATTGTAAGACCAATGTATCTTTCATTGAGTAAACAACAACACCCAAATTTTCTTAATTGGAATTCAAGCCTTTGTTGTTCACAAAATGAAAGATGAATCAAGTTTACACTGAAAACAAATGAGTACTCTACTTCGATAGATGCTTTTTGTTTTTCACCCTGGATGCTTGTCTGTTTTGAGGGTTCGACTCTTACACCAGTCCTCGGGCCCAAGACCTGTGGAATTTAGGGAGGACTGGTAGATGTTACCATGCTGCAGGTCCTTCAGGCCTGTTGTAAAAGGCAGAACAAAGTATTTCAAATCTGTCCAGTTTTGAAAAATAATTGCCTTTCCAATACTTATATTTGCATTACCATATGATGAACATTGTAGAAAAAGAAAGAAATTGCTTGTAAAAGGCAATTTCTTCTTTTCCTTCAATGTTTTCCGTGTAATTTCTGTCCCTTAAATTGTTAAAAATCAAACATGGTTTTATGCAGGACCTGTTGTTATCAGGGAGGTCCTGTAATATTTAGAGATAACAGGTCCTTCAGGCTGGTTGAAAACAGTTGTAAGTATCAAACCTTGGTTATCCATTTGTTCCCTATTGCTGTTAACATTTGCAATAATTTTGTGTTTTAGATTACAAAATTGAATTTTCTTTTTGCTGTTGATTACCAACTACCGTTTCCTAAAAACTGGCAATGGAGGAGGGCATTGGTGTTAAGGTAGTGGACTGGAATAGTTCCGCAACATTTTGGAACTAATATACTTTCACAATGTTGACCAAGGTTTCCTAATGAAAAACATTAGGTAACCTAGTTTAACACTGTTAAAGTTCATTACTTCTGAAATGTTACGGAACTATTACGGGTCCATTACCTTAAACAAGTGCATCTTGTTTCTACATGGTGATAGTAAGCAATTTGCAACCATCTATTTCAAGAAATTACTTTTTCCTTTAACTGTTGTTTTAATTTTAGTGAGTCTGGAACTGCCCTCGTTGGATATGATGCCGTGGCGCAGGCAGAGCATAATCCACAAAACACCCTGTATGATGCTAAACGCTTTATAGGGAAAATGTTTACAGAAAATGAAATAAAAGATGCCCAGAAAAGATATCCATTTAAAGTGAGTATGTTTTCTTGGTCAGGGATTGATTGACACAAACATTAGTCCTGCGTTCAGGATGTGAAAAGGCAGGTAAACTTTTTCAAATGGTACCCTACTTTGCATGTGAGTTCACGTGCAAAGAGGGGTATCATTTGGAAAATGTTTCCCAAATATTTTCATCCTGTTCACAGGGCAGGCCTCTGGACAAGGCCTGTGAATTAAAGAGGGACTGGTAATACGTAGTAGTGAATCATTATCATAGTCATTTTTCCAAAGGAGCCTGCAAACAAACTGTCGATTTTCTACTCTCACAGTTCACATGGAATGATTACCAAAGCAGTGCTCTCAATAACAGGGTTTTCGTTTGACCTGGGACCCCGGGTTTTGACGCTCGAGAAAATTACTGGTTACCATGTTTCAGGTCCTCTACATACCTGTAGTGATCAGGGCCTTCTCTGGACTGAAATTTCTTTTCGCCAACACTTTCGCCAAATCAAAAAAATTGTAGCCGAATTTTGATTTTTAGGAGCCAAATTTAGAGCCATTTTTCTCCTAAAAATTGTGCTTGATAAAATCATATGTTCCTTGTATATGCCTCATTGTTGAGGGGCATTGTATTTAAATATCAATAAACATTTAGTTGACAGTTATTTTTTGTTAACAATCACAGAAGTGTTATTGGTAGCCAAGAGGTTGCTAGTTGATACATATGCCTTTTGCCTCTATTAATTAGCAGTCACTCATGAGAGTGTCTACACAATAATCCTCTCAGTCTATGTCAAAATCAATGATTGCTGATGGGTCAGAGTTTGGTTTTTTTGTCGCCAGTCATTTCGCCAATTTCATTATTTTATCGCCAAATTCATTTTATTTTCGCATTTGGCGACAATGGCGACCCACAGAGAAGGCCCAGAGTGATTGTTGATATACCTTGCAGACGTGATTATATGAATTTGCTGTTTCCAATACTCAGAAATGCAATACAATTGCCAATTTCGCCACCTTCCCTAGGTGGCAAGAATTGGACAGACCAAAAACCGGTTATGTTTTGGAAAACTTCAAAATTGTACCATATTTACAGATGTACCTGTCTGCATGAAGTATCAATCACAAATACCATTAGGGATATAAATGTGTAAATTTGTGTTGTTACAAAATATGAGAAATTAGACACACCTTTGTCAGTTTGAAATTGGACTTACACGGAAATATTCATTTGTGTTCAAGAGACATGAACTCTTCAAAAATGAGTGACTTGTGAATAAAACTTTATTTTGGTGCATCTTATTTTTAGCCACTCATTGTAGGTAAAAAAAGGAAAAATAAGCCATTGCAAAAATATTCCATAGTATGGCAGTAGGCAATGGTACAGATAAGAATATTATGAAATTGACATTCATCTCAATCAAAACAATTCTAATTTGCTCACTCAGCGCTCAATTCATTCATTACAAACACTTACTCAAACCATTCAAAAATGATCCAAAATATCTCAAAAAGTTCAGATCAACAACATTTAGAATAAATATAGCTAGCAAAAATTTGCTATTTCACTGATATAATTGAAATTGTACGCGTCTGATTGGTTCACGAAGAAATAGGAAGTTATTTACAGCCTTTGTTTTCATATTTTATGAAAGGGAGGTAATATTTTTTGCTTATTTTTTTCATCCTGAACAAAATAAGTCATATTAGATTACCTCCCTTTTAATTCACTCAAAACTCGCTCCACACACTCATTCAAATTAATTCCAGAATCATTAGAAAAAACATTCATCTTGTCAATTTCACGATGTTCTTAACTGTAACATTCAGATGCTGTATAAAGAGGATATTTATGGAAATTATCAAAATCCTTGTAACTCCAGCTAGATATAAAATTTGAGTCATTCACTGACAAAATGCTATTTCAGATAAAAAGAGATAGTAACAGTATGGCATACTTTGAGATAATCGTCAATGGTACTGTAAAGATGATGTACCCTGAGGATGTTGGTGCCACGATTATCACCACACTACGTGAGGCTGCCGCACGTAATTTAAGTGCGCCTGTTACCAAAGTGGTCCTTTCAGTGCCGGCTGAGTTTGATCAACAACAGAGAAACTTTACTAGGAAAGCAGCCACTCTAGCAGGTATCTTACAATTTGTGATTTCTTTAATGCTTTTTGGTATTTTATCGAGAAATAACGGTAGATTATAACTTGATAATCTCACCACAAAAGCAGTGAAATTATCAAAAACTTATACCCTGCTTTTGTGCATTTCATCCTATCTGACTTCATCTATGCGGGGCAAAATAAGTGATGTCATATTGAACGTTGCATAGCAATCACGTGCAAGATGTTGCCCTTTACGAAAATATGTCATAGAAATTTCACATTTTGTTTCATTTTTGCATTAAAGAAATAGAATAATCACTTGTTTTTCGAGTAAGATCAATTGATATTTCATTTTGTGAACAAAAAAAGCTATTTTTTCACTCATGGCTCCACCACTTGTGAAAATAACATAGCTTTAGTTGTTCACTCAATGAAATATAAATCGATCTTACACTAAAACAATTATCCTTTATATAGTGCTTTGGGGTAAGTAAGATTTTGAAATTTATACGCACTCAGATCATATTTCAAAAGAGGATTTATTTGCATTATGCACTTGCGTTATGTATGTAATGGTAGCTAGGCCCTTGTAATGTTCAAGATCTATCAAATGAGAAAAAAAAAAGAAAATAAAACAGACCAATTTTGTCCTATAAGGGTCCTGATAAAAGTTAATTTCTCATTAATGTTTTTATGCTACCAAAGTTGATCATATATTGATATCATCTTCTCTCCCCCCTTTCTGTCTCTTCATCTGTCCTAACACAACTCCTGCTTCAATTATGGATGAATTTGCTAGAAATTCTCACAGAATGTTCTTCATGTGACTTGTGCACATCATTGCATTTTTAGCTCGGCTGTTTTCGGAGAAAACCCGAGGTATTGCTATAGCCTCCGTGTCGTCGTTGTCGTTGTTGTCGTTGTGCAAAAACTTTGACATTTTGTGATATCTCTGGTTCTACTGAAAGCATTTACTTGAAACTTGGCACACATGTTCACCATCATAAGAGCAACCTATACTATCAAGGGGGATAACTCTATATGCATTTTGAACAAATTATGCCCCTTTTTCGACCTTCAATTTTTTCCCACCATCCAGCACTCAACAGCCGAGCATAGGCACCCGTAGGCAGTGCTCTTGTTGTGATAGTATGGTGTGTCAAAGAAAAGGGGCGTCTGTTTAAAATTTCCCTATGGCAGCATTTATTGTGACTGAAGCTCTTGTTTAGGATTAAAATTCAATTGATTGTAAATGTTAAGACTTTCTTGCAGAGAAAAAAATCTGTTGAAGCCTTTGAAGAGTTTAACATAAACTGTCACTGAGAAAGTGCAAAATAAAGGTCGGTGTCAATTATTTTGGCCCTTAAGTTAATTAACTGCTTTCCCTCTGAGTGTTAGGTAGAAAATGTTAACTTTCAAGGTATGGTGATCCTTTAGGAATAATGAGTCTTTATGATACATACTGAGTGTTTTGTATGGAAAAAAATATCTAACAAGGTTGGGAGAATTGATAAGTGTCAAGGCTCTGCCGAGACACTTATCAATTTTCACAACCAAGTTAGATATTTTTATGCCCCCGCATCGAAAGATCGGGGGCATATTGTTTTTCTGTTGTCCCTCTGTCCTCCGTCTGTCTGTCTGCAAAAGTTAACAAAAAAAACTTAACATTGCCAATATCTTCAAGCCTATTCAAGATACAAGGCTCATATTTGGCATGATGATAGATCTCAATGATCTGCATCTGCTGATACCAAAGTCAAGGTCATGTGACAAGGTCATCTGTCAAGGTTAAACTTTGAAAAAAAAAATGCTGTTACGGGGGCATTAGTGTTTCACAAACACATCTTGTTTTCATACAGTACACTATGTAGGTGTTATATTTATCTTATAACCTCTATTTGTCTTGTTTTCGTGGAAGTCTCTAACTGATCATGAAATGCAAATTTCTAAAAATAACATTATTATATCATTGTTCTAAAAATAACTATGTGATATCAAAAAAAATATCATATGGGGTGTTTATCACACGGGTCTTTCTGTAGTTATAAGATAAAATTAATTATTATGCATTGAAAAAATCTGAACAGATTTAATCCTTTTGTGATATAAGCCATGCATGTATTTTTCTTCTATATTAGGTCTAGAGGTGATGAGGATCATAAATGAGCCAACTGCTGCAGCTCTGGCGTATGGCTTGCACAATAAGCTGGGTCTACAAAATGTGGTTGTTGTAGATTTAGGAGGAGGAACGCTGGACGTCTCTCTACTTAATGTACAAGGTGGAATGTTTCTCACACAAGCCATGGCTGGTAGGTTGTTAAAATTCTGAATAATTCAATTCTAGTTGTGTTCATCAACATTCATGTGTTCTGATTGGCTGAAAAGTTAGTTTCATTCCCCAATATAAAAACATTTTTGAGTATGCAGCTTTTTTATAAGCTGCCAGGGAAAGTAGTTCCATAAACAATCCATGTATTTGAGTGAAATTTTAGCTTTTTTGCATCAGGAAATTAAATTACAAGATGCGAATATAATATTTAGTGATTTTATAGATGTATGATACTAAAAACCTTATCTCACGTATGTATGAATCAGCTTCACAAATTCATACAGTGTGATAATGTTTTTAGTTTCATATCTCCATGAAATCAGCAAATACTCTCTTGAATATTTTACATGCTAATGTCCTTGAGATAGAGGCAGTGCGTTAAACCTACTGCTACCCAATTTTTACTTAAAAGATGAAGAGAATATTACTTAATTTCATTAAGGTATGAAACTAAAAACCAAATCACAATGTATGAATTTGCAAAACAGATTTATGCATAAGTGTGATTAGACTTTTAGTTTCGTTCCTCCATGAAATCACTAAACATTCTTTTCATGTCTTATAATTTAAAAGCATAAAAAGAAAGAAAGGATTTATCAATGAAAACAGTTTTTAAGTATAGGACTACTTTGTACAGAATCCCACGATTAAAGTCGCATGCTTAATCCTTTGCTGTTTAATCCCTGCTTTTTATGCCTGTAATTTTATGATTGAGAAAACAGCGTGAAAAAAGAAGAAATTGCTTCTGATAAGCAATTTCTTCTTTTCCCACACTATTTTCTACCCTACTGAATAATTATTTTCAAATTAAATCCACTTAAAATTATCGTTTGCAAAACCTTTGAATTTGGACAGGTCCAAAATTTTGTAAAACAGGAAAGGGTTAAAATAGTTTTTATTGAGGAATGAAACCAAATTTTCAGCCAATCAGAATGCACAAATTCTGAAAGACACAACAAATATTTAATTATAGCTTGATGAACTGGGACTGGCATTTAAATGCTTTGCCAATAAACACACCCTGATGACAGTGGGACTTGTACCCTAGACTTTCAGGTCAAAAGTCAAATACCTATACCTCATGGCAACTGAGGCAGTATAATTTATTTAAAAGGGGCAAATAGGGGATGTTAACTATGATCAGACTGCAAATTTAAGAATCTGGAACTGCACTAATTGGATTTGATGCTGTAGCACAGGCAGAGCCTAACACTTCTAAGTCTATACATTTAAGAGATGAAGAGAGTATTTTTTTGATTTCATGGATGTATGAAACTAAAAGACTAATCACACTGTATGAATATGTGAAGCAGACTTATGAATCACATAATCACATGAATGTGATAAGGGTTTTACTTTCATACATCCTTGAAATCAAGAAAAGTCTCTTCATATTTTATAGTTTTGTTTCTTGAAGCAAAAGTGTAAAGATTTTAACAGATCTGGTTTTGTTTTTAAGCTAAAAGAAAAAGAAATGAATCCTATGTTGTTAAAACTCATCAGAATCATCTTTAATTGAGACGATTCTATTTAGTTTTAACAGCATAGGATAATTGAAAATTTTGCAATGATATACATATTTGATCAATTCAATTTGTAAACAAAGCATGTAATAAGCGACCATTTTCTTTAATGACTTGTTTCCTGGGCTTTTGTGTTCACAAGTGATTTATGTTTTTCGTTTTTGCTTTTTTAGGAAACAATAGACTTGGAGGACAGGATTTTAACCAAAGATTAATGGCATACCTAAAAGACAGAATAGAACAGAAATTTGACCAACAGCTTACAGATAAGGAAGATCTGCAGTCCCTTTTATTACATGTTGAAGATCTAAAAATAGACCTTGCGCAATCACAACAAAGTGAAATAGCCATCAAACTCCATTCCTTTACCACCACAAACAGTGCAGATATAACCTACAGAGATATTGTGTCAAGAACGTTGTTTGAAAGTCTCAATAAAGACTTATTTTTCAAAGTTATAGAACCAATCAAAAGAGTTTTAGAAGCTGTAGAACTAACAAAAGACGACATTGATGAAATTGTTCTAGTTGGTGGTTCTACCAGAATTCCAAAAGTTAGGGAGTTAATCAGTGAATATTTTGGTAAAGATCCGAATACCTCGGTTGATCCGGAGCTAGCTGTTGCAACCGGTGTGTCCATACAAGCAGGCATTATAGGTGGCATGTGGCCTTTAACTGTTAGTGCGGTTGAACTGCCTACACAAGTTAGAAAAATACACATACATTAAACCATTCCTTAATTTATCCCCTGTCATGCTGAACCCAGAATATTCCTATTTGAGCAGGAGGTATATACAAAGATCAGCCTGCACATATGTGCAGTCTGATCTTAGTCAATACATGTACCACTTAATTTTCCATTGTAAACGAAAAGAGTTTAAATATCAAAATTTCAAAATGAATACTGACTCACAATTAGTGAATCTAGTGCTCTTGGCCCTTGGATTTCAATGTAATTTTGCAAAGCTTTTTATTCAGCATGACAAGGGTTAAGAGATCGTACAAAACTATTGTAAGTGCCTATAAATATTTAGGCACTAACAATTGTTTTGGACTATCCGTTTGTAAGGTCCCAAAACTTTATAACTCTAGGAATATTGTTTTTGTTCTTCTGAAAAAATATACCAATTCTTAAATCAATGCCTATTTGCATGCTATTGTAAGTGCCTATTAATAAATATAGGCTATACAAAAACTTGTAGAGATGAATAGCTATGTCCTTACTTTTTACCATTTTAATAATTTTCAGAGGAAATATTAGAAACAGCACTTACTCTGCCTTCCCATATGCTTGCAAGTAACAGCTTACAAACCATATCATGTACGAATTATGATAAGGTTCATATTTGATTGTTGTCTATAACTTGGTTAAGCCCAGTTTAATTTTCTGTCATTTGCCAGTATTCAGTAATCCTTTATTCCCTTACAGTTCAATGACTCGGTGCTAAACAGTTGTAACTGCCTACATGTTAATAGGCAGTTACAACTTTTTTGCACCGAGTCATAGAGTTGTACTGCATACAATTATGGACAATCTTTACTGCCTTAATTAATGATATCAATCAATTGCACTAGCCAATTACTGTAAACGGCTTTATATTGGCGGTGTCCACATTTGGCGGTTTTTCTATTACGATTTATTGGCGTTGATTTATTTTGGCACATTTTACTTTAACCCCCAAATTAAACACCTTATGTTATCTATATTTCATTTTTTCGTCGTTCAAAACGACTTAACAATAGTTTGTTTTCACACCTTTTGTTATAGTTATAATGTGAGTATGTTTTCACACTTTTTCTCGGTGATTTTGTTATAATGTATCAACCAACTTGGTTCTGGAATCTTGAAATTGATGGATCAGTGCAATATTTTTGTAAGTGCCAATAATTTATAAGCACTTACAACCGTATTGCGCTGACTGGACAAAATGTCAACGTTGTCAGCAGATTTTTTTATTCCAAGTTGAATAATTATGGTCTGCATATCTTTGATATATATTAATTAAATTTGACTAAAATGATTAGATCCATATCCACCATAATAAAGAAATTTCTCATTTAATACATAATAATGACAAATATTGGTGGTGGATTAATTTTTGCGCATTTTAGCCTGACCGCCAATATAGCCAACATAAAACCACCACCAAAATTACCCCGTTTACAGTATCTATAGTTGATGGCGGCACTCGTCCTTTCCGATAATTTGTCTCTCACCTATGGGCTGATAATCGTAGATCTATGTGGGATAGCAGCTGGAGGTTAGGAAAGGCCTAAATGGTAGTACTGCTATGAGAAACACCAGGAATCTATTGTTAGGTGCTCCAGTCATAGCGATATAACTGAAAGATTGTTGTAAGTAGTGTAAAACCCCATACAAACAAACAAAATCAAACAGTTATCTATTAGAAAGCAGGTAGTGTAGACTAAGATCAGACTGCATGTCTGTGCAGGCTGATCTTTGTCCATACTGTCTATGAAAGGTTTTTGTACAACAGGAATAGGCTGTGAACAGCATGAGATAAGTTTAGAATATTGTTAAGATTTTAAAATGTTTTAGGTACTTGTTTACTTTTTATTCACTTTCTAATTTTTGTACATGTTAACAGATATATTATTATTGTTCAGATTAAAATCTAGTCCAATTAAAATATGTGATCAATCATCATCTCAAGGGGTGAGTTATTTTAATTGTCAACTTTCCAGCTTGTTAGTGGCTAGGAAAGGATGTGGTAGTACTGGTGAAAGAAATATCAGAAATTCATTGTTACGTGCTCCAGCTGCCTCAATATTACTGAAAAATTGTTGAAAGCAGCATAAAACTCCATTCAATCAATAAATTAATCAATCAATCCAATTTGTTCGCATTTAGGGCCAGACTTTATCCAGCCACCTTCAAGACTAAGTAATATCCATTACAAACACCCAAGAGTTTTAAGCCAAAAATTTTGTATGAAATAATAGGAAGAAAAAAGTATTGTATTATTTCCTAGGAGAAATTAATTGACCTTTGTACTAGAATTTTGTGAGAAAGGCAAACTTTTAATGAAGGCCTGATTTCAGCCCTGTGCTCAGGAGTTGCAAAACCTTTGCAAACCTTAAAGAATTGAACCCCAATTTGCAAAGGGGGTGTAATATCATGGATGTTCTGTGGCATTTTCATCTTGAGCATGATTCCTAGGGTGACGTCACAACATAAAACCTCAAGTGTTGCTACAGCCTTGGTGTTATTGCCTCTGTCGTCGTAGTCGAGTATTACTGAAGGATATTCTCTTGAAAAATTGACACACATGTTCACTACCAAAAGAGCAACTTATGCTATCAAGGGGCATAACCCTTAATAAATTTTGTGCGAATTATGCCCCTTTTTTTACTTAGATTTTTTATTGATTTTCAAACACTTAACAGCCAAGCATACTTTCCAGTAGGGGGTTCTCTTGTTTTAAGTTTTGAATAGCTAGATTACAACTAAGTGCCACTGTTTTACCTACTAAAATATCTGAAACAAAATAATTCATTAAAATTGAAATGGTCTGAAAGCCCAATAGACATCTTGACATCAGATATGGCTATTTGAAATCATGCATTTGCTCCTCATTCTTGTATCAGTTAACAACATTGTGTTAATGACAAGTTGGATGATTTTGAAATGAAATTGGTTATGTGGAACAAGTTATGTCATAATCCCTAACAAAATTAGCAATAGTTATTACCTCCCTTAAAAAATACATTTTCCCTATCGCACAGATAGGAAAGAATGCTGGAACAAGCAGACAACTTAAAATCCACACTAGCCAATAAAATCGTGGAATAACTTGATAAATTTTAATGAAATGTTTATCACTTTGATCGATTTTGGAACGTTTTTGATTGATAGGAGTGAGGATTTGATATGAATGAATAGAGCGATGAGTTATTTATTTAGAATGGATTTTATGGAGGTAAAAGTCAATTACGAAATGTTACTATAACCATGTATCACTTTGCCGAATACTCATACCATAGGTTCAAATTCCCCTTTGCAACATGGAGCTGTAAGCTAGAGGGACTACATGGAGCTGTGAGATAGAGGGACTTGGTGGCCTGATTTGCTCCACAGGCTTGAAACTCCGGATGATGATTACAAGAGAACGGTAATGCTTTTTATAAAACAATAGAAGCAAGATTTAACGTCCATGTAATTTCATACTTTCTCCTTTTTCAACAATATTCCCATCAAATTTATGATAGTTTCGTTTCTAATCGCACAAACATTTCATTGTCGTCTGCTAGCTCATTGAATTTAGACTAATCTAAAATTTTGTTAGACTGCAATAAAACAAGTGATATGTTTTTGATAAATCCGACGTTTACTTTCACAAGCGAAAGGGTTTTCACAAATATTCCCTGCTTTTAGAAAAAAAAAATCAGTCGTTTATATATAAAAAAAAATGTAGTAACGCAGTAAAACTTGAATTCGCACGAACGCAAAACATTTACGCTCGTACTAGAAAAGAAGACGCACGAATGTAACTACAACGTATACATTTTATTTGCACTATTTTACCCATTACTGGGTTAATGGCAAGTTAACATAATAAAGTTACATATATCATTACATGTACATTTATGAACAAATAGAGAAAAAATAAATAAATAAATACACACACATCACACATTAAAGCTGACAATCAAAATTATTGAAAAGAAATGTAAATGGTTTGGAGTGCACGGTAAAACAGGAAATTTCTACGTAATGTCACATTTTATGATGAATTTTCCTATCGCTTTGTGAACCTTTATATCTGGATGTTTCATCAGAGGAACAAAATTATCTTTACTTTTAAAATTTGCTAAAACGTCAGCTTTCCTAATTTCATGTATCATGTTTTCTCGAAACTGCTCATATTTCAAACAATGAAACAAACAGTGTAATTCATTTTCAACTGTGAAACATTTTTCACATAATCTCTCCTCTTTATTAAGTTTAACACATCGTAATCTAATCTACATGTAATCTGTTTTAAAACACGAAAATACGCGAAAAAAATCGCGCTAACGCGGCGAAAAACTCGTAGTGATGTTTCGTAGTGATGTTATATAGGAACATGTAATAACGCGAAAAAATGTCAGACACACGCGAAAATATCTCGTACTCATGAGTTTAACCCTTTCCCGTTTTACAAAATTTTGGATCTGTCCAAATTCAAAAGTTTTGCAGACGAAAATTTAAAGTGGATTTAATTTGAAAAATAACCATGCAGTAGGGTAGAAAATAGTGTGGTAAAAGAAGAAATTGCTTGTCAGGAGCAATTTCTTCTCTTTTCACAATGTTTTCTCAATCATAAAATGACAGGCACGTAAAAGGCAGGGATTAAACAGCAAAGGGTTAAAACACGTAAATAAGCGAAAAATTTCCTTAGGTTCGCAAACGTTTTCACATGTCGAACGCTGACGTGAACATCCTTCGTTGTCATTACAATGTACCAAATAGGATTAAATACAAAAGAAGTGAAAGCTTTCCAAAACATTTTTAGCATCTCTTCTGAACAGAATGCTTGAAAATATTTAACGTTGAACAAGAAATTGCATTCCAATAAGATAAATATGTTACGCATTTTTTTCATATTTTATCATCTTTCACAAATGTATTGAAAACACTGATGACGATACAGTCAATCTTTCTTAAGCGACCACGTCTATTAAGCGACCATTTAAATTGAGCGAACGTTTTCAAAATTCCCTTCTGTAAATAAAAATATCATAAAAATAGATATAATTGGTCTAAAATATAATATAAATGAATCCTATGTTGATAAAATTCATATGAATCGTCTTTAGCAACAAATAATTATAGAAAATATCCAAATAACATACACACTGTACATATTCAACTTACTATAAAAATGTTTCTTATTTGTGACCCGTCGGGCGAAAACGGACCATCTGATTGCGTAACGTGTTGACCCTAGTCAGAATTTTTAATATGCGACCTCTGGTTTACCTATGCTGGACCCAATCTCCTTTTCAAATATTTATTGTACAGAGTTCCGAGATGGCCTCTTAGCGCGTGACGGGTTACTTTTTTTTTAAACAAACTGTGTACAAAGTGGCCATGCTCTTTAACGATCGCTTTTTGGTAGCCCCACAAGTAGTTGCTGAATACTTCTCCAATTTCGAAGTTGTCGCAAATAACAAAATGCACCACAATGAAAATTATACGTGCATATTTATACCCTGCTTTCGTTCATTTCACGCTTTTTGACGTTATCTAAGCGGAGTGGGCAAAGCAAATGACATTGCATATAGCAATCACTTGCAAAATAACGCGATTTAAGAACATTAAGAACATTAAAAGTTTGTCCCAAAAATTCATATTTTTTCCCATTTTTGCATTCAAGAAATACACGTAAAATTATCGTTTGTTTTTCGTGCAAGATTGATATACATGTATCTTTAAATTCGTGAACAACAAAAGCTGTATTTTCACATTGGTCCAACTACTCGTGAAAGCATACCCTATGTTGTTCACTCGATAAATTGATCTTACACTTAACAATTATCTTCTTTTACATATTTGATTTTAAACCCTGTCTACCTTGAAATGTCCATATTTGGTTAACCCCTCGGCAAACGGCAAAAACGGTGGTCCAAATGAAATTCATGTTATTAAATATTGTGAGCATAAAATTACGCAAAATATTGAGGAAAATAAGAAGATGTTAATTATCGGGGGAGCATATGACAAGTCGTCCGCCCGATCATTACTTCTGTCCGTGCCGGACCCGGCGAAGCCATATCTTCACAACCTCTCGACAAAATTGGATCAGGGACTCTAAATATACATTATATTAGGGGTCCGCGATTGGATGAAACTTTGTATGTAAACTTCATAGGATAATTCAAAGATAAGTTCTTTGAGTTTTTTTGAATTAAAGGTTTTTTCACGGAAAAGGGGGCCTTAATCCCCCCCCCCCCCCTAGTTTCTCACAACGTTATGGTCACTGGTCAGAGTATAGCGCGATTTCATTTTTGGGCAGCAAATAAGATGCCCTTAACCATAAATTATTTGAAATATGATATAAGTGCAGGGGTGTGGAAATATGAAGTCACGTTCTCCCCTTGTCACTGGACAACGGTAAAAGCTGATTTCTCACTTATCCAGGGTCAAAATGAACTTGTCCACGAAAAAGAAGGTGCATAAATATTGAGAAAACATTGTTTTTAATGAAGAAACTGCTGCAATCCAGCGAGAACTATTTAGTGCCATCCAAAGATTTCCTTCAAGATACAAGATACAAAATTTTATTTAGTGTCGGTTTCAAAATAACAAATGTAACATTAGCGATGTATCGCTATTATCCGACATCGATATTTACTTGTCCGCGGACAAGTGGTGTAGAAAAATGTTCTTGTCCGTAAGTTGAAAAACCCGTGTTGGACAAGTCGGGAATGGGAATTCAACACCCCTGAAGTGAAAATCTCGTCATGGAGAAAAGGGAGCTTAATGTTATGAGCTTAATAATGTCGGCTCTCCATTAAGCGTCCCCCCCCCCAAAAAAAAATAAATCAATAAAAAAAAAAAATATATATATATATATATATATATTAGCTTTTGATTGCCAGTACAAATTATAGTCTTCATATTTCAAATGTGCATTGCTTCTGACAAGACCATTCTGTTGGCGCCGAATTCAAGTTACCATTCAAAGTCAAGATCATTTTTCAAGTTCAAATTTTGGCAAAAAAAAAAAACGTTTGCATTGGCAAAAATTATTTGAGAGGGTAGGCCTAATTGACAAAGTTTCTCAATTTCTCCAGGGACTCTAAATATACATGTATATTTAGGGTCCGTGATTTCACATGTATATTGCTTATGAGAATTCACGAACTTTTTTAGTAGTCATCAGTCATGGCTAAGGCCATGGATTTCAACATTAAACTTTTGAAGTTACCGCCGCGCGGGCAGGCGGACTCTCATATGGTATACTATTATCATTAGGGTCCGTGATTTACGCCATAATTCTGTATTAGGTACTTATCGGGGACCATAGCCCGTTTGTGACGGCTCTTGTCTCTCAATGTTTCCGAGCACACTCAGTTCTAAAGAAACGTCTTGCCTTGGTAAAGCCGGTCGCGATCCAGGCTGAGCTCTATGAAAACTTGACATGAAAAGTAATTTCGGTCATCCGACAGGGACTTCTGCATTGCATTGAAATGCAACATGCACCTGTCCCGAAAATCCCAATTATACATGAGTTTGACTGGCAAGCCTGCCTCAATTTATCGATATTGAATCGGGGTATCGGAGGGTAGCAGGTAGATGGGAAAGACTGGCCAGTCTATCTTTCAGTCTAAATCAACGAGGGGACGTAACTCCAATTTTCGGTGACGACTGGTAGAGAAAAACTACTGAAAAAATATGTGGTTTTTGTACTTTTTAAGTTGGCTTGCATTGTTAATTCAGATTTCAGTGATAACACTTTCGATAGGTAGGTATTGGCAAGGAAAATTATCGTATAAACAACCACTTGATTTACAAATATCACGTCTGTGAGGAAGTACAGGTATTCGGATATACACATTCCCGGATATTGTTGGAAAATTATCCAGAATACCAATCTGCTTGATTTAGTATTATGGTAACTGTGATCTGGTTAACCTTGACAAATAAAGGAATAATTAGAAAAAAGCCATGTATGTCTCAAGCATATGTTATAAATTCCAGGTCATGCTATTTTATTGATTTGTTATGCATGCACAGAGGCATTTGAATGACAGGGTGGGGGTGCTAGGAAACAACAATGGTATCAAATATGACAAAGGGAATGAGAAAATTCTGAAGTAACAATAGAGGAAAAGTTGTGCCCGACATGGGACTCAAACCCACAACCCCCGGAACACTAGCACGACGCTCTACCAACTGAGCTAACCGGGCACCAGGTCATGAGTCTACCCATTATCGAACACTACATTTCTATCAAAGAAAGCAGAGAAAAAGACTAACAGGGGCCCAGTCGCCCATGGCCCCTAGATTTTAGGCTGGGTCCCTAGATTTTTTGGGAAAATCCCTGTGCTTCTAATGTTAAATATTGAATTTTTGAAGCAAGGGCCCCTAAGTTAAAATTGTTATTCATTTTCCCTGAGAAAGGGGAAAAGGCACAGTCACTAGTTACTACAAGATGTGACATGTGTTTGGGTTACCATTAATTAGTTTTTAGCCACAAGCCCGCAGGACTTGGTGCCCTGTGGTTCTAATTTTACAGGTCCTACCTAGTACATTAACAGGTCATACTAAGAAACTGTTTAATTTTGAAGCACAATTTCAAATTTTTGATATTATTTTAAGTCCAGAAGAAAAGCAAACTATTGGAAGGAAAACAGTGTAAGAAAAGAAGAAATTGCTTATCACAAACATTTCTTCTCTTCCTACAATGTTTCCCTTTGGGTAATGAAAATTTGAGTATATGCCTGGAAAACAGTAAATTTATATTTTCACATCTGAAATGTTGAGAAAATTGGATAATCTCTACAGGCCTGGTAGACAAGCAACATGGCAGTTACTGCCAGGCCTCAGGTAAAAGAAGCCCAACTATACAGCCGGGTTTGACACTAAGGGGAGTCCGGGAGTCCGAGACTCCTGTTTACCACTTGGGACTCCTTGCGTTTGCAAATAAGGAGTCAGATGAACTCCAAGGGTCATATGAGAATATTTTGAAAACAAATGCACAGAACAATGTCCTTTCTAACACTTTCCAAAACAGTAGATCTTTTCACTACAAAAGTTGTTGAACAAAACATTTACTTGCATCCTGTAGTGTTTTTAGAAAAAAAATCTTATTTGGACGAACATTGTGGAAAAGAAGAAATTGCTAATAACAAGCAATTTCTTCTTTTCCACAAAGTTCTCCCATTATGAAAATTCAGACTCCTTACGTTGAGCTTGGACTCCATGATTTCATGGGATAGGAGTCCAATTGACTCCTTAATCTCAGGAGTTAGTGTCAACCCCTGTACAGGATTGGACATTAACTCTTGAGAGTTAGGGGTCCAAAGGACTATCAACTTTTGAAATCAAGAAGTTCAAATTTAAGATAGCGAAATAAATTTTCGTATTTTGATAATAGATTGCAGAAAAGAAGAAATTGGTTGTAACAAGCAGTTTCTTCTTTTCCAGCATAGTTTCTCTGAAATTATATGACGGTTTTTCTTTCAAAATTATAGTAGATATATGTACATGTACAAGCAAATCATAATGTTATATGCAACAACTTATGAATCTTAAATTTGGACAAATATGATTGGATGAAACTTAGTTTTTGGAAATATTCTATGACTCAGCAGATTGGACTCCTAACTTACAAAATGAAGGAGTCGTGAGTGGCCATAAAAAAGGAGTCACAAACTCTTGTACTCCCCAGTTGAATCCTGCTATAAACCCTACTCTACTCACTTGAAATGCAAATTAATTCACAATCTATCCTATATTACAGCTGCTGGACTGTTTTATTTAGCAGAACTGGTGGAAGAATATACAGTGTTCACTTCTAAAATAATTAAGTACCTAATTATTGTAAGTATTTTGACTTAATACCAGTTTCACATACAGCCCTCTTTTATAACATATTTGCTTAAAAGTGCATAGCAGGTACATGTATTTTGAACGAATCAAATTGAATTAAAAAAAATAAAACTAAGGGTTTGACAATAATTTTTCTAGAAAAAAAGTAAAACAGACTCCAAACTTATTAAATCAAGGAGTCCAAGCAAAAATTAGGGAGTCCAAATTGTCATTTTTGGGGGAAAAATGTGACAAGCAATTTCTTTTTTTTCCACAATAATTTCCAAAGAATTAAAAGATGGTTTTCTTTCAAAATGATAAGTAGATACAACCAAATGTTATATATGCAACTTAGATATGAAACTTTGACAAATACAGTTTATGGGTAGAATCCTGCCCACAAATAAGGAGTCCTGAACTCCGGGACTCCCTGTAGTGTCGAACTCTGAAACTACTGTTACAGCGGAAACATCATGCCTAAATAAACAAGTCCTACCTTTGGAAAATCATATCCTCACACTAAACTTTAAGGATACTAGTCTGATATATAAAAGTGATTGGAAATAGAGATTATTATTTCAGTGTTATTTTTAAGCTCCTGCATGGATGAGATTGGGAGCATTATATTGTTTTACTGGTGTTTACTTGAGAGACAGTCCCGACATTTGGCATGATGATGGATCTCGTTATTATGCATCAGCTGATACCAAGGTCAAGGTCATCTGACAAGGTTGAGATCATCAAAAATTGCTGTTTCGTGGGCACTATTGGTTCACAAACATAAATTCTTTCAAATATCTTTGCAGGAAAAGATGATGCCGAAGATACCCTTTAGCACCCAAGCTTTGGAATGTTTCAAGAGTTTTTCTGTCAATTTACAAAATTGTGACTGGTCAGGTGAAAAGGGACTATCTCCTAAGTGCTAAAAGTGTTCCCTTGTTAGACTGGAAGATTTTCAGGGTTGAATTTTTTTGCAAATTATGAATTATCTGAATCTATAATATTAATCCTACCTTTCATGTAATTACTCTGAACAATGAATTCTGGTTGACCTATGTTGGATCAATTCCTTTTTTCCAGATATTTATTTTAGGGAGTACCTAGAAGGTCCCTTTTCGTATGACAGGTAATAATTTTGATACAGCTTGCGCCAGCTTTTCACTTTCAGGTATCTTTGACCCCTTGACTGCATATAACTATGGGTCAAACTCCTGATGAAGCTGTCTTATCAATGAAATAACCCGATAACTAGTAACTTTTTCTTGGTTATGCTAATTGAATTCTTAAATTTTCTCCTTCATATCTCTTGAAGAGATTTATATTTCGTTTAAATCTCGTTAAAAATACGGAGGAGACAAAAATTTCTAATGCTCTTGTTATTTCAAGCAGGATTGCAATTTTGACCCACCTCCCATCCCCCCTGATAGAAAATTTCAGAGGTCAAAAGAGGATATTGTCAATTTTTTGAGGGTCAAAACCCTTGTGTTAGAGTCAAATGCTAGCCCTGATGATAGCTATTGCTTGGACTGTAATAGTTTGTACATACTGGTACTTTTTCTCAATTTCAGATAACAACAGCGGTATTTGTTGGTCTCCTGTTATTTGAAGAAATCTCCTTTTTCTGCATTGTTTGTGGATTGTTAGGCAATGGTGCCTATTTCTTATTGCTGACTGATTTTCCCTATTTTGTTGTAACTTCACCAGGATTTATTGGCTCAGTGTGTAAGTTAACATTTGCATGAAAAAAAAAAAACAAAAAACGAAGACATGAGTAGATGCTGTGGTTAAGCCCTATTGATATATATCATATGTAATTATTGTTTATTATGAAAAAAATATCTAATGAGGTTTGGGGAATTGATAATTGGAGGCTCTGCCTAGACAATTATCAATTCCCACAACTGAGTTAGATATTTTTTTAGTATAATACACTAAGTATGTTTCATATTTATCTTATAACCTCTATTTGCATTGTTTTCGTCAATGTTTCTAACAGAAATGCAAGTTTCTAAAAATAACCACATTTTGTCATTATTCTAAAAAATTCCATGTGATATTATTAGAAATATCACAATGGATGTTATCAACATATATTTGTATAGTTATAAGATAATTGGTTTTACAGTCTTGTGAAGACTCTCTAACCTTTGTTCTGTGATTTGTATAGAGCAATTGAATATTGAAGAAATTAAAAGCAACACAAAGTTTTAAGTGATGTTTTTTGTTTAGACATAATTTCTATTAAGCCATGAGGAAAGTAATTGTTGATTCAATGGAGGTATGAAACTAAAAACCTAATTGCACTGTATGAATACACAAAGTGGGTACAATTTACAAAAAAAAAATGCATTACACTTTCATCCTAAATGCAGGATTGGTTCAGTCGAAGCGAAAATAGCTTCTGAAAGGTGAAATTATACAGGATTTCATGCTTATTAGCTCCACTGGCTGAAAGCCACTGGGGCTATTGTCATGGCGTTGTGTCCGTCGTGCGTCCGTCCGTCCGTCCGTGCGTGCGTGCGTGCGGTCGTAAACTTTTCTTTAAAGATCTTCTCCTCAGAAACTACTGGATGGATTTCAACCAAACTTCACAGGAATGATCCTTGGGTGACCCTCTTTCAAAGTTGTTCAAGAAATTTTGATCCAATGAAAAACATGGATTTAATGGGCGTGGCTAATTTCCAAATATGGTAAAAAGTGAGTTTTCTCAGATTCTAATCAATGGATACCAATTAAATTTTACATGAATGATTCTTGGGTGACCCTTTATCAGTCTACAAAAAATCATTGTGATCAGATATAAAATATGCATTTTATGGGCAGAGGTCATTTCTCTATATGTTATATAGTGGAAACTTTGAAAATCATTTTCTCAGATTCTAATCAATAGATATTGACAAAATTTCACAGGGATGATCCTTGAGTGACCCTTTATCAATCTACAAAAAATCATTGTGATTGGATGAAAAATATGCATTTTATGGGCGGAGGTCATTTCTCTATATGTTATATAGTGGAAACTTTAAAAATCATTTTCTCAGATTCTAATCAATAGATATTGACAAAATTTCACTGGAATGATCCTTGAGTAACCCTTTATCAGTGTACCAAAAATTATTTTGATTGGATGAAAAATATGCATTTTATGGGCAGAGGTCATTTCTCCATATGTTATATAGTGGAAAATTTGAAAATCGTTTTCTCAGAAATTGATTTTTGGACGTCAACTAAATTTCACTGGAATGATCCTTGAGTGACTCTTTATCAGTTTACTGAAAATTTGAAAATCATTTTCAACATCAGTAGAACCCCAAATATCTAAAAATCTAGTCAAAACATGTATTTGCTTTTACAAGAATTTCAAGCCTGTGGAGCGACTCAAGCCATTCATGGCTTTCTAGTTAACCAGTTCATACACAAATTAATGACAATAATATATTTGTTTTGACAATAACTGAACCAATCCCGAATTCTTCCTTTACATAACCTGAAATACATGTATTATCAAAACTCTAGATTAACAATAGTCATAATGATAATTTTATACGCAATATTGAGGATTGGTATATCATGTTTTTAACACTTTACCCTTTCTATTTCAGTTTTTGTTGTCCTTAACCATTACTTGGCATTTTCTTATTTCACCACAGAATATCATCCATTTCATGAGGTAAGAAATCCTTTGATGCCCCCTCATCTATAGGTCCAGGGTATATAATGGAAATTAAATGAGTGGTCATTGAATACCGAATTTATTGAACAAGTCATCTATAAACAGATAAAAACGAGGCTGCGCCAAGTTTTTATCTGTTTATAGATGACAAGTTTAACAAATTCAGTATGTAATGAGCACAAATTTGATATTCTATTTATATTATGACTTAAACTTTTGAGATTAATCGAGAAATTTCCAGAAAATCATCATTTCAAGTAAGTTCGCGAAACATATAACGCCGTTTGTGAAGTGACATCAGCAAATGCATTATGACGTTATTTTCACAACGAAACTTTACCGCTGCTATCTATTCTTAACTCATTTGCATAATTATTCCACTAGTGTAATAACACAGGTGAAATATCAAAATTATTCAACGGGGTTATTTCACTCCCATGATGTAGGTCATATTATGAATTGTTTTGGGAGTATTGGACTGTCTGTCCATAACCTGTGAACTTAACCTACAAACTAAACATTTTCCTATAACTTCAATTTTATTCATTCATTTAAAGTTACAATGTTTTTTTGTGGGAAATTGGCATTCATTTTTGGAGATAAGTTATCTCTGGATGGCAGCAAGATAATTGTTAAATGTTGTTCAAATTGTTCACTTTATCTTGGGGCCGTTTCTGAAAAAGTTTTTTATGCCCCCGTATGGAGAGACCGGGGGCATATTGTTTTACTCATGTCGGTCTGTCCGTCCGTCCGTCTGTCTGTCTGTCCGAAAACTTAACCCGAAAACTTAACCTTGCCAATATCTTCAAGCCTATTCAAGATACAAAGCTAATATTTGGCATGATGATAGATCTCAATGATCCGCATCCGCTGGTACCAAAGTCAAGATCATGTGACAAGGTCAAGGTCATCTGTCAAGGTCAAACTTTGAAAAAAAAAAGCCGTTACGGGGGCATTCGTGTTTCACAAACACGTCTTGTTTATCTTGCAGGTTTTGGCATACTTCACTATTTGTTTATGGATTGTTCCATTTGCATTCTTTGTGTCTCTATCTGCAAATGAAAATGTGCTGCCAACAACGACAGATAGGATGTCAACGAGTGATGAAACGGACGTTGTGTCAAGTTATTTCAGTCGTAAACAGAAAAAATACGGACTGCTATCGTTCTTGAAATCCGCACAAGAAAGTTTATTGCCGGAAAGAGTGAAGAAGCATTTTTAGTTTTGAGATTATTATTGAAACCATTTGAGCCTGTGTGTGAGATTTACAACAATTTCATATACATGTACATGCAAAGCAAAGACTCTGACCAGCCTGTGCATCTGCACAGTCTGACCGGAGTCTTCACTCTGCATTAAGTAGATAGATAAGGTCTCAAAGTATCTGTAGACCATCGGGTAACTTACGTCTACATTATATGGATGTCAACGCTTCTCAATGTTTGTACCTCATGAACATTTCAAACTGTTGGAAATGTCACACACAGGCTCATTTCTTACAAAATATTTCAGTATGTAACCTTGTCTTGCTGAAGAAAAAACTTGACAGAATTCTATTGAATTCAAAGTGCTGAAAGCACAGGATGTACTTATTGTGATTGAGAACTTGCATTGAAAATGTAATTTTCCAAATTTCTTGGGTTTAGAAAGGAAAATTAGGTGGTATAGAAAAAGATCAGTCTGCACAAATGGGCAGCCTTATCTTTGTCTATACCTCCAACAAAAGCTGGAACTAATTCAGCATGGCAAGTGCAAATAGGGCTGATTTGTAAGGGCTTGAGGGATATCACTGGTTAGGGAGGGAATTTGTTGGTGGTAATAGAACTACTATTTGAGGGTTGTAAAAGGGATTTTGAATTAAAGTAGTTGTAATTTGTCAAATATTATTGTTGGTACTCAGTCTGAATGGTGAAATTGAGGCGACTCAAAATGGTACCAGTATCTACAACATATTGTTCATCAAATTTATTATGATATTATACATGTGTCCCCCTCTAGATTGCTGTTAAGCGTTTTCATGTTAAATACCTAACAGGGATAGACATTAACTTTACGAGTAGCAACATAAAATCGAGGAGTTCAATTTTTAAGTAAGGAGTTACAATTTTCATAATGGGAGATGGAAAAGAAGAAATTGCTTGTCACAAGCAATTTCTTCTTTTCCAAAAGTTTCTCCCGGAAAAGAAGATAGTTTTTTATCTAACTACTTCTAGATATTATCTGCAACAACTTGTTGCAATTTCTTCTTTTCCACAAGTTTCTCCCCTAAAAGAAGATGGTTTTCTATCGAACTTCTTCTACATATTATCTGCAACAATTTTTAGTGAAAGATTTACAGTTTTGACAAGGGATGAAAAGGAAACTGCCCTGTGCATTTGTATTTTTTAAGTATTCTCATATGATTCTGGAAGTTTATTGAACTCCGTACTTGTAAAATGAAGGGGCCCAAACTGAAAAACAAGGAGTCGCGGACTTCTAGACTACCCTTGGCGCCGAACCCTGCTCAATATATGTGGATAATGTGATCTGTAGTAGTAGAAAGTGCCATCTTGGGACTCTGTTAACTTAAAGATAATTTTGCACCCAGTGCAAGTCAATTTGGGCTAGTGTTTTGGTTGCTAAGTGTCTCTTGCGATATGTTATTTGCCATACCTACTTATAGTACATTATTCAATTATGATGAGCTGATTTGTTCAGGGCCTGAAATTACCCGGTATAAAAGAAATTTATGCTCAACTGAGAACATTCTCAAATTATGAATTGAAATGCATATATGTAAGATAAAAGTAATTAATTACATTGTAATTGTTATTTGTAACAACTTTTTAATATGATCTTTTAGGTTCATACATTGATTAGAGTATTACACCAGAATTTAATCTTTCATTGCAAATTGAAATTTGAGAAAATTCTCAGTAGAGCAAGAGAAAAGTTTTATAATCTCAGGCCTTGATGTCTGAATAGGATTCATACATGTTGCACTTGAGATAAGTCCTTTTTTAGCTCGGCTGTTTTTGAAGAAATCCTGAGGTTTTGTGTTGGCATTGTTATTGGTGTTGGCGTGACAAACTTAAACCTTGGTCATATCTCTGTTATTATTGAAGATATCTTAATTTGACTTGGCATTCTGTTCACCAACATGAGACCTATCCAGACTTTCAAGGGATAGCACACTGGGAGCATTTTTGTATAAGTTATGCCCCTTTTTTTACTTTTTGCATTATCCAGCACCTGCAACCCAGCATAGTACCCGTTGGTGGTGCTCGTGTTACAATACAAGCCATTATATGTATAAATTGTAAATTTGTTGAAGTATTTCTTTTCCCAAATTTTAATGAAAACTTGTGGATTAATAAATAAGAAAAAAGGTAAAAAATTATCATGAATAGAAGGAAGTATAGATCTAGATCAAACAGCACTGACAGCAGATTAGTGCTGAATGATTGTTGTGTTCACTACTGTAGTGATATCTTTGAATTACCGAAAAAATTTTAATAGAGCTTCATGCCTTTATAAAACCCCATCCCCCGTTTAAGATGTTATAATCAATTATTTTTGATGTAATTTTACAAACTCTTGAAGCCTCTTATAGAGGCCCATATCAACAAAATCAAGTTAACTGATACTTCAACAAAGGTTTTATGCACCTTTTCCCCAAACAAATGTCAATGTTTTAAGCAAATGTTACTATTTTGAGTGGATTATGTTTATTATTCCCCCGTATCGAGAGATCGGGGGCATATTGTTAGCTCACCTGAGCACGAAGTGCTCAAGGTGAGCTTTTGGGGTTATGTGATGTCCGTCGTGCGTCGTCCGTCGTCTGTCGTCAACATTTACCTTGTGGACACTCTAGAGGCCATATTCTTAGCCCAATCAACCTGAAAATTGGTCAGAATGATTATCTGGATGAAATCTCGGACAAGTTCGAAATTGGGTCAAGTGGGGTCAAAAACTAGGTCAAAGGGTCAAATCTTAGAAAAACCTTGTGGACACTCTAGAGGCCATATTTTTAGCCCAATCTACCTGAAAATTGGTCAGAATGATTATCTTGATGAAATCTCGGACAAGTTCGAAATTGGGTCATGTGGGGTGAAAAACTATGTCACAGGGTCAAATCTTAGAAAAACGTTGTGGACACTCTAGAGGCCATATTTTTAACCCAATCAACCTGAATTTCGGTCTGAATGATTATCTGGATAAAATCTTGGACAAGTTCGAAATTGGGTCATGTGGGGTCAAAAACAAGGTCACGGGGTCAAATCTTAGAAAAACCTTGTGGACACTCTAGAGGCCATATTTTTAGCCCAATCAACCTGAAAATCGGTCAGAATGATTATCTTGATGAAATCTCGGACCAGTTCGAAATTGGGTCATGTGGGGTCAAAAACAAGGTCACAGGGTCAAATCTTAGAAAAACCTTGTGGACACTCTAGAGGCCATTTTTTTAGCCCAATCAACCTGAAAATTGGTCAGAATGATTATCTTGATGAAAGTTCAGACAAGTTCAAAATTGGGTCAAGTGGGGTCAAAAACTAGGCCACGGGGTCAAATCTTAGAAAACCCTTGTGGACACTCTAGAGGCCATATTTTTAGCCCAATCTACCTGAAAATTGGTCAGAATGATTATCTGGATGAAATCTCATACTAGTTCAAAATTGGGTCAAGTGGGGTCAAAAAATAGGTCACAGGGTCAAATCTTAGAAACACCTTGTGGACACTCTTAGAGGCCATATTTTTAGCCCAATCTACCTGAAAATTGGTCAGAATGATTATCTGGATAAAATCTTGGACAATTTCGAAATTGGGTCATGTGGGGTCAAAAACAAGGCCATGGGGTCAAATCTTAGAAAAACTTTGTTGACACTCTAGAGACCATATTTTTAGCCCAATCAACCTGAAAATTGGTCTGAATGATTATCTGGATGAAATCTCGGACAAGTTTGAAATTGGGTCAAGTGGGGTCAAAAACAAGGTCACAGGGTCAAATCTTAGAAAAACGTTGTGGACACTCTAGAGGCCATATTTTTAGCCCAATCAACCTGAAAATTGGTCAGAATTATTATCTGGATGAAATCTCAGACAAGTTCGAAATTTGGTCAAGTGGGGTCAAAAACTAGGTCACAGGGTCAAATCTTAGAAAAACGTTGTGGACACTCTAGAGGCCATATTTTTAGCCCAATCTACCTGAAAATTGGTCAGAATGATCATCCTGATGAAATCTCGGACAAGTGCGAAATTGGGTCATGTGGGGTCAAAAACTAGGTCACAGGGTCAAATCTTAGAAAAACCTTGTGGACACTCTAGAGGCCATATTTTTAACCCAATCAACCTGAAATTTGGTCAGAATGATTATCTGGATAAAATCTTGGACAAGTTCGAAATTGGGTCATGTGGGGTCAAAAACAAGGTCACGGGGTCAAATATTAGAAAAACCTTGTGGACACTCTAGAGGCCATATTTTTAGCCCAATCAACCTGAAAATCGGTCAGAATGATTATCTTGATGAAATCTCGGACAAGTTCGAAATTGGGTCAAGTGGGGTCAAAAACAAGGTCACAGGGTCAAATCTTAGAAAAACCTTGTGGACACTCTAGAGGCCATATTTTTAGCCCAATCAACCTGAAAATTGGTCAGGATTATTATCTGGATGAAATCTCAGACAAGTGAGAAATTGGGTCATGTGGGGTCAAAAACTAGGTCACAGGGTCAAATCTTAGAAAAACATTGTGGACACTCTAGAGGCCATATCTTTAACCCAATCAACCTGAAATTTGGTCAGAATGATTATCTGGATAAAATCTTGGACAAGTTCGAAATTGGGTCATGTGGGGTCAAAAACAAGGCCATGGGGTCAAATCTTAGAAAAACTTTGTGGACACTCTAGAGGCCATATTTTTAGCCCAATCAACCTGAAAATCGGTCAGAATGATTATCTTGATGAAATCTCGGACAAGTTCGAAATTGGGTCAAGTGGGGTCAAAAACAAGGTCACAGGATCAAATCTTAGAAAAACCTTGTGGACACTCTAGAGGCCATATTTTTAGCCCAATCAACCTGAAAATTGGTCAGAATTATTATCTGGATGAAATCTCGGACGAGTTCAAAATTGGGTCAAGTGGGGTCAAAAACTAGGTCACATGGTCAAATCTTAGAAAAACGTTGTGGACACTCTAGAGGCCATATCTTTAACCCAATCAACCTGAAATTTGGTCAGAATGAACATCTTGATGAAATATCGGACAAGTTCGAAATTTGGTCAAGTTGGGTCTAAAACTAGGTCACAGGGTCAAATCTTAGAAAAACCTTGTGGACACTTTAGAGTCCATATTTTTAACCCAAACAACCTGAAATTTGGTCAGAATGATTATCTGGATAATATCTTGGACAAGTTCGAAATTGGGTCATGTGGGGTCTAAAACTAGGTCACGGGGTCAAATCTTAGAAAAACCTTGTGGACACTCTAGAGGCCATATTTTTAGCCCAATCAACCTGAAAATCGGTCAGAATGATTATCTTGATGAAATCTCGGATGAGTTCAAAATTGGGTCAAGTGGGGTCAAAAACTAGGTCACAGGGTCAAACTTAGAAAAACCTTGTGGACACTCTAGAAGCCATTTTTTGAAGCCCAATCAATCTTAAAATTGGTCAGATAATTATCTTGATGAAAGATCAGACAAGTTTGAAATTGGGTCAAGTGGGGTCAAGAACTAGGTCATTGGGTCAAATCTTAGAAAAACCTTGTCTGATGAAATCTTGGACAAGTTCGATATTGGGTCAAGTGGGGTAAAAAACTAGGTCACAGGGTCAAAACTTTTTTAGATTGTTAATTCAGGTGAGCGATTAAGGGCCACTATGGCCCTCTTGTTTTACTCATGTCTGTCTGTCTGTCCGTCTGTCTGTCCGTCCGTCTGTCCGAAAACTTAACCTTTGCCTTTTCTCCAAAAGTATTTGACAGACAAGGCTCATATTTGGCATGATGATAGATCTCAATGATCTTCATATTCTGGTACCAAAGTCAAGGTCATGTGACAAGGTCAAGGTCATCTGTCAAGGTCAAACTTTGAAAAAAATGCTGTCCCGGGGGCATTCGAGTTTCACAAACACATCTTGTTTTTAGCCATTTTTTCACCATCTTACCAATTTCAATGGCACTGCGTGAAAAAGTTTTAACTGCCTATATATAGGCAGTTACAACCATTTTGCATTGAGCACTTTATATGTAGTGTAGCCTCTTATAAAAGGCCATCCCTGTCTATTTGAAGTATGCCCTGGGTTGTAACGGAGCTTCTACGGTACTATGAGAAGACTTATCCCATTGACACTTTTACTAGACACTGTTTTACCATTGGGGTATGGAAGGTTTATGTAATGGGGGGTTTGAACTCAAATGTCTCTTTGTGTCTTTGTTTTCCGAGTATTGCATGATTTTGATAGAAATTCCCCATGAAAATGAAATGATTAAGCTACAGAGAGGGTTTGTTTGAACCCATTGAAACCCCCTGGATCAATCAAATTACCAGAAGCTCAATTGCCAAATTTATAGACTGTTTAAAAAATAAAGAAGAAAAGAAAAATATGTATCAATCAGGGTTCTGAGGAAAGTATAGTGGAAGCATATTGACCTGAACCTGGCCTTTGTGATTTAAATAAATTAAGTATTGGTCGTTTCCCTTTGACAAAACAAGACTCACTTGCAGAATTTGATGGTAAAGTTGGAGTGCATATGTTAGCTCTGTTAACCCATTATCGCCCATGCTTTTCACTGTAATGGGATATTTGGTCACCCTCATTATCTAATGAATCAATACATTAAGTCTCCTATGAAATAGTCTTTAGAGGTTGGTGAAGAAAATATAAATTTCCAAATTTCTTTAAATGCAATTTATATTTTTTGACAGGGAATAAAACGAAATTCCCTCTCACAGTCGCACGAAAGCATGACAATTTTTTTTGAAATTGAATCGTTTGCTTCATGACTATGTACCCTATCAACTGGAATACTATTAAGCCCATACAGACCTGTAATTTGTACCATATAACTGAATGTTCATGTGTAATTGTCTCATGCTTAAGTTTCATCGTAATTGTATTCATGAGCCAAATTATTTATTCTGCATAAAGGCCAGGTTCAAATTAATATGTGCTTGCTATACTTCAGCTAGTTGAATATTAAAATTTCATGGTAATGATAGATAGATTTCATAAAGGTAAATGATTCTCGACAATGTTATGGATAAAGGTTTATTTATTGGGCATACAATAACTACTTTTTGAAAAGAAAAAAATGTTGAGACTGCAACCAATATCAGAGATTGACACAACCACCAGTCCTCAGGCTTAACCCTTTCCTGTTATACAAATTTTTGACCTGTCCAAATTCAAAGGTTTTGCAGACGAAAATTTATAGTTGATTTAATTTGAAAAATAACCATTCTGTAGGGAAAAAAATGGTGTGGAAAAAGAAGAAATTGCTTGTCAGAAGCAATTTCTTCTTTTTTCACAATGTTTTCTCAATCATAAAATCACAGGCACGTAAAAAGGAGGGCTTGAACAGCAAAGGGTAAAGGCCTTTGGATTTTGGGGAGGACTGGCAGAAGATACCATTTTACAGGTCCTCATTCCCACACTGTCCAGTTTTAAAGAAAAAAAAAAAGGTGCCGCTATTTTTCATACCCTATTGTAAGCATTTAGGAAACAGAAGAAATTGCTTGTCTCAAGCATCTCAAGCAATTTCTTCTTTTCCACACCGCTTTCTGTACAATTTACTCATTAAATTGCTCAAAATTAAGTAGGGAAGACCTGTAAGATTTCAAGCTGATAGGTCCTTTGGGCTGGTGGTAAAAAGTAATTAGTGTCGAACCCTGCAATACAGTTAGGATTTGGAATGAAATTAAATAAATGGTGCAAATGAGTATTCAATGAAATTAAAGGATTTAAGTACATGTAGGATATTGCAAATTCTGTTCAAACCAATGAAATTACTGCAAACAGGTTCTTTGTGTTGGTGGTTTTATTTTGGCTACATTGGCAGTCAAACTAAGATGTGCCAAAAATAATCTGCTGCCTATATTTATCATTTCATAATAAAAAAAAAAATCCTTTATTATAATGGCAATGAAGTCTTGTGTGATGTATTATTTGAGCCTGTGCGTGGCATTTCCAACAATTTCAAAAGTGCATGAGGCAAAGACTCTGGCCAGTCTTTGCATCCACATAGTCGAACCAGAGCCTTCACTATGCAATTTGTAGATAAAAGAGGTTTCAAAATATCTATAGACAACCCAGCAGTCTTCTGATTACTCTACATGACTGTGTATGTTGCTAAATGTTTGCTTCTCACACAGATGTCAAATTATTGGAAATATCACACACAGGCTCATTTAGTATTTATCAACTCCATATCAACTACATGTATCTACAAACCATACTTGTTCAAATTGGTGATTAGTCTTTAGAAGATGAGGGAACCTGTTGACAATTTTAAAACCTTTGAATTTAAGAATAGATTTAAGTCTCTAATTTCCAGTCTGTTCATGATTATATTGTAACAAAATCTGTTGAAAATGTGTGAAAAACTGGTGTAAAATATACAATACATTTATTGCAATAAACATACATAATGTTTACAGCAAGCAACAAACATTGTTGAAAAAAAGAAGAAATCACATATCTCAAACATTTCTTTTTTTCCGCACTGTTTCCCTTACAATTTGATCCTTCAATTACTCAAAAATAAAGTAGGGAGGGCCTGTACGATTTCAACAAGTGGAAGAAATCAACAAGATTTACAAGTAATATGGTAATTACAACTTGTTTTATAGGTGTGAACATAATTGTTGTGAGCTGTTGTTTAGATACTTCATAAACATATTTGAAAATCATGTAAAAATATTTAAACAGGTTAGGTCCTACTCTAGATAACTTCTTTATCATATCTGCCAAACTTTGAATTTTGGAACATGGACATTAACTAAGATGTTTTATTTAGTCAGTGCAGTTGATATGCGCCAAAATAAATCACTGCCAATAATTAATATCTGATAAAGCACCAAATGTGGATAGCGCCAATACAAAGCCATTTACAGTAGTCATATTGAATAATTTTCCTTGGCTTAAAGAACAATCTAAGTTCTGTTCTATAGATTTGCATGTGTTCATAGACCAATCAAATGATTTAAAAAGAAAAACATCCCATATTACAATGAAATTATTTCATTGATTTGTAGTAAGGTGATGAGTGTTTTGAACAATTTCAGAGTGTTTTTGAACAAATTTTTAGTGTTTTTGAACGATTTTAGTGAGTTGTTAGATATTCTATGAAGCACTGAGAGCAATGATTTGGAATGGGTTTGACTGGTATGAGTATCATTTAGGAGATGATGAGAGTATTTGTTGATTTCATCGAAGATGAAACTAAGAACCTAATAATACTGTATGAGTACACAAAGCAGATTCATGCACTAGTGTGATTAGGATTTTAGTTTCAAAACTCTATGAAATCAACAAACATTATCTTCATATCTTATAATAATAATACTTATAATTTAATATCATGAAGCAAAAAGGTTAAGATTTGTCAGTTAAGAAACAGATTTCTTACGGGAGCTTACAACACAGCACCATACTCAAAATACCAACTTTTCAGCCAATAAGAAGGTGCGAATATTGATGGAAGCAACTAAAAATAAATTATTTTCAAGAGGTTACCAACTTTATAGACTTAAATTTGTTTGTACTGATTTGCATGTACCAAAAATAATACTCATCTAATTTTGTCATAAGTTGTTTTTATAAAATTTATGATCATGCATTTCTTTTATACAACAGAATTATAGCTTTTATCTCAACTTAAAATTTTAGTAAATTCTGATTTGAGAAAGAGAAGAGTTTTATAACGTAGGGCCAGAAAAGGAAAAAAATGATGAAAAAAAATGCTTCAAACTACAAATGTTATTTTGTAACATGTTTTTTATGACAAAAAATAAGGATTTTTGAATTTCATAAATTTACTTGTAATTGTCAACTACAACACTTTCTAATTTGAGCCAATTTAGAATTGTGATTATGCAGGTGAAAGATTAAGAATATTTTAGGGCTTGTTAAATAAAGGTGTTCCAATGAAATTAATGCAATAAATTAAAGTGCTATATATCATGTTTCATAATTTTCCTCTAACTTACATTGTTGCTTTTTTTTTTAAACAATAAAATCACTAATTACCAGAGTTTGAAAGTCGTCATTACATATGACAGCTAGATCAATGGCAGATTCATCAGATGGACCTGGTTAACAGGATCTGATTTTGTTTATTATGGGGAAAATACATTTTTTTACCCTCCCATATCAATTTCTCACCCTTAATTGATATGAGAACCACAAATACTTGTAACCAGCCTAGAAAAGAAGGAATTGCTTGTAACAACAAAGTGTTTGTCCCCACTTTTTTAGCTCACATGGGCAAAGTGTGCTCAAGGTGAGCTTTTGCAATCATTGAATGTCTGTTGTGCCTTGTGTGTCATGTGTAGTCAGACATAAACATTTTAAGTAGTGACACTCTAGAGGCCACAATTATGACCAAATCTTCTTGAAACTTGGTCAGAATGTTTGTTGGGTCATTAGGATGAACCCTATTGAGATTGGAAAAGATTTATGCGATATTATGGGAAAAGGGGCCGTAATGACAAATTTCTTGATTACACTCAAGAGGTCGCAAAAATGGCACAATTTTCATGAAAAAAAGAATGTTTTTCAGGTCACAAGGGTCATTTCTGTTTAAAATGGGAAGATTCCATTTGATGTTGTGGGAAAAGGGGCCTTAATTACAATTTACTTGTTTACACTCTAGAGGCCACAAATATTTCCCTATCTTCATGAAACTTGGTCAGAATGTTTACATTGGAATTGTTCATGAGGAAAAGGGCTTTAATGACAATCCCTTTATTTACACCCTTGAATGCACCATTTTGGTTTAATATACCTAAAAAAATGGTCAAAATGACCGTCTTTTTACATTTCCACGCAGGAATATTTAGATCATTATAAGACTACATTAACGACTCCTGGTAAATATCTTGTCTTAAGTGGTCATTAAATGTTCTTTAGGCTTCCCAATTTGCTTAGGGAGGAGCCAAAGAGACGAATGTGAGCATTAAAGGACCACCATGGTTCTTCAATGAAGGTTCGTGATAATAATAGACAAACGGCCTTGATGCGCTTGTCGAATATCGTGAGAGGCTCGGGAGTAAGAGCTAGATGAAGATAGAAATTATAATTATAATGCATAGTTTTATGTTTGTAAAATTTAACTAGAAAGAAATGTGATCTTTTAGAGAGGGTGACCAATCCTCACATAGATCATGTTTAGTAGGCATTATTGATAGCTGCAGTAATTATGCCCCCCCCCCCCCCCCCCCCTCTGTAAGAGCTTGATAACATCCTCTCGCACCCTCTCCCCAAAATTGTCCATGCCTAGAGTTTCCAATGATGTCTTGGTTATTTCCTTGTGTACACCTTTTGATATTTCCTTACATATACTTTGATTTTAGTATTTCCTTACGTACACTTCGATTTCGGTATTTCCCTACGAGAACTTTGATTTTTGTATCTCGTTGCGTACACTTCGAATTCAGCAAGCTTTGCCCCTGACAGTTGTTTTCATTATGTGAAAAAGGGTCATCTGAGTAACCTATAGTCCAGCAGATGTCTACAAAGCCGTGTTAAACGAAAACGTTAGGGAAACGCCATATATATGTGACCCGTCGCTCAAAAAGGGAAAATCTTGGTAGTGCGTAAAGTGTCGACCCTAGTCATACTGTGCGGACTGAACAGACTGACTGGTGTCGAAACTTTTTGCGTCTTGCTAATTTTCTGAATTTAGAATGATAAATCTACCTTTCTGTGAAAGGATTTTTGAAATGCGACTTCTGGATGGCCTGCACTAGAACCAACCTCGTTTCAAATATTTATTTTTTCTAAATTCCCTGATAGTCCCTTTTCGCGTAGCGGGTCACATATTTTCTCTATGGGCTGCACCTGCGTGTAAAAGGGTTTGCTATCATGAACGTACACAGAGGTCGCTTTGATGTAATACTTATCAAGTAAGGTAGAATAATCTATAAAGGTTGAGAAAATCTGCTAAAATCGAAAACTTTCGATCATTGCCAGCGAATTATGTCTAAATGAGACCTGTATAGTTCCGCAAGAAAGGGTGAGGTTCGAGAAACCGTTATCGCCTGTCATTTTCTATGTAAAATTGATCTTTGATCACTCATTTGAAATTGCTGGCCTATACTATTCATTCTTGTCATCAGCTTATGGTGATAAACTGAAAAGATTTTTATGGGCAAATAAAAGCATTTTGAATCAATGCATTCTTTACAAATTGAGCCTTTTCTCAAGAAGGGTAACATGTAGGCAGTCACACAAAAAGATTCCATCTGTTTGCTCCGTACATTTAATATTTGAAAAAAAAAAGTTTTGATTCAACAAAACCTTATCAGAGGACGTGTTTCGAACATCGAGGAATGTAGTGTTCATTATAGATAATGGGGAAACCCTCGAAAAAAAATCGACTTTGATCAGCATGCGACCCCCACGCAGTCTCACGCACCTGGGATATGTTTTACTAAACATCTTACGATCATTTTTTGCCTTAGTCAAAAATTAGTTGCTTCAAAAGTAGTAACTAATAATGGAATTCTGCCATGCACAATTTCATTGCAATCGTCATCTTAAGACGATTCCAGTGATTTTTTGCAAGACAGAAGCTTACAATAAATGAAAACACCGAGTACGATGTGTGATTTTGACTTACGATTAATTTTTTCGTAGGAACTTTAGTATAACAGGCCCCATGGTCTAAAATTTCGCACTTTCTGGTTGTACTTTTTCGCATGATATTTCGATATCATATATGATCTAAGTTTGTATATGATCTGAAATTATAACACTGTCCTTGACTTAATTTCTACTTCAAAGTTTGGTCTAGATTGATTTGTTATCAAAAAGATGTTTAGTAAGAGTTTGAACTACTTTTAAGCTTACAAAGAGGCGGACGAAAATTTAATTTATTTTCAACCCAATGCCGATCTGAAAGTCCAGATGGGTCCAGGACATACGTGCATCGAATTCAGTTTACAATACCTGTGTAAACCGAAAGCGAAAGTAGAAATATGGTCTTATAATAATCTACTTTCATTTTCGCATCCGCAGGGATTTCGAAGTTAGCAAACCGGAGATACTTTCCTGTACTATGTAACAGGCTTGTTTATTTTATTTTCATAGTACGTCATCTAATTTGCATAACCGATTTACATTTATCTAGATTCATTTCCAACACTAAATCTGACAGGTAGCACGGAAACTAACAAACTTGAAATCCCAAATTGTCTGCAATACTAAGAATAAAATATTAGATTTCAATTTAAGCTTTTAATCGAAAATGAAGAATCTTTGATCAAGGTTTACCAAACAGAAAGGAACGAATTAAAAACTATCAATCCTTGCAAAATCTGCCGTCTGAGCAAGACCAGTAATTTGCGGATTTCTTTTCAGGCCAAAAGTGTTAAAACAGCAACACATTACTTTCATTCGTCTTTTATTTAATTAAAGCGAGTCCTGAGATCTATTTAACTGAGTTACAAAATGGACAAACTAAACATTTTTACAGATAACATAAATTTGTAAAACAATGATAATTTCATAAAGGTTTCAACAAATAATTCAAGCGGCTAAACGAATATAATGATGGTGGAAGGGGTGCTATTCTTCTAAGCACCACGTTCATTTCTCTATTGGGATACCAAAATGTGGTAGATATTCTTAATGTTATAGTTACATAATTTCGGTTTTCATCATTTGTTTCTTAAGTGCGTTACTCGCGTATTCTATCGGTTCATTCCACAAAAATTATACAAGTCAAGTGTGTATGTACTATAGGTGTATTTTCAAAACTGTGCTCTGACGTAGGCGCTGAGTCCATTACCGTAGGTAAATCGGGTATAATTAAAAAGCAAATGATAGGACTTTAACCTGATCCTTTCACTGAAATTATGAAAGCATGTGTTTGAGTGAACCTTATGTTTTAAGACAAGCAATAGCTTAGGTTTAAAAAGTGAAGTTTAAACCTTCTTGAAGCGTTATTTAACCCCTTTTACCTATTTCGAACAAATGTCACGAGCATCTAACAGTAAAAAGTTGATTTCACGGCTCACCGCAAAAAATCTACCAATAAAATATTCAAATATAATGCAATAGCTTCATAAATTATAAGATTTGTACGGAAAAATCTGAGATATATTCAAAGTAACTAGCGTTATCACTCCACAATTTTTTCCAAGAATAGTTTGTCACTAGGCGGTCAAAGTGTTGTATCTACAGCATTCAAGTTTTAGTTACGACATTTTAATTGCCTAACGACATCTGATGATTAACTTAGTGGAGTGTATCAGAATCAGCCGTAGCATGTCTGACTTACGAATGAACATTCTTGACACAGTGATTTTCTCTTACAAATTATTCGTGTTGAATGTCATGGACGTCCCGATTAAGGAAGTGGACCCGTCACCCGTAACAGTTCCGAAACGTTTCGGAAACAAGAGCTGTCGGAGGACAGCAAAGCTCGACTATTCCTAGTCCTGGATAGTAACAGCAAATAAATATCGACATTTGATACTCAATAAATTTAAGTCAAGAGAAAACAATCTTTGTCTAAAGGCTGATATTATGGCCACAGAAGCACGTGTAAAGTTTCAAAGAAAAAGCGTTAGTAGGAACAGAGATACAACTAACATAAAACAGTTGCACATAAAAACATAACCAAGATTTTAAAGGGCAAAAAGGGTTAAAATTCCACTAAATTAAATATCAGAGTAATAAATCTTTTTCTGTGGCCTAATAATATGGTCAAAGAAGCATTTGTTAAGTTTCCAAGCAACAGCTTTAGTAAATACAGAAATATTACATATGTACATCAGTTGCACGTAAAAACTTAACAGAGATTTCTAAGTCCCAAAATGGTTAAAATCCACTAAATTCAATACCAGAGAATTGAATCTTTGTCTTGAGGCTGTTATTATGATCACAGAAGCATGTGCAAAGTTTCCAAGCAATAGCTTTACTAGAATTAGAGATATAACTGATATACAACATTTGCGCGCAAAAACTTAACCAAGAATTTCTAAGTCCAAAAAGGGTTAAAATTTGATGAAATTCAATATCAGAGTATTGAATCTTTGTCAAGAGGCTGTTATTATGATCACAGAAGCATGTGCAAAGTTTCCAATTAATAGCTTTACTAGAACAAGAGATATAACTGATATACAACATTTGCGCGTAAAAACTTAAAAAAGAATTTCTAAGTCCAAAAAGGGTTAAAATTTGATGAAATTCAATATCAGAGTATTGAATCTTTGTCAAGCGGCTGATTTTATGGTCACAGAAGCATGTGCAAAGTTTCAAAGCAATAGCTTTAGAAGAAATAGATATATTACAGATATACAACCTTTGCTCGTGAAAACTTAACAAAGAATTTCAAGTCCGAAAAGGGTTAAAATTCCACTAAATTCAATACCAGAGTAATGAATCTTTGTCAAGAGGCTGTTATTATGATCACAGAAGCAAGTGTAAAGTTTCCAAACAACATCTTTAGTAGATACAGAAATATTACAGATAAACAACATTTGCACGTAAAAACTTAACAAAGATTATTAAGTCCGAAAAGGGTTAAAATTCCAGTAAATTCAATATCAGAGTATTGAATCTTTGTCTAGAGGCTGATATTATGGTCACAGAAGCATGTGCAAAGTTTCAAAGCAATAGCTTAATAGAAACAGAGATTTTAAACACTTGCACGTTAAACCTTAACCAAAGCATTACGCTGACGCCGACGCCCGGAATAGCCCCCCCCCCCCCCCCCCTATTCTTCGAATAGTCGAGATAAAAATGAACTTTGATAGTGTTAACTGAGGTTTCCTAATGATTTCCATTAGGAAACCTCCGTCAACATTGTGAAAGATCATGATCAACTAATACGGGTCCACTACCTTAAGTCACTTTTGATGTTACAGAAACGATGCATTCCTCAGCCACGTTTGAAACATATTGAAACATATTTAAGATGGTGGGAATCTTGATCTAATGCGGTCGTCATACATCGTAAAATGCTACCAATACCTCGTAACTACTGCCTTAAAAGCGGGAGTAACAAGGTTGAGGTCTAGACAAGAAGTCAATAACATGTTCTTCGTCTAGTATCTTTGCATCTCACCGAGATTATTGAACAATTTGCAAAATCATTAATGAGTCTTGAATAGATTAGCTTACAATGATTGCGATGACGTTATTTCACAAACCGTGTTATAAAGTAACGGATTATTATATCATACCATTTACAAGAATAGTACATATTATTCGCATTTGTTAAGGTCATATTATAGCATAGGAGTAACTAGGATTTTGAAATTTATACTTACTCAGAAGGCGACCAACAAATTATATATAGGATAAAGGTGATATGTGGACTGTGACAAAAGATTCATGATTGTCCTCCGTCCGCTCCCCTTTTGTATGTTTGAATGTTGGTGAATAATCAAAACATCGTAACTACAGCTTGAATATCATTCAAGATCATTTATCAGCGACATGTTTTGAAAGAGGATTTATTTCTATTACGCACTTATATAATGTGCGTAATGGTATTTACGCCCTTGGAATAAAAAATCGATTGTTTATAAAAGTCTAAATTTAACAAACTCGTTATCTGTAACAGTAACATGTAGATAGTTGACAAAGCCTAGTTTTTACCAAGGGTGAAACTCCCATTATGCAATTTACGCAAGTGCGTAATACAAATAAATCCTCTTTCGAAAAATGTCGTTGGTGAATGATCATTACGATGTTGTGATTATTCACCAACGCTCAAATAGTAAAAAGATAGCGGACGGAGGGCATTTGTCTTTTCTAACAGTCCACATATACAACCTTTATCCTATATATTCTTCAGTGATCGCCTTCTGACTGCGTAATAATTAAACAATCCTAGTTACGCCTATGGGTACCTATTTATAGATATCTCGTTTAATACGTTTTTGTAGACCTGTTTCATGACTAGTCATTTAATATCCTTAACTCACATAGTATATGTGGTACTCATAGACGCACAAATGAACGCACTTGAACAATATATGTGACAAAAACTCTATATACATCAATAAACAATAATCCCTCTGTAACAAATTTGCAAGTAAATAAAACGATAAATGTCAAAAGATTCATTAAAAAAAACCTGTTCACTAACTAATATGGCGTTTTCTTCATTTCAATTTCCTTTTTACGATTTTCTGTTTGTCTATGTACAATATCGCCTCTCTGTGTAACATATAAATAACAAATTTCACCTCTCCCTCTAAAGTATACAGATATACGGTGCGCTTATCTACACGAAGATGGTCTATTCTGAAACTCCAATACGTCGCTATTCGAACATTTCGCTACTACGGAACTTCTCGCGGCCAGCCCCTTGTCTTATACCCCTTTGTAGTTGTCGAAACTGTTTTGAAAGACTCTTTTGTTTTCCGGCTGGCAGGCGATCAGAGGCGACCACGAGTGTGTACAGAACCTTGGGCTTGGTTCTAACGATGTATATCGTTGGCTAAGCGCGATTAAGTTGTAACTGCATATAAGCAGTTAAAACTTAATCGCGCTGAGCTTTGGATACATCTATTCACAACAAAGTTCGATGTGTTCAAGAAGCTCGCTATGTTCGTCTACCGAGTACTCTTTATCGCATTTAGGGCACTTCAGGCAATCGTTACTAGCTGACGGAGGTTTAGCTACGTCATGCGCTGGGGAATTATTTCCACTCCGTTTAGGAGAGGGCACGGGGGAGGTTCGGTTAGAATTTGATGAAATCGAAGACGTTCTTAGTGAATGATATTCTTCGTCGCTCGATCTATTTTTAGCACCGCCTTGTGGTATGACGTCATCGTTGACGTAACGAACGTCTTTCTGCGCGTCGGCCTTTTCGACTTGGACGTCGTGTTGTGGTTTGGCACCGTCGATGACGTTATACTGGTCGATTGCTCGTCCCCTCGTTACCCCTCTAGCGGTAAGTCCCTGTGAAAGAATGATAAAGCTGTTGGTTAGGCAAAACCAAGCACTAATTTCTATTGTCTGGTGGATCAAAAATATATTGAAATAATATGGAACATTGCAAAACCATGATTAAAAGGTAATACATTTTCCAAATAAAGTGGTTAGTGCAACACTATTGTAAGTGTCTATATATATAATACGTACTTAGTGTATTGTATGAAAAAAAAATATCTAACGAGGTTGGGAGAATTGATCATTGTCGAGGCTCTGCCGAGACAATTATCAATTCTAACAACCGAGTTTGATATTTTTTTCATTCCATACACTAAGTACGTATTATATTTATCTTATAATCTATATTTGTCTTGTTTTCGTCGGTGTTTCTAACTGAAATTCAAGTTTCTAAAAATAACCGCACTGTATCATTGTTCTAAAAATAACTGTGATATCAAAAAATATCATACGGTGTTATATCACACAGATGTTTGTATAGTTATAAGATAAAAATATATAGGCACTTACAATAGTGTTGCACTGACCCCTCAAAATAGAATCTTCGTTCCTTGAGTTACTTTAGAGAACGAAAGAACACAGCAAAACATTGCTTAGTACAAAAACAAGCTATAATTTAAGCTCATCTTTTATGTCTTGTTTCGATTTAAAGCATTGATCATCTTTATCTCCGCGACGTAGTGTATACATTGTATACATATCAAGCTTCGATACTTCTGTCGCCAAAAATGTTGTTATTATCTATCTAAAATGACCTGGCACTCATTAACTTCCGTCAGTGCTCGAGTATTCCCGCAGCGTAACTCAATTTCATTTCACCGCTTTAGTTAAATTATTTCACACTTACATTAAAGAGACGCGGTAGTACAGTGGTTACAGGCGTCTTCCCGACCGGCGAAATGTTGACGGGTCGAGTTCAATTTCCGACAGAGACACATATTTTAATCATTGTGATTATCATCAAAATATTGATTTTTTTCGTGTTTTTTTTAAATTACCTTCTTGTCATAATTTTGTTATTAGTTTTTTTTTTTGGTCACTGTCGATTGATACTTTTATATTATTATTTCATTCAATTTTGGTTCTTTGCACCAACCAAGACTATGGTATTCTAATCGAATGAAGAATTTTTTCATACCTAAATGAAAAAACATATTAAGTATTTAGTAAGCATGTACTAAAAGTAGTCCAAATAAAAATCTTATTTGCTTCATGGTATTGAATTATAACATATGAAGAGAATCGAATTGTTGACGTTAATAACATAATCATACTTAAACAGGAATTCGATAAACGTGTTGAAACCCCTGATATGTTTTTCATGTTATACCGTGTAATTGAGGCTGGCGGTAAGGATTCTGTGCCAAATACCAGTAGTCTTATGCAATACTGTTCAAAATATCAAAAGTATCAAAAGAGGTACTTAGAAAAGTGTTTTCCTAAAAAAAAAGAAACAAAAACATTTATGGTCAGGGTCCGGCTTGAACCCGTGACCTTGCGGTTTTGGGAAAGCATCCTTACCACAGCCGCTAAATTTCCGTATACACTATGAGTAGGGATTCAATTTATTACATCTTAACTTCGCGAGTAAAAGTCTATATTAAGAAACATTTACCGACTAACAATAAGGGTCAAAAGGAATATTTAATGAGTGCCAGGTCATTGTAGATCAATAATACATGTACTTATTATATAAGTACATGTAACAACATTTTTGGCGACAGAAATACAATTATAATTGTATTAGACCAATTACCGACGTACCTCTGTACTTTGATTAGTAGGAGAACCCATCTGTGGATTATAATGATAGAATGGATCCGTATATGTTGTCTGGGGGACGGGCTGGGCTTGTGGGCTACACTGCCAGTGTTCTCTCTGTCTGCGTAGATCGTCAACCTGTAAACATTGAACATGATAGTGGGTTAACATGATTTGGTTTAACTGAATTCGTTTGGGTGCGATCTACCCTGCAGGGCTAGTCTTTATTTCTAAGGCAAAGGTCGAGCCTAAAACAGACTGAATCCCTGGGGTGTGGAATTAAATATATACACTAGTAGTCAAGAAAAAGAATAATTACTTCACCCGCTTGCGACCAGCCCTGCGTTCTGTAAAGGAAAGAGCCCGCAAACGTGACCGAGCACTTTCCTATCCTGAACACAGCACGGCTTTCCTATTAAGATAATATGTAGGGCAAGCCGGGCAGCATACATGCTTATTTCGTACACAGATATCTTCTCAAAGGGCTTGAAACTAATTTCAAGTCAATCAGAATGCTTGAATTTTGAATGCATCACCCGAGAATACATGAATGATGCCGATCTCAATTTTTTAATAATGGGTATTCTACCTTAAATGCACACGCTGTAAATATAATTTATTACCTCTTTTCTCAGTCGGAGAAGCTCGGATTCTTGACGGCTGATCTTAGTCTGTGCCTTCTCTCTGTCCTTTCTCTCGGACTCGAAGTCTTCAGTACAAATCTGTATCTGCGCTTTTAGAGCCTGGATTGTCTCGTCCGAGTCCGGATTAGACACGCCACCTTGTCGCTGTTTTAGAACACGAAGTTCCTCACTTAATGAAATCATGTTTCGGTTTGCGTTGTCAAGTTGCTTCTGCACCTATTTTGAACAAAAATATAAATTGTTACATACATCTAGGTAATAATATGTTAGTTAAGATCGAGTGAGTATTCATTGAGCCCGTGCGCGACGTTTCCAACAATTTCAAATGTAAGCCAAGCAAAGACTCTGACCAGCCTGTGCATCAGCACAGGCTAATCAGGGCCTTAACTTTGTGCTTTGTAGATAGGTAAGGTCCCGAAGTGTCTTCAGACAGTCAGGCATTTTTCTTATTATACTACATGGCAGTCAAGGTTGGTTAATGTTTATTGTTGGTCCTTTATACACGTGTCAATTTTTTTGGAAATATCACGCACAGGCTCAATTTTCTGCTTTTAATGGCTTATCGATAGTGGATTATCGATTGATTGATTGAATGGAGTTTTACGCCGCTTTCAACATTTTTGCATTTATATCGCGGCGGCTGGAGCACCTAGCAATGGATTCCTGGTATTTTTCTCACCAGTACTACCATCATATCCTTTCCTAGCACCCAGCTGCTATCTCACAATAGGTCTTCGATTGTCGAGAAAAATCGTTCGATGATAACTTGGTATTTATACAGCCAAACCAGTGTATTTATTAAATAAATGTACTTTTTCTCCGTTCCTTTCACATTTTCACGTTGTCTTACTTTAGCCAATTGTGACGAGAAAAAATCTCGCCCTTTGAGAAAATTCTGTCCTAAAATGTTCATATTTTGTTACGTTTCTGCATTAAAGAAATGAAATAATCGTTTGTTTATCGTGTAAGATCGAAAAGTCTTTCAATGCGTGAACAACATGACATATACGTATTCGTATTTGAGCCTGTGCGTGGGATTTTCATCAATTTCAAAAGTATGCTAAGCCAAGTCTGGCCAGTCTGTGCATCCGCATTGTACATGCGTTTTGTTGATAAATAAGGTCATAAAGTATCTAGAGACATTCAAGCAATCTTCTTATTACACTATTTGGCTATCAATGCTGCTCAATGTTTGTTCTTAGCACACACGTCAAATTGTTGGAAATGTCAGGTACTGGCTCTTTTTCACATTACTATTGAATCATATGATTTTCGGACCAAATAGAATCATCTCATTGGGACGATTCTAATGGGTTCAAACATCATAATTATGGTTCAGAGAGAAGTAAGCGACAATCTTCATTTGCTATCCATCATGAGATATTGTATTAAGCGACCCTTCCCATAAGCGACCGATTTTTGCTGGTCCCATATTTTGTCGCTTAACACAATTTTTACCATATAAAGCGGTCTGATTACACAATTAATATCCTTTGAAAAAGATTGATAGTTTCCGCACTCTCGACTGATCTTTTCATACATGAACGTGATGCATCATATTCATTCAAGTATCATTATACCAAACTTCCTGTTGATTCATTAAGATCGAATGAAGCATGTCATATAGATATCATGTAAATAAGTATATTTGAAGGTTACATGTTATAAGTGATGGGCAGATTAATCGATTATAATCGATAATCAGTTGGTTTCGGTTTCTGACTGTGATAATCGACTAAGAAATTTCATAATCGATTAATCAGTTCTTAACACATGAATAAAAGCCATTAAATTTTGTTTTCGAAACCGCCATAAATTTGATGGCTCAGCTTGAAACAGTGTAACTGCCTATATGTTTATAGGCAGTTACAACAATTAAATACCGAGCCATGAAGTTGGTAGAAAAATCTGCAGAAAGAGGCTTTAGAACATGAGTTTTAACTAAAATTTCACATTCTTCACTTCAAATGGTGATTTTGGGAGTGCTGTATTAATTTCTAAGAATGCGATTGTACAATCGATCATTAGTTGATTTTACTCTTATAACTATAAACCGATAATCGCTTGTGACTTACAGCCGATTGCCCAACACTTGATCATGTTATTCGCTCAGCAAATAAAACAATCGAACTTTAAAAATCGTTTCATATCAAAACACATAACATGTATTTTGATTATACATACATGTATATATCAAGTAGTAATTCCCCATAAGTTTAATATATATTGTCATCAAGACGTTCTTTCGCTCATTCTGATTTTGAAGTAAACACATTACGTTATTACATTATGTTATGTATAAAAATAAAATTTCCGAGCGAAATATACCTGAGTTTTCTGTCTATTGGCTTCATCGATATGTTTTCTAGCGTCATCAAGAATGTTGTTCATCTGAAGCTCGAACTCGCGACTGGCCGAGTTGGTCTGTTGTGCCTGGTTAGTCTTCAGCTCGTTTAACTCTCCGGTCAGTTGACTAACATATAACTCTCTTTGTTTGTTGTACTCCTGCCACCGTTTATTCATGTCTGTTATCTAGAATATGGTGGGAAATAACCAATTAGTTTAAAGTTCCTTTGAGGCCGATAGTCATGAAGATCGGCACAGAGCGACCTAATCACCATAAAGGTTAAAAGCTAAAGCAAAGACACTTTAAAAATAATTTCTATAGCAGAATTAAAATTCTTTTATTCAAAAAAAGGTTAAGTGCGAAAGAATCGATTCAGTTCAACAAGCGCTGGCAAAATAATGGTTCATTTTCTGACTGACCGACAAAAGATAAAGGAACTCGAAAGCAATGAATGGCTGGAGTCGCTCCACAGGCTTGAATTTCTTGTAATAGCAAATCAAAGTTTTGACTAAAGTTTTCGATATTTTGGGTTCTGAGAGCAAACACAAATTTAAAAGCGGTTATGTGGTCAAAGCAAGAGAAAGTAAATTATTGACTAACTGACTAATTGATTAACTTATTGATGGATATTGTAGTGATAATAACAATGATGGACATTGATAAAATAATAAATTCGAAAAATGCAATTTTGTCAATTTTAAAGGCACATAAAACAAGAGGACATTGATGGTCCTTAATAGCTCCCCTGAACCTAGATAGCTAGAAAATCACACTGTTGTCAAACAAAGATGCGAGGTTAATATCAAGCTGAAAATTGCTCCCCTGATCTAACGAGTCTTTAATAATCAATATATGTGGCTGTAACAGTGAAAAGAATGTTTAAGGAAACTGACATTTCGTCAAAGTCACCAGAAAAAAATTCTAACAAGTAATTAAGTGTTTTTAAGAGTCCCATGAAAATGAATTCTCATATAGGTAATACAAAACTTCAAACATATAAATTGTTCAAGGATAATTTTGGCATAGTATATTATCTAGAAAATTTACAGGATAAAGAAACTAGAAAATATTTATGTGCCTTTCGAATAAGTTGTCATAGAATACGAATAGAGCGTGGAAGATATGTTGGAGAAAAAGTTGAAGATAGAATCTGTGTGAGATGTAATTCATTAGAAAATGAAATTCACTTTTTATGTCAATGTAAGAAGTTTGATGAGGAAAGCAAAGTTATGTTCGATAACATAAAGGATGTTTTTGATGCTCACATTTGCGTAGATCCAGTCGTTGCCTTTATAAGACTAATGGTTAGTAAAGATTCAAATATTTTAAAGGCTATAGGAAAATTCATCAAAGATTGTAATATCATTTGATTAGAATGAACGTACGTTGTTGCACTCCAAACCATTTGTTTCATGTCCATGACTCGTATTATATTTCCATTCGTAATCATTCTAGTTTGACTTTGTGCGTGTTTTTGTGTTATTGGTTTGATGTATGTCTATGTGTGTGTTGGAAAAGGTGTATAATTAATTTAATGTAAGTATGTGTTTATGTGTTCATAAATATTTATATATGATTTGCCTATAACCCAATAGGGTAAATTTGCGCAATAAATGATATTCTATTCTATTCTATTCATACTGAAATATTTCTGCAAAGAAAAATTCATGATTGATGAATAACATATAGAAAATTGACCTCCGCCTGTTCAATACATACTTTTTATCCAATCAAAGTAATTTTGCGCAAGTTGATAATTGGCCACCAAAGGAACATTCCAGTGAAATTTGGTTGATATCCATCGGTAAAATTCTGAGAAAATGATTTTCAAAGTTTCAACAATATAACATATAGAGAAATGACCTCCGCCCATAAAATACACATTTTTTGTCTGATCACAATAATTCTCGGTAGGATGATATAGGATATTCCAGTAAAATTTGGTTGATATCCATCTATTAGATTCTGAGAAAATGATTTTCAAATTTCTACTACATAACGGTATAGAGAAATGATCTCCGCCCATAAAATACATATTTTTCATCTTATCACGATACTTTTTGGTGGACTGATAAAGGGTCACTCAATGATCTTTCCAGCGAAATTTGGTTGAAATCCATTTCTTAGATTCTGAGAAAATGACATTTAGAGAAACGACCTCCGCCCATGAAATGCATATTTTTCATCTGATCACCGGAAGCACGTACGGACGGACGGACGCACGGCGGACACAGCGCCATTTTAATAGCTCCAGTGCCCTCGGCCAGTGGAGCTAAAAATTGACGTAGAAAATTCCAATCTTTCCTAAGTCTTGTACTTTCGAAAACAACATCTTATCTTATATCTTATCTATTTGCTTCACGCATAGTAAAGACTCTGGATAGACTGTGTGGATGCAAAGACTGGTCAGAGTCTTTGCTTTGTGCCTATTTGAAGTTGTTGGTAATCTCGCGCACAGGCTAATTGTGGTTTAATGATTTCTAAAGATACTCAATTCCAAATCAATGAAGGTTTTTAAAAGTTTAATACAAGATCTCAACGCAATTTTAAGTTTCTCAAGGGTCTTAGATTCCCCAAGGGGACCTGAATTAGTGGCCGCCCCTTTCTACAATTTGTATCAATTTTCAATTATATAACTTGTATTTCTTACCTCTTGTACTCGACGTTTTAAAGCTTTATTTTCTTCATTTAGCGCTACAGTGTCTTCATTAACATCCATGGGAACTTCCTGAAATTCATCAAAAGTATTCTTGATATTTTTTGCGATATAAAGAAAGTTAAAAATTATAATTTTTCGTTAAATGAATGCGTGCCTTGAAAGGATAGGGCGTCACATTTTCGATCGACGATGGTGAAATGTATGTGTTTCTAATTTTTAATATGCATGGCCATCATTGTCATTATGCAAATGTACGTGATTCCTTCATTTCTATGCAATTCTTAGTCCAAAGAATTGCTCATTTGGTTTACTTCACGGTAATTCATCGCATCTTTGCTAGCCATGTTTGACGCTCACAACATTTGCAAAGACAAATGCTCATCAAACTTTTTATGAAAAGTATATGACGCTATCTTACATATTGTCATCTTTTTCTGAAACGTGAATTAACTCTATGACGTGTTTTTTTTATGAAATTCTTACCAAGAGGCTTCATAAGCGTCACGAAAGGATAAAATCTATGAAATACCATGTGTTCATTATACATGTAACAAAGCGTTCTTGAGCGCTTATATATTGATGTAAGCGATAGTTTTACAGATGCGCTACGTTACATATAATCATTGTAGTGCAGCCCTGCATTTAGGATAACAGAACGTGGCAAACTCTTTGGATATTATACAGTTAACAAAATCGTGAAATTGAATAGGTGAACGATGTTGGAATGATATTGGAAAGAAATTGAATGGGTGTATGTATCGAGTTTCGATTGAATGTAAAGGGAAGTAATCTATTACCTCCCTTTAATAAAATATTGTTTTTCTAGCTGTATTTTGAATAACGTTGTTGATCCTATCTCTTTCGGATGAGTTTGTAGTGTTTTGAATAGTTTGAGTGAATGTTTAGTGTTAAGGATTGGAGCACTGAGTGAGCGTTTTTGAACGGTTTTGATCGGAATGAGGATCAACTTCACGATATTATTAACTGTACAACATCCGCGAAAACTTCGTTATCTTACACGCATGCAGTGCATGTTTAGACTAGTAATTGCGCTTGCACACAATATTTCCCCGTTGGAAATTCCAGCGGTTTGGAAATTCCCTGTGTATTTTCCGACCACTTAATTAATTACCCTTTGTAATTAGATATGCTTTTTTTTGTTACAACCCTGTCACATACGACATTTGAAACATTGTATAGCATGTTAGGTGTTGTTAAAATTATCTAGGGAAAGCTAGAGTTATATAATTTCTAAGATGTATATTCGTCTTTTATTATACACAAGAAAACTACATTTCCTTTCTTAAAGATGACGAAGGCAAATCATCATCAAACATCGGTAGGGGGAAATAGTAAGCATAAATAAAGCTGTAGTTAATGGATTTTAGTCGACTATTGTAGAAAATTCTCATGAACTGCAAAAATTTGAATATAAAACGAAAAACAAAAATTGTCATCCCCGCATATTTTTGCACCTTTGAACAGATTAATCAAGGTTGCACAAAATGCTTTTATGAGTTTCATATTTGATTAGCTGGAAATATATATAGCTTTTTATATTATATTCCCAAAATACAAATTTGAGTTCACCGAGGTCAATTGTAAAACAGATGTTCTTGTAGACCTTATATTTCATTTAACCCTATCCTGTTTTACAAAATTTTGGACCTGTCCAAATTCAAAGGTTTTGCAGACGAGAATTGAAAGTGGGTTTAATTTGAAAAATAACCATTCAGTAGGGTAGAAAATAGTGCGGAAAAAGAAGAAATTGCTTGTCAGAAGCAATTTCTGCTTTTTTTCACAATGTTTTCTCAATCATAAAATCACAGACACGTAAAAAGCAGGGATTAAACAGGAAATGGTTAATATGCACCCTTTTCAAGCGCGGATCAAGAGGGGTGCGACAAAACTTAGACGACACTAATTTGAGTTCATCCTGAACCCAGGGCAGGGCAATGTCGCTGAGAAAAATTCTGAATCCGCATTATTTTTTTACCCGCCCGTTTACCTATTTCCCCATTACGAAAGTCAGATTTCATCTTCGAGTTTGCCCATGAAGCTGCTTTGATCGCAATTAATTCAACATCAAGGAAAGCGTTATCCGACATACAAGTACTAACATGTTCAAGGATCATATACGATTATGTCATGCGAATTTACCCATTACTAAGCGGAATATTAATGAGAACGATGCAAAAATGATCCATATACGAGACATCTATTTTGAATTTAGACCAGGCAACATTATGAATCGCAATCTGCTAGTGAACGCTATCTATATCTATATCCTGATTTGCGATTTTTTAGCTCGGCTGTTTTCGGAGAAAACCCGGGGTATCGCTGTTGCCTCCGTGTCGTCGTCGTTGTCGTCGTAGTTGTCGTTGTCGTCGTCGTCGTCGTGCGAAAACTTTGACATTTTGTTATATCTCTGGTTCTACTGAAGGCATTCACTTTAAACTTGGCACACATGTTCACCATCAAAAGAGCAACCTATGCTATCAAGGGGGGTAACTCTAGATGCATTTTATGCAAATTATGCACTTTTTTCGAGTTAGATTTTTCCCACCATCAAGCACTCGACAGCCGAGCGTAGGCACCCGTAGGCGGTGCTCTATTTTTAAACATATACATATTTAAGTCATGGCGACCAAACGCTGGAGCATAAAGGTTTTATATACGACGATTTGGTTTACAACCCATGAAATGTCAAAAAATGTATAAAACAAGAGGACCAAGATGGTCCTAGATCGCTCACCTGAGTCTCTATGACCCCTAGGACATCACATTAAATAGATAGACAGATGTCAAAAAGAAGATAATTGCCTAAGATCAAAACCATGGAACGTTTTCAGCGAAGAGCAAGACAGATATGCCTTTTTGCTCTTTGATTCTATGTGAAAAGGGATGCATCCAGGTGGACCCCAAAAGTGACCCCAAGGGTCTTGATATGAACAAACTTGTAAGAGGTGCATAAGTTGATGCTACATACCAAAAATGAAAGCAGTGTGCCCTCTGGTTTAGATTAAAGAAGATTTTAAAAGATTTTCGCTCTTTGATTCTATGTGAAAAGGGTTGCGCCAAGGTGGAGCCCAAATATGATCCTAGGGTCTTGATATGAACAAATTTGATAGAGGTCCACTAGATGATGCTACATACCAAATATGAAAGCTGTCTGCCTTCTGGTTTCAGAGAAGAAGATTTTTGAAGATTTTCATTTTTTTACCCTTCGTGCTCATAAGAGATAAAGGGATGCACCTGTGCAAAGCCCAAATATGACCCAAGGGTCTTGATATGAACAAACTTGGTAGAGGCCCACTAGGTGATGCTACACACCAAATATTAAAGCTGTCTGCCATCTGGTTACAGAGAAGAAGATTTTTAAACATTTTCGCTCTTTGATTCTATGTAAAAAGGGTTGGGCCCAGCAAAGCCCAAACATGACCCCAGGGTCTTGATATGAACAAACTTGGTAGAGGTCCACTAGATGATGCTACATACCAAATATGAAAGCTGTCTGCCTTCTGGTTTCAGAGAAGAAGATTTTTGAAGATTTTCATTTTTTTACCCTTCATGCTCATAAGAGGTTAAGGGATGCACCTGTGCAAAGCCCAACTATGACCCAAGGGTCTTGTTATGAACAAACTTGGTAGAGGCCCACTAGGTGATGATACACACCAAATATTTAAGCTGTCTTCCATCTGGTTACAGAGAAGAAGATTTTTAAACATTTTCGCTCTTTGATTCTATGTAAAAAGGGTTGGGCCCGGGCAAAGCCCAATTATGACCCCAGGGTCTTGATATGAACAAACTTGGTAGAGGTCCACTAGATGATGCTACATACCAAATATTAAAGCTGTCTGCCTTCTGGTTTCAGAGAAGAAGATTTTTAAAGATTTTCATATTTTCACCCTTTTTTTAAGGGTAAAGGGAAAGTTAAGGGTGGATTTCATTTATTTGAACAACTTTGGTAGAGCTTGACCCAAGGAACATCCCTGCCAAATTTCATCAAGATTGGCCACCTGGTTTAAGAGGAGAAGATGTTTAAAGAAATTGTGGACGACGGACGACGCACGACGCACGACGCACGACGGACGACGCACGACTGACGACGGACGACGGACATTCTACGATCCCAATAGCTCACCTTGAGCACTTCGTGCTCAGGTGAGCTAAAAATTGAACCGCAAATCTTTTGAACTTGTTTAATGATGAAGATCCTTCCTGGGGAAAAGGTATGGGTTGCAATGAAGGATGTGGTTAGATCTCTTATACTTGAACGACAGTGAACGAACAAAACCTCGGAACTACAGCTTTATTGAAGCTGTAGTTACGTGCTTTTGAACGTTCACTGACGATATATGTATGCAAATAATTGTGGTGATTATATTGATCTATAATTAGATCTTATTACTTATTTAGTCATGGCAAGACTTAGCCATGTACATGTACTTTTATTTGATGAGATGATTATATGATTTCACTTACAAGATGATATCGATTTAAGTCGTAGTTACGCGAGTTTGATCACGCATTGGTGAATTTAAGTTTTGGATAAAAAAGAATATGATTATCATATTGATTGATTTATACATAGACCTTACTATTTATTTAGTCATGACAAGACTTTTTTCCATGTACTTTTAATACATGAACTAATACGCGTAATACGATGCCACTTCGGTAGTAATATATTGTAATATCAAATTACTATCATGTTATACTTTTAATCATGGATACAATAGAAAATACTGCGCTTTAATTGATGTATTCTGTCCTTTACATCAGCAGAATTTAAGTTTTCCTATAAAACAACAAATTAACAACTTAATGACGTCAAATCTCAAATTCGTGACGATAATTATTAATTTGAAATACGCACGTGTACGCGAGATGATTTATCTTCTTCCTCTTTTTCCTTTTATGCAATCGAATTTTATTCTATATTTTTTGACGATAGGAACATAGGAACTTTTGTGTATTTAAAGAATGTATGTATATATCAATTTAAACTTATATAATTTCAAACTGGTCCAAAGTTTGTGAATATTGTAAATAATTTTAAATGGATTGCTCAAAATTAAAGGGGTACAATTTTGGGAATGAATATCGTGACGAGTAAAAGTGGAAAACGTTTCCGAAAATTTTTATTTATTTTTTTTCAAGTACATGTGTTTTTTTTGTTGTGTGTGGTTTTTTTTTAAATCAAATTCACTTCAAAATATTTTTGACGAGGTATTGTTTTGTTTTATTTCATACTTATTCATTTGGGTCAGATTGCGAACAAAGCGCAAGCTTATATAGTCGCTCTCAAACACTAAGTCTTTATATTTTCACGTATCTGACAGATACATGTAGGCAGTGACTTAAAGGCACTTCAAATGGGTAAACTGGGGTGGCTATTAATTATTTTTCCCAAAAACACACCCCGACGACGGAAAGGCTTGAACCCTTGGATCACGAGTCCAGCGCATGTTTTAATCAGCCACCTAGGCAGTTTTCTTTTCATAATTTGGTAAACCTTAGACGATATCATCCGGTAATTTAAACGCGCCCTGACTCGGGAAGTCAATTTTACGAAAAAGAAACCGTAATTTTGGGCGGCCCCGTCAGACGTTTCCGCCCATTTTCCGTTATTCTAGAAGGAAGTTCAAACAATTACGGTTTGTTTGTTACAATTTAATCTCTCATGTGAGCAGACCTGCATGATCACCTTGTCACGAATAAGATATCTTTTTTCTGTATTTTATCGCATTTACCCGTTAAGGTAGAAGGTACAATATGAGAATCAAACATTTTTTCGACCTTGTGTGACGAAAAACATCGAAGATATAGCTTAAGAAAATGCAATCTGATTATATTCAGATCCACCATATCGCCTACCGCTACAAGTCCCTGTCTGTAACGGAGAGGTAGCGTAGTGAATTCGAAGATAAGATTTTAATGGGATTGAATCAAGTATATTTTTAACATGTGAGTCTGTGCGTGGGATATCCAACAATTTAAAAAAAGCGCAAGGCAAAGACTCTGACCAGCCTGTGCATCCGCACAGTCTGACCAGAGTCTTAACTATACGTTTAGTAGGTAGATAAGATCTCAAAGTATCTGTAGACCATCAGGTTACTGTATATATAATTTTGTGGCTGTCTACGCTAATCACTGTTCGCTCCTCACGTACCTTTCAAATTGTTGGAAATGTCACTCACAGGCTCATATGATGTGTATAAATCATTATGGAATTAAAACTTCTATTTCAACTTCTTTAACCCTTTGCTGTTTAATCCCTGCTTTTTACGTGCCTGTCATTTTATGATTGAGAAAACATTGTGAAACAAGAAGAAATTGCTTCTGACAAGCAATTTCTTCATTTTCCACACTATTTTCCACCCTACTGAATGGTTATTTTTCAAATTAAATGCACTTTAAATTTTCGTCCGCAAAACCTTTGAATTTGGACAGGTCCAATATTTTGTAAAACAGGAAAGGGTTAAATGGATTTTTTATCAAATACCCATATGATGTAGAAGTAATGTTGGTCCAAACGAATTGCCAATTTGATTTTAACATTTCAACCAATCAGACTCTTTTTTCCAACTATAATTAAATAGACAACAGACAGTTTATTCTAAGATCAGGCTTTTCTGTTTACCAAAGCTTTGCATACTAAGGAGAATACCGTGCACAGCATGATAAGGGATAATAACAATAAGCTATAGCTACGTATGAGAATACTATTTGATAAGATTAAGCTGTTTAAATTGTTTGAGTTACACGTTATGTTTCTTTTTTAAGACAGCGTGACTATTTCATATATAATAACGTAAATTGTGTATGACCAGACTGTAACGTAAAAGACGTAAATAAAATATTACATCAATGAAACATAGGCGTCACTAGAATTTTGAAATATATACGCAATCAGAAGCAGAAGGCGACCACCAAAGAGTATATAGGATTTGTGGACTTTGACAAAAGATACGAAATGCTCGTAAATGCCCTCAACCCGTTACGATTTTTATGCCCCCCCCCCGTATCGAAAGAATGGGGGCGTATTGTGTTACCGTTGTCCGTCTATCCGTCCGTCTGTCTGTCTGTCTGCAAAACTTAACCAAAAAAAAAATTGCCAATTACTTCAAGGATATCCAACTTAAAACGCTCTTATTTGGTATGATGATAGATCTCTATGATACGCGTCTGCTGGTACCAAGGTCAATGTCATGTGACAAGGTCAAGGTCATCTGTCAAGGTCAAATTTTTAAACAAGAGGCCCAGGAGGGCCTGTATCGCTCCACTGGCTTTAAAATCTTTAGACTTTCATTAAATAAAGATTAATTTATATGAATACATTAACACTCCAAAATCTCCTAAGACCTATTTAGTAATGATTAAATGGTTCTGGTCCATATTGCACCAAAATACTCAATCACAATGAACCTGCAACACTTGACCAATCTTGTAAAAACATAAGGTTCAAAAGATGTCATTCAAAGATTCCGGGCTCAAAATAGGCCCCACCTGACATGCCCATATTAATGGATCAAACAAAATTTCTTGAACAATTTAAGTAAATAGTCACCCAAGAAACATTCTGGTTAAGTTTCATTGAAATTGGCTGAGTGGTTCCGGAGGAGATATTGTTCAAAGATTCTGGCCTCAATATAAGCTCCGCCCTGCCACGCCCAAATTTATAGGCCTATCAAAACTAAGCAAATAATTTTTAAAAAGAGACACTCAAGGAACATTCTGGTAAAGTTTCATTGAAATCAGCCAAGTGGTTCGGGAGAAAGTGTCATTTGAAAATTTCGGGCTCAAAATAGGCCCCGCCCTGCCACGCCCATATTTTTAGGCCAATCAAAATTTCTTGAACAAGTTAAGTAAAGGGTCACCCAAGGAACATTCTATTAAAGTTTCATTGAAATCGGCCCAGTGGTTCAGGAGGAGATGTCGTTAAAAGATTTCGGGCTCAAAATAGCCCCGCCCTGCCACGCCCATATTTATGGACCAATCAAAATGTCTTGAACAATTTAAGTAGAGGGTCACCCAAGGAACATTCTGATAAAGTTTCATTGAAATCGGCTCAGTAATTCAGGGGGAGATGTCATTCAAAGATTTCGGGCTCAAAATAAGCCCCGCCCTGTCACGCCCATATTTATGGACTAATCAAAATTTCTTGAACAATTTCAGTAAAGGGTCACCCAAGGAACATACTGTTAAAGTTTCATTGAAATCGGCCCAGTTGTTCAGAAGGAGATGTCGTTCAAAGATATCGGGCTCAAAATAAGCCCCGCCCTGCCACGCCCATATTTATGGGCTAATCAAAATTTCTTGAACAATTTAAGTAAAGGGTCACCCAAGGAACATCCATGCCAAGTTTCATTGAAATCCACCCAATTGTTTGGGAGGAGAAGATTTTTAAAGATTTCAAAGTGAAAAAATGCCACGCCCTGCCACGCCCATATTTGGGGGCCAATCAGAATTATTTGAACAATTTTAAAAGGGGGCCACCCAAGGATCATTGCTACCAAGTTTGGTTAAAATCCGCCCATTGGTTTGGGAGGAGAAGATGTTTAAAGAAAAAGTTTACGCACGGACGGACGGACGGACGCACGCACGGACGCACGCACGCACGGAAGCACGACGGACACTCCGCCATGACAATAGCTCGCTGGCCTTCGGCCAGTGGAGCTAAAAATTGCCGTTTCGGGGAAATTCGTGTTCACAAACACATCTTATTATAATTTGAGCGACGGTGAATAATTAAAACATCGCAACTAGAGCTTGAATAAGCTGTTGTAACAATGTTGTGATCATTTGCCAACGATATTTATGGCAAGAGGGTTTATTGGTTTTACGCACTTGAGTAATGTGCGTAATGGTAGTTACGCCCTTGATTAAATATTGTGTAAAACTGAATATTATTTGATCAAAGGTTAAATCACCAATGTGTCACATATTGAAATATCATGTTATAATCAGTAAGGGTTAAATATTGATTTATAAACTTATGTAATATTAATAACCCTTAACATATATAATAACCGGGTTTCACAATTTCCAAATTTCGACGTTTTAAATTACGGCAGATTTTATGGAGAAGAAGGCAAGAAAGAGAGAATGTGTGTAATAACAATTAAGGATGCGTTTTTACTATGAATTCTCTTTAACTTTTTGTTTCTATGGGATAACGGCCACATTTAACACTGAATTGCAGTCCGAGTATTGCGGCGGCTGTAACGCCAATATTACCACAACGACCTTTCCGAACATTAGGTCTCTTATCCAATATGGGTTTACTATAACCCATCTGTTGGTGCCGCAACTGGGGATCGAACTCTGGACCTCGCGACTGAGTGTTCTACACACTACAAACTGCCATGTGACAACTCCTTATACATGAAAGTGTTAATATGACAAAGGATTAATTAGCTTTATATTGGCTTACTCATTGGAAAAAAAAGTTATAACCATTCTTATTTCACGTTTGAATAAGCGTGGCATTTGTTTCTGTACCCCTTTTCATGGTGTTCAATAATATACTGATCGCTGAAATCGTTAGAAGACAGTATAGGCTAAGATCAGCCTGCACTGATGTGCAGTCTGATCTTAGCAATACTGTCTGCTTTCTATAATTATAAAATCTTTATTTAATGAAGGTAACACATTAAGAAATTGATCGAAAGACCAATTTCTTATTTTCAATATGGCCTTCAAACAACATCAATCCTGGAGCAAACATGCATGCATACATAATCCAAGTATTTACAATGTGATTTAATTATTTAATTTAATTATTGGGCGTTAAACCCGAGTAAGACTGGTTGAAATGTACCTCCAAAACCGTTGGCGCCGACAGTTTGTTTGAGAAATGAAAATAAAATTCAGTATGATAAAGGTTAAGCCGGTTAAACTGGTTCAACTTGATAATGTCAAGATTATTTGACCGAATATATCAACCACTCAAGAAAATTTGCTCAATAAAAGTTCAAGAAGGAAATGCGGACGGTTATTTTCAATACGATAATATCAGAAACAATGAAAGAAAAAAAAGAGCGCATCTGATTGGTGAAACGTACTATAAGGAAGTGACCTATATACTGAGGATCGTTCAAAATGTATCGATATTAGAAATTGACATAAACCTGTTACCACCGGTCTGAACCTGATAGGCGTCGGGGCATTTTGTGTGTTATCTCCCTTGTATATTCTGTGAATTAAATCAGAGGTGCCCAAAATGCATTAGTGGTCCTTTAAGAAATTTTCCTTGGATTTTATCTATGGTTTCTTTGGGGAAGTTGCGAATTCAATTTTTTGTAAATACAAAATACTTATTTATGCAATTCGTATATATGATAACTTAAGTTTTCAATAGTAAATTTGAAGATAAATATTTATTTTACAACAAATGTATCTTAGAAATTGCGAAATACTTGAGTTTAGAGCTTCGCTGTTAATCTTACAGTGCAAAGGAAATACAGATAAAACCCAACTTTACCACTGATTAGGACCCCGGAACCTCCTTTTGGAGTATTTCAAGGGAGAAACATGTAACCAATCGATAACCCTCATTCTTGTTATCTATTAGCAAATAGGATTGCCGACTAGCATGAGAAATTTGTCAAAATGGAATCATGCTGCACACTGGAACGAAAGTGTCTGCTCCTTATTCATACAGTGCTCAGGGCTGTGACTTAAAAGTCTTGTCGCTGGCGCCAAAACCTCCCCTAGGTTAAAGATACAAACGTTCATAGAAGTTATCAAGATTAAGTTAGCCGCTTTGTACGAAGACCTTAACCCGTTCCTTAACGTGAGTTGGTAAGCGATTCTAATCTATAGCTACGCCGTTGTTACTACAGCACTTGGTTAAGTTGTCGGACACCGAAATGTGAATTGAGAAAACCATCTTATTAAGACCCGCCTAATCTTGATTTCTAGCCGCCGTCATCGCGTAGTTGAAAGCGCGTAGGGCTGTCAATCTATAAGTCTCGGATTCGATCACCGACGCGGACACTCATCCTTTTCCTTTTGTCTTCCACCAAAGGGTTGATAATCGTAGACTTATGTGGGATAGCAGCGGGTGGCTAGGAAGGGATGTAATGGTGGTACTCGTGAGAGAAATGCCAGGAATTCATTTTTAGGTGCTCCAGCTGCCGCGATATAACTAAATATTGTTGAAAGCGGCGTTAAACCCAATTAAGAAAATCAACTTGGTTTCTTACAAAGAAAGCTCTCGGTGGGTAAAACAACTTAGTAATTACTGCTTATCCAAGTGGTAGAAACGAGGTTCAAGTCGAAAAATGACGAATAATTGATTTTGCCATTTTCTCGTTCATTTAACCCGATCCTGATTTACAAAATTTTGGACCTCTACAATATCAAAGGTTTTGCAGACGAAAATTTAAAGTGAATTTAATTTGAAAAATAACCATTCAGTAGGGTAGAAAATAGTGTGGAAAAAGAAGAAATTGCTTGTCAGAAGCAATTTCTTCTTTTTTCACAATGTTTTCTCAAGCATAGATCACAGACACGTAAAAAGTAGGGATTAAACAGGAAAGTGTTTAATCTTCTCAACCGACTATGGTGCCCTTTAGCACGGCACGATGAGAATTTGCAAATGATGAAATATCCTGTCTAAATCAGAAATAACACGTCGTGTATAACCTTCAAAAACAACATAACTTAGTTGTATCCAAAAATGCAGTTACCATCTTTTTGAACCGAGATGACGATATGTTGAACAATTCACAAACGCAATATTGTGGCGGGAAATTGCCTTAGCAATATCCGTAATCACATGTTTATTTCAAAGATTACTACCCGCCTTTTCATTCGCTACTAGGATGAGCCAATCTGGGGAAAGCCACGTGTCTTCCGGGATCCGGGTCTCGAATGAAATTTCAAAGTCCGTTAAATTCAAATTCTATCATTTAGTCTTTACGCGCCTTGCGTTATACAAATACAATTTATTCACCATTCTAACTGTCTAGGTCTTGATACCGACCGCTGACCTGAGTAAGCCATCATTATCAATGGGCTTTTGAGAAGTCCGTATTGTTGTATGTGGTTTAACGTCACTAAATACAGTATTGTTGTAATATCGTATCGTTTGGTGTACCTACTGAAAGCTTTCTCGTACCGAGTCACCAGGGCCCGAGGTTATAAAACTTTTCTCAGACTCAACTGAAAATTTTCTCAATTTTTAGATTTAAATAAATTTATGAAAATAAAAGACAATATCAATAAATTGTTGTTTATAACAACTTATTAATATTATCTTTAATGTTAATACATTAAAATGAGTTTTAAAACAGAATTAAAGCTATAATCTCAAACTAAAATTTAAGAAAATTTTGAATTGAACATGAGAAAGATTTTATAACCTCGGGCCCAGATACTAATTTCACCTATGCATACTAATATTTTCATTGGCATATTGGTGGTGAAGTATATCAAAATGTTTTGTCAAATGTCAGATGATAATTTGTTGAGATCACGGCGCCAGAATTGAAAGCGGACCGCGTTACCGAATTGGCTATGCGGGGTAGTGGCCTATCAGCAAATCGCACCTAAAATACTTTCTGGGAATATGTTACCTTTAAAAGCACTCTACGCGAGATCAATACCACTGTGTTACATTTTACAAAGTATTAAAACAATATGCGAGCCAAGCAAGCCGAGCCGTCTTCCACCGATGGGTCGATAATCGTAGACCTATGTGGGATAGCAGCTGGAGGCTAGAAAAGAATGTAATAGTAATGTGAGAAATACCAGGAATTTATTGTAAGGTGCTCCAGGCGCCGCGATACAACTGAAAGAGTTTTGAAGGCGGCGTTAACCCCCATTCAAACAAACAATCGAGTCATTCAACCTTAAATACCTTCCACAAATGATTGATTATATTGTAAATCTACTGGAATGCCGGATTGGCTATATCATTGAAACGTTTTATTGGCGATATTGATTTCCAATCGATATATTGACGTTATTGCCAATGTAGCATTGATCATATATGGAGTCCCTTTTGAACGAGGTGAACTAATAAGACAAACCTCTTTCCGAGTGGTGTCGGTTGTTTCCGTTGACTTAACGTTCGACTGTTCTTTCAACTTCTTGGCTAAATCGTGACATTGGTACGCTACGTCTTCTAATTGCTTTTGGAGACTCTCGGCTTCCTTCGCTAAAGTTGAGCATTTCATATTGCGAGCACTTAGCTCGCGGTTTAAATGAGACAGTTCCTCCCTAAGCTGTGTTATCGTCTGATCTTTATCGTTATCAGACGCTCGGAGTAAATTTTCTAGTTCAATAATACGAGATTGAAGATCGCCATTAGCTTGATGACTTTCATTAAGAGCCTGCAAGGAGAAAGCAAATATATTTCTGAATTAATTTGTAGGGTCAATCATTGTAATAGAGATTACAATTATTGTAAGGCTAGCAATTTCAAGACTCTACTTCAAATGGCTCAAGAGAACTACGCCCCCCCCCCCCCCCCATCTTCACGAGTCAAGGGGTATCCAATCGATAGCTTCTTTTCGATACATGTAAGTAGAACGTTTGTAACCCTTGGTTCGACAAGATGTACGCCCCCCCTTCTACGGACTGGCTCTTTTTAGGAAATTTGAGCATATTTTTGACAGAGGTAGAGATAAGATCGGGAAAGCCAGTCTAAAATCTTTATTTCTCGTTGAAACCCTTTGTTGTGGGTACTCATTGGAATCGTCTCGACGAGACGATTCCAGTAGGTACCCACAATATAGGATTTGTTCAAGAATTATTAAAATATTTTAATTTGAAATTCATAATACCCCCTCTATCTATAACTCTAATATTAATCATATTTTTTGGCTGGTTAGATAATAACAAGGAAGATGTGAAGGTCGAATGAAGTTGAAATTCGACCAAGATATCTTGCTTACATAAGATAAGAATGTATAAGTATAGAATGTAAAGAATATAATACAAAACAGCGATCATATTTATGGGGGAAATGCAATATCTTAAAGGATTACACTACAGAATCTAGTTTTAGAAATTTCCCTTTTCTAAAGAAAAACTTAAGTTTTGCAATACAATGCATCATTGTGCGCATAGTCACGAAAATCAAAATATATTTAAACATCTTCCCTATTCGAAACGCCCCAAACATTTTCTGACCAATGTATCAGTTATAGATAAAACTTGATACGAATTATGAAATTCATAATGTAATGCAATCCTATGCATGATTTTTTATTGCATATAAAACTTCCTCGTTTTTGCAACTCAATTGTGCACTGTAGTTTTGTAACAACTGCGCATATCTTTCAATCATCGCCCCTAGATTTAAACCGAGGGTAGCATAGATTAAAGACAGGACTACGATTATGTAAATCGTTCATGTTCTACTTTCATATTCATTGATCAAAGTACTATATTTATTTAGAGGGTTTAGAACCTAAATCTGTTTTCTCGTTTTAAACTAATTAACAAATGCAATGTAGTCTTTAATCATACACAATAACAGTGTAATCAGACCTCGTGCGGTCACAAGTCGACTTTCCCGAATGATTAAAGCCTGATCCGATAGCCGAAAATGGATCTGGGTAGTGCGTAAAGTGTCAAACCTAGTCACACTGCGCGGACCGCTCAGGCTGATTAGAGTCGAAATTTTTCGCATTTGACTGATTTTCTGATTCTTGAATGATTATTCTTCCTTCACGTATGAGAATTTTTGAAATGCTACCTCCGGTAGGCATCTACTGAAACCTTTCTCCTTTTCAATTCTTTATTTTACGGAGTTCCCAAATGGTCTTTTATCGCGTAACGTGGCATATATAATTGTGACCCGTCACGCAAAAAAGGACCATCATGGACCATCATGGAACCCCGTAAAATAAATATTCGAAAAAGAGATCGGCTCTAGTATAGGTCAACCGTTGGCCGCATTAAAAATATTATTTTCCAGGAAGGTAGATTGAAAATTAAAGATTCAGAAAATAAGCAAAGTGCGAAAAGTTTAGACCCTGGTCAGTCTGCGCAATCTGCGCAGTCTGACAAGGGTCGACACTTTACGTACTACCCAGATGCTCCCTTTCGCGTGACTGACGGGTCACAATCATATTCCTTTCCGTTCGATCGGTCTCTCACATACCTGTTGAAGCCTTGCAAATTCTTCAGGATCCCCGGTATTACTTGTTTTAATAACATTACGTAATCTCTTATTTTCACGAGTTAAATTATCAATTAAACTTTTAGAATTACTCGGAATATACTGTTCATCGTCTAATAACGTAATTTCACTAGAAAGTCCGTGTTTTTCCAACCGACTTTGTAAAATCCGTATTACACTTTCATATGCACGATTCTTTTTAGTCAAGGCTACAACTTCTTGTTTTGATTCTTGTAAAAGTTTTGACACTGTCGCGGTGCCTTCTCTCCGAAGTTTGTAGCTTTGCACTTCTTCTTGTAAATTCCGCACTAATATTTTGAAATGTTCCACTCTGTCTTTGAAAAAGTCTCTTTCTTGTTCGGGAGTTAAACTCAGGCCTCCCGGGGACAAGGAGCTCATTTGGCTCATGGCTGGGTGAGTTGATGGTTGATTATTGTCCGACATGTTTGTCTTTTTGTTTAAAAATAAATCATTACACCTGAAAATATGAGAACATTTTATCATCATTATTATTATTTATAAGCTACAGTTGTAGATTCAATGCTTTCAGAGAATGGTGCATAAAAGCATGTACTATTTGTGTGTTTATAGGCGTTTATAATGAAGAACAGTATTGTAATAATCATACGTCTTTGTCTGCTTCCGTGGTGCTTGGATAATGTTTTACATTCTTAAAAAAATCTACTCATGATTAGCCATTAAAGTCCATCATTAGTGAATCGTACGTAATTTACATAGCTCAGCGGCTAGGTAGCAGCTGCATTTAATATGTAAATATATAATACGTAAATCGTGTATTGTATAAGTAAAACTGAATATCTAACGAGGTTGGGGAAATTGATAATTGTCGAGGCTCTGTCAAGACAATTATCAATTCACACAACTGAGTTAGATATTGTTTCATACACTACACTACACTAAGTACGTATTATATCTATCTTATAACATCTTTTTGACTTGTTTTACAGAAGTGCAAATTTCTAAAAATAACCGCACAATAATGTCATTGTTCTAAAAATAACGAAGTGATATCATCATATCATATGGATGTTATCACTTTATCGATAATAATTGAAAGAATTTAAAACAAGGACATTGTAATGTACCATTGTACATGTATTTTACGTTAAATATTCACTTTGACATCAATTTTAAACATATAACAAGTACTTAATTAGACATGACTTTCAAGCCCAATGACTCCTTTCAAGGCAGTGTGTTTGTCTTAGAAAAGCCTTTCAATGGGGATCGATTGGGCTCGTGAAATTTAGCCTGCTATCGAAATAAAAAAAGCCAACACGCAAATCAATCGTGGCGAATACCTTAACGTCATATCAACATATTCATCGAAAATCCGAAGACTTTTATGTAGGAAATTACAGATACGCGGTCATACAAAAGTTTAAATGAGTGATTAAATGTCAATTTTGTATATATTGACCTTTGATCACCCACTTAAAGTTGTGTATCTCTCTCTAATTTTCTAGCAAATTTGCCTCAAAACTACTTGATATGCATTAAACAACGTGATGTGTTAATTCCTGATTTTACTATGATAAATAAAACTAAGAGATGTCAAAAGTTGTGAAACATTTATAATTAAAAGCAGGTCAATAGCCTATTCTTTGTCAATCAACAAAGGGCAATAACTCACAAGATATGATGAATAGAGTTATTGTTCTTGTGCACTGCACTTCTCCTCAATGACATCTATCCACCTCTGAAGTTTCATGGTTTTAGCTTGCATACTTTTTGAGATATGCTTCGGACAAAAGACCGTCTACAGACGGACGGACGGACGGACGGACCGACCGACAAGTGCTAAGCAATATATCCCTCTTCTTCGAGGGGGGGGGGGGGGGGGGTTAAATGAGATATCGTAACAAAACAATGGATTGTGTTAGGACAGTTGAGGGAAAAACTTACAGCAATACAAAACAAATGACCGCGAACATTTTTAACGCCCCTCTTGTAGCAACTTGGTGAAGGTCGCCATTTGTGATAATGAGTGAATTGAACACATTCAAATGGTGTTTATATATTCCAAAACAAAAATGATATCTCACCTTTTTTTCCAATATATTTGCGCAATTTCTTAAATCCTGCAAAATCTGACGAATAGAAACAATCCAATTTCTCTATGTTTTCCCACTCGTCGATGTTTTCCGTGTGTGTATTTGCTAGATTTCCCTTTGCGTAAATAATCTATAAATAGATCACGGGAATTTCCCGATACAACTAATTGTTCCCCTAGCCCTCATATCAACACTTCGCATGCTCGAAAACCGCACCTTAACGATTGACTTTGTGAATAAGGAAAGTACTGTACTTGATTAGGTCAACGAGTGCAAATTTATTTCTATGGCATTGATAAAATGTATTTGAAACGAAAGTCGATATAATCTTTAATTCTTTAGTAAACGTAATTTTCGATTTTAAAGGGAAACCCGGATGATCGGTTTTCGGACGAAATAGCCCGCTACCACTCTAGGCCTAATGAATTAAGGAAGATCTCTTTGTCCTAAACGGTTCTGAAAAAAAAAAAAACAAAAAAACATATATGTGGTCCGTCACGCGAAAAGGGGCCATCTGGGAATTCTGTAAAATTAAAGTTTAAACTGAAATAGATTGGTCGGAGTCTAGTGACAGGCTATACAGGGATCGCATTTCCAAAATTCTTTCACAGGAAGATAAAATAATTTATCTACATTTACAAAATCAGTTGATTGCGAAAAGTTTCGACCCTTGTCAGTCTGCGCAGTCCGCGCAGCCTGACTAGGATCGACACTTGACGCCACTACCCAGGTGTCCCCTTTTCGCGTGACGGGTCACATATATACGCATAGATTTACCTGCCTATTGATTACTCAGTGCGCAATGATTGTAACTGCTTTTAATTGGTAGTTAGCCCACACTTGAACTGTTGCGCTGAGCCATCGATTATTCAGGCTAAACGATGCCCGTTTTTGCTTTGAATTAAACTCACTTCGATGTAGGGCCTATAACTGGCGGTTCTCTGAATTTCGTGAAAAGAATCATAATGAAAGTTGACGTTATCGTCACAATTTCTAGTCTAACAGAGCCTCAGCGAATCATTTACAAGCCCCCGGGTTCGATCCCCGACGACGGCACTCATTCTTTCCAACTATTTGTATTCCACGAATGGGCTTGAAAACCATTGACCTATGTGGGATAGCAGCTAGGGGCTAGTGAAGGATTCAATGGGAGTACGGATGAAAGAAATGCCAGGAATCCATTGTAAGGTGCTCCAGCCGCCTCGATATAACCGTGAAAGATTGTTGAAAGCGGCGTAAACCCCCATTTAAAAAGTGAATCAATCTTTTAATCAATCACTCCGAACATAATCGATGGGATATTAATCGCTTCTTTTATCAACAAATTAAGCAACGAAGCAAGAATAAATTTCTCGCTTAAAAACGCAAAAATTCCCGTTTAGAAAAACAATAATTTGTAATTTTAATTAACAATTTTATCTTTTAAACAGTGCGATAAACCCCTGGATTATGATATCATCTTACAGGGCGTGGATGGTCTATGACAAATTGGCTTAACGATCAAACTCAACCCACACATCCTAAAATTGTTCAAGTTATGCCCATTTCATGAAAAAATCTGCCATAAATCAAGCTTTATAAGAAAAGTCTATTTGTGTAGGCTATTTGGTAAATCTTTCAAATCAATCCGTTTAGAATTAAAGTACAGACTTTTTGCGCAAGACTAAGTTACATGAGGGGATTTTGAAAGATTTAATCTAACTCGTCACTTGCACGAAAACACGAAAGCATGCACGAACAGTCAGAAAAGGAGACATAATTAGGGGGTTAAGAAATTGTTGAACTTTTATCGAACTTGATGAACAATCCTTCTTTATTTGACTGTATTCTGCGTAATAAATGAACTGGCAGGGCGGGGCTTAGCCGTGACGTAATTTGGCGAGTTTACTTTTCAGAAGCAAAGGTTCTTTCAAATGTTAGTTGGTAATCATCGTTAACGCGTGCAAATAACTGTATCCTAAAACCTAAAGGATTCACGTGCTTTGAGAGAGTGAACACATTTCATCGATTGGTTACCAAGGTCTCGTAACTTCAGCTTGATTAAGCTGAAGTTACGAGGATTTGGTTACCAATCTACGATTTAAGTTCGAGTTATTTATGTCGACTCTCTTTAGAAGAAGGTTGCTTTATATAAAAGCTGATTTACCTTAAACCTTAAGTGCAACGACCCGTTACTTAGGCTCCGCCCTGCCAGGACATTTATCATGGATTATACAATCATGTCAATGTTTATTTTCAACCCGCGAAACAACTGTGAACAACCGTTTGTGGCCATCTTAGTAGCGCGTAAAGTGTCGACCCTATTCAGACTGCGCGGACTGCGTGGTTTGACTAGGGTCGACACTTTTCCAACTTGGCTGATTTTGTGAATTGAGAATAACCATTCTTCTTTTCTGTATAAGAATTTAAGAAATTCGACCTAAATTTGACCTCTGCTGAACCTGGTCTTACTCAAATATTCATCGGAGTTCCCCATTCGCCCCTGTGCGATTCACGACGGCGGCACTCATTCTCTCCGTTTATTTGTCTCTCAGCAATGGGTTAATAATAGTAGACGTATGTGAGATAGCAGCTTGAGGCTAGGAAAGGATGTGATGGTAGTACTGGTGAGAGAAATACCATGAATCCATTGTTAGGTGCTTCAGTCGCCGCGATATAACTGAAAAAATGTTGAAAGCGGCGTACAACCATACTCAATCGATCAATCAGTCAATCAACTATTCGCTCCTATTCGCGTGACGGGTCACATATAAATTTGGGAACTGCGAAAAACTGAATATAGCAGGGGTAAACAGCCCTGCGTTCAGGATGAAAACGTTTGCCAAACGTTTGAGAAATGCCACCCGCTAAACCCATGCTTAACCCATGTTCCTACATTTTTTGAAACATTCGCAAACGTTCTTGAATCCTGATAAATTGTGTATAGAAAGAGCATAGAAGAGTATAGAAATATAAAGTAAGGTAAAAGTCATTTTACAAATTGCGGCAATTTAGAAAAACGCGAATGTATCGACCCCGGTCAGTCTACAGATTTATCAAAGTTCTACCATGTTAAAACCTTCAGAGGTACAAGAAAAGAGGATCAAAGCCAGGCTAAGATCTTTATTTCTTAACATAACCCTATGTTGTTGGTGCTCATTTGAATCGTATTGACAAGACGATACAAATGAGAAACAGCAACATTAGAGGGGATAGCAAAAAGTTTTGAGACTTAAATAATATTTTCTATCGTAGATGTCCGACGACTTAGAAAATTGCATGAGTTGATGCCTTCTGACTACAAATTTACCATTTTTGTGACTGACTGACTTTTTTTTTGCACAAAGGCGATTTTTTTATGAATCCAGAATGACCATTCTATCGTTCTATGAAACTTTTGGAGATATGCATTATCTATGTTGTATCCGAGCTCAGGTTTTTCAAATGTCCATCTAATTGAGTTCCCAGAAGGTCCATTTCGGATGACGGGTCACATATATATTTCTTTACAAGTCAAAAATATGGACCAAATACAAAACATGTACTTTTTAAAAACATACGATAAAATATTAAGGTGATTTAGTCGTTAACCAGGAAGTTCGAACATTTGGTAGAAATATAGTCCAATTATTGAAAGAAGGGACCTATTTCATTGTCTATCTTGAGTGATTTTCAAAAAAGATATAAATGAATACCTAGAATAAGGTCACTGGTACGCAAAAATGACAAATGAGACGAAATAAAATTGGAACATGAAAGTAGAAATTTGATAACCAATCATAAAACTTCTCATATTTGACACAATTTTCAAAAATTTTGGGAAAAAGTATCAGTCGCCTTTATCCCTTATATAATCTTTATGGAACGAATATAAAGAGCTGTCGATTTAAGACTAGTTCATACTTTTAATAATAATATTGAAAGCAGGGATCCATTTCATTGCCCAGCTTGAGTGATTTTCAAAAAAAAAAATAATAAATAAATAAAATAAAATAAATAAATAAATAAATAAATAATTTAATAATAAAAAAAGAATGAATTTTTAGTATGAGGTCACTGGTACGCGAATATGACAAATATCGAAATAAAATTGGAACACGAAAATAGAAATTTGATAACCAATCATAAAACTTCTCATATTTGACACAATTTTCAAAATTTTTGGGAAAAGTATCTGTCGCCTTTTTCACAAATATAATCTTCATGGAACAAATATAAAGAGCTGTCGATTTAAGTCTTATTAATACTTTTAATATTGATAAAGCTCGTAATCCCCTATTTTAGAGTTTTGATCTACATTATTGAAAGTGGAGAAGTCATTCTTAGAAGCAAATACTTCAATTTCTCTTGTTTTCTACTAAAAATGTCAGATCGGCGATGTTTTTTAAATCCTCATACAGTTAACAACATCATGAAATTGACAATAGATCAAAACTATTCCAAATTACTCGCACAGCTCTCCATTCATTCATTCCAAGCACTCACTCAAACCATTCAAAAACGCTCCAAACTCACCGAAAAAGATAAAATCAACAATTTCATTCAAAATAAATAAAGCTAGAAAAGAAGAGCTATTTCATTGACATAATTCAAATTTTAAAAGCCTGATAGGTTCTTGAAGAAATAGAAACCTATTTTATTACTTTTATACATATTTCATTAAAGGGAGGTAATCGATATCGCTAATTTTGTTCATCCTGTACAAAATTTGCGATATTGGATTACCTCCCTTCAATTTCACTCAAAACTCGCTCCACACATTCATTCAAAATCATTCCAAAATAATTCAAACTCATTCATCTTGTCAAATTCCCGATGTTGTTAACTGTACCTACAGCTTAATCAAAGCTGTAGGTACGAGGTTTTGGAATAACAACGACGATTATGCAGCTTCTTCAGGACTGGACAAGTCGTAGATCTTTATTGGATTTTGTTAAATTTTGTTTATAAATTGAAAATGGAAGCACACTTAATGCATATATCGTCGGTTAACTGCTAAAATCTCATAACTACAGCTTGTTTAAAGCTGTAGTTACGAGGTTTTGGAAGAAAATCGACGTAATGCATTTGAGTGGAGCGAGTAAACTTGAACTCAATTTTTGCTAAGAAAATTTAAAATAGCGAAGGTGGGATTTGAACCCAGGACCTCCCGATATCGACCACTGCGTTCTACTACTAAACCTAAAATTCATTATAAAGGCATTTTGATTCATGGAAATTGCATTTTAAAAGTTAAATCTCGCATATTTTAACGAAAACCGACGATTACGTTTTATAAATTTAAAGTATGTAAACATTTAAGGAGTATAAGTGATATTTGCAGTAATATACGCCTCTCAAGTTGGGTGTACTTGACCTAAAACTGAACCCGTCAACAACTTGTTTACCGGCTATACCTATTCAAATATTCTGCGTAGTAATTGAACTGGCAGGGCGGGGCTTAACCGTGACGTAATTTGGCGAGTTTACTTTTCAATAGTTTGGGTTCTTTCGAATTTTAGTCGGTAATCATCGTTAGCTCGTGCAAATAACTGTATCTTAAAACCTAAAGGATTCACGTGCTTTGAGAGAGTGAACACATTTCATCGTTTGGTTACCAAGGCCTCGTAACTTCAGCTTGAAAAAGCTGAAGTTACGGGGATTTGGTTACCAATCTACGATTTAAGGTCTCGAGTTATTCATTTCGACTCTCTTTAGAAGTAGGTTATTTCAGATAAAATCTGATTTCCCTTAACCTTAAGTGCAACGACCCGTTACTTAGGCTCCGCCCTGCCAGGGCATTAATCATGGAAAATACTTGACCTAAAACTGAACCCGTCAACAACTTGTTTACGACTATAGCTATTCAGATACGCACGCATATGGTATTATCCATGATTAATGCCCTGGCAGGGCGGAGCACAAGTAACGGGTCGTTGCACTTAAGGTTAAGAGAAATCAGCTTTTATCTAAAATAACCTACTTCTAAAGAGAGTCGACATTCATAACTCGAGACCTTAAATCGTTGATTGGTAACCAAATCCTCGTAACTTCAGCTTAATCAAGCTGAAGTTACAAGGCTTTTGTAACCAAACAATGATTTGTGTTCACTCTCTCAAAGCACGTGAATCCTTTAGGTTTTAGGATACAGTTATTTGCACGCGTAAATGATGATTACCGAAAGAACCCAAACTATTGAAAAGTAAACTCGCCAAATTATGTCACGGTAAAGCCCCGCCCTGCCAGTTCATTAATTACGCAGAATAAATCTATCCATGCTTTTATTAAAACAATTGACGTAAGCTTGCATAATTATAATTTCATAGATTCAATTAACAGAGAAAAACCAAATGCTTAGTTTTATTTTTCCTAGTTCCAAAAATAATCAATGCGCTTAGCCTGGCTCCATGTTGCTGTCCGTTAGTGGTAAATAAGGTACACCACTCATGATTTACTATTTCAAATTACCTCCCATATCCTCAAAACTGACACTGATCGGTCAGTCAGAGAAATATACGCTGAAAAAAATGCTTTCATTCTCTAATTGAATTGCTCATTTCTCAATACTTCAGGGCCCGAGGTTATAAAACTTTTCTAATGCTCAACCGAGAGTTTTCTCAAATTTCAAATTTAAATAAATGTATGCAAATAAAAGATAATTTGAATAAGTTGTTTAATAAATTAAAATGAGTATTTAAACAGAATTACGGTTTTAAACTCAAATTTCAATTTGAGAAATTATTTAATTGAGAATGAGAAAAGTTTAATAACATCGGGCCAAGATCAGTTGGACGGGAGCTCGTCTACAAAGCGATGTAAGAACGGAATCTGTGCATTATTAGATGTTTGAAACGTCATGGGTGATCCAGGACCTTGGATATACATGATAATGTACATTTTAAGCTCGGCTGTTTTCGGAGAAATCCTGAGGTATTGGATCACCTTGGCGTCGATTGCGTTGGTGTTATTGTTGGCGATGATGGTGGCGTTTGAGCTTGGCGTAGGCGTAGGTGTTGGCCTGACAAACTTTAACCTAGCCTGTTATTGAAGATATATATCTTCATGAAGCTTGGCAAGTGTGATCGCCATCACAAGATCCAGACTATCAAGGGGGCTAACTTTTGAAGCATTCGTGTAAAAGTTATGCCCCTTTTTCGACTTGGATTTTTTGCATTATCCAGCACCTGCAGCCAATCGTTGCAACGGTAGGCGGTGCTCTTGTTGAAAAATCCATCTAAACCAAAGAGAGTGTTACCAATTTAGTCAATCTTTACATGCCTCATTTAAAAAGGTTCGTCAGACAAAGGCTTTATCATAAGTTTGTCGACGAATACAATATCAACCTGCCAAACATACGTATCTATAGTTTAAGCCCTTATATACAGAGAAAACACGTCCGTTCTTTTGACGTGGAGACTTGAAAATAACAAGTGCCTCGATATCTACTACGCTACATGTAAAATATGTTAATTATTCTGTATTGTAAGTGTTCGTAAAAGTAAAGTCAATGATTTCTGGTGCAACCTTTATTTTGAAGTAAAAGAAATAAGATAAGAAATAAGAATTAACATAGCAATTAATTAAATAACAATAAAAATAAAATAATTATTTAATTAAATATCACTTAACGTACGCGTTGACCAGTATCTTCCATGCGGAACATCACTCGGCCATTTCCGTAAACTACAACACACCTCGGATGTATGTAAGGCGGATGGGTATGTAACGAAATCGTGCATTTTGTTAGGCGGAAACAGTGTAAGAAAAATTAGCACCTTTTACAGCAAATAACGGCTGAAAAGTCTTAATTTTTGAGAATGACGAATCATTCTCAAAAATCAAGATTTTTCAGCCGTTATATAAGAATCTAAAGATATTTATATAAGGATACGATGATTTCACGTCAGTGGCTTAAACGAGTAGCGTTGACGACGTCGAATGTTTTCACTTAAAGTTTCGAGGGCTAACGCCATTTTATCTGACGTCATCGAGTTTTACCAAGGGTTTCCCGTAATTTTTAAAAATAGTCCGTCTATGTACATCCGAGGTTGATCGTGAGATTGGCCGAGTGGTGTTTCGATAGCAGTATCTTCATCATGTTTCACAATGTTATCCCATGTTTTCTTATGTAATCTAAGGGAGTGACTTCCGAAACGTTCATGACTTCCGACACGTTTCGGAACTTTTACGGGTCCACTACCTTAAGAACAGATTGAAGACTCTGACAGTGGTATTTGACTTACATAATATAAATGTCCTTGCACTATAAACCCAATAAAAAGTACCAGACCTATAATCAGTTGGCTACGTTAATATACTTTGGCTTTAACCTATAGATCCTATAGTACTACAATGTACAATTAAGAACATCATGAAAACGATACAGTGGCGTATCTAGGACTTTGAAATTTACACGCATTCAAAAGGCGACAACTGCTGAAGAATATTAAAGAAAAATGCAATATGAGAACTGTGACAAAAGATAAATGCCCTCCGTCCGTTCCCTTTTTATGATTTGAGCGTTGGTGAGTGGTCGAAGCATCGAAACTACAGCTTTAATTTAATAAGCTGTGGTTACGATGCTGTGATCATTGATCAACGTTATTATTCAACAGAGGACTATTTCCTTTACCCACTTACGTAAATTGCGTAATGGGGGTTACGCTCTTGCGATAAATTTTGTGGTAATTCCATTCACAAAGTGAATGTACTTGCGCCATTTCTGCACAAAATTATAGATATTGAAAAAACTAATGCCTTAAACTATCAAGTCATAAAACAAAATGAAAGGCAGTTCGCCCTTGCCTCTTTGCGCTGTATTGTATTTATTGTATATTTCTTGATTTTGGTAGATCTATTTGAAAAATAAAAACAATATATAATTAGGCTATAATAATAACAATAATGATAATGATAATATTAAGTTCTTTACAAAAATAAGCCGTTAAGCCGAATCCCTATTTCGTCCTTGTCTTTCGTTTCATATAAGGCGAAAAGGGGGAGTTGTGGCCGAGGCTGCCGAGTCATTGTCCCGAGGGCCTCTCAATAGCAGCTTGTTATAAGATGTGGATGCGGGGCGCTCGGGAACTGAGAGGTACAAATGCATTTTTATACACAGTCTGTTTGCTTTTTTGGTAAAATATCCCCAATTTCGAAACAACAATCATTAATTTTTCCAATTTTAGAAATTTTCTTACAGATAATCATGATCTATCCCATTGGAAAATTATCTCCCGAAAGAACTTATTTATTAACATTATGCTTCATACATCTATTGAATCGGAACCGAAAGATATTTATATTTCATGTTTATTTGACTTTTGTCCATGTTGTACACTACTTTGTACCTGGGTGTAAATAAAGATATGTTCTGTTCTGTTCGGCAAGATGAATGATTTTTGAATGATTTCGGAAAGAAATTGAATGAGTGTGTGGAGCGAGTTTTGAGTGGAATTAAAAGGAGGTAATCCAACATCGCTAATTTTGTTCTAGATGAACAAAATTGGCGATATTTATAACCTCCATTTAATAAGATATATACGTACTTTTCTGTTTGCATGTCTTCGTAGGCCTTTCAGACACGTTAGAATCCACACCAGTCAATAAAACTGTCAAATGACTTGATCAATTTGAATAAAATGCTGATTGTCTTGGTCGATTTTGAAATTATTTCAATGATTTTGGAGCGTTTTTGATAGACTTGATTGAGTGTTTGGAATGAATTCATGAAGCGCTGAATGAATGATTGAGAATGATTGTGATCGGAATGAGTGTCAGTTTCACGATGTTTTTAACTGTTGACGCCCGGAAGTGACGTTGAAAAATGTATTATTCAGTAGCCACCTTATATCAGACCCCGGATAGAATGTGTTGGTTTTTTTTCTAAAGTCAGATAAAAACTTTTTATAGCGTATGCTTTCATTAGATAAGCAACGCATAAACATGCGGGTTAACAAAACATATACATGGATTTAACTTTAACTTCCTGATTTTATCTGTCATATTACAAAATATATATATATGAGACGGGTCACGCAAAAGTGAAAATTCATCGAATCGTCGCTGTCATGGATACGAAAAAGGTAACCATTTACGAATGACTCAAAGGAAAAAAAAGCTGCTTCAAATAACCTTTACTTATGTCAGTCTACCTCTGGGGATAGAATATGTCAACGACATCAGCGAAGGGTATTCGAGTCGAAAAAGGTTGCATTAGAATCGCCAAATGATTGCATCAAAGTCGCTAAAAGCTTCTATCAAAGCCGTCAAAAGGTTGCACAAAAGTCGCCGAGAGGTTGCCCTAGAATAACCGAGGGTTTGTTTTAGAATATCCGAAAGGTTGCAAGAAAGTTGTCGAAAGGCTGCAATTGATCAGTAAAAGGGTTGCATTAGACTAGCCAAAAGGCTGCATACCAGTCGCCAAAGGCTGCATTGGGGCAACCGGAAGGTTGCATTAGAGTCCTCAAATGGTTGTCTTTTTTCATTAATTCAACTTAAAATGAAGAATGTTTTAGTACATTTTTAATATTTCTAAGCCCATTTCTCTGATGTTTGGTCTTTCATTTCAAATACAGTAAATCGATATTTATCAGTACTATACTAATGCTATATACATGTCAATATGTTTCATTTCATTGTAGCCGAACGAATTACTTTAACGTTATTTTAATTAATTTCGACATGCCCCAGTATTGAACCGATCGTTCAAGGTTCGTTGCTTTCAACGCGATAAAATATATCCTCGATGGAATTTTAGAAACCCCTTTTCACGTGTCACCTCAATTGTTTTTGCCATTATCAACATTGGTATATAAAGGGGTTTTCCCATTTTATAATAATATATATGAGACTGTGCGTGAGATTTCCAACAATTTCAAATATGCGCATAGTAAAGACTCTGACCAGCCTGTGCATCCGCACAGTCTGTCCAGAGTCTTTACTATGCCTTTAGAAATTAGACAAGGTCTCAAAGTATCTGTAGACAATCAGATAACTTTATATTTACAGTAAGTGACTGTCAACGCTACTCAAAGAAAATTTCAAATTGTTGGAAATGTCACGCACAGGCTCATATAATATCTTTTGGCTTACTAGAGTACTGAACATGTACATCAAAAGGATTTATCAGTCAACCTTTTTTTCGCGTAAATTTTCATATCACAACTTCATTTGGCCAACACCATTGTTATGCACGTATGCACGCAAAGTTTTAAATAATATAGAGGATACTCGTGTGTTTCAGTGTAAGATCAATTTGTATTTCATTAATAAACAAGAAAAGCTATAAATTCACGAGTGGCGGGGACACGAGTGAAATTATAGCTTTTGTTGTTCACAAAATGAAATATCAATCGATTTTACTCGAAAAAAAAACACCAAACGATTCTTCTATTTCTTGAATGAAAAAAAAAAAAAAAAAAAAAAAATGAATCAAAATCTGAACATTTTTTAACATTTTTTCTAAAATCGCGTCATTCGACGTGATTGCTTTGCAAAGTTCTTGATGACGTCACTTATTTGGCTCTGCTTAGATAACGCCAGATAGGTTGAAATGAACGGGAGCGGGATATAAGATTTCGAAAATATCACTAGTTAGTCGGTGAGTTTATCAAGTGAAAATCTAATGTTATTTCTCGATTATCCGCCAAAATGTATTAAAATAGAAAGGGTACATGTACTGCTTGATCTACGCAACATCTCAGAAATTACAAAAATGCGAGACTTAGCTTTCTAACTATAAATAAAAGGGACATCTTAATCATTTAAATCCCCTTCAAAATTTATTTGAAACATAACGTGAAAAGAGACCGTCTAACAGTATTGACCCCGCAAAACCGCACAATGTGCGTAGCTGGCGATGGTTCAAACCTATCATGTTTTTGTTCATATTCTCTGAACAGATATGGAATTCCCATGCCGACCTTCCCATGCCGAACTTGTCTAACACGGGACTTGCTACATGCCGACAAATACATTTTTCAATGTCACTTTCACCCTTGACAAGTAAATACTAGGACAAATCTTGGAAAGGTACTGAATAGACCTAAAAGATCAATTAAAGCCTAATGATTGTATCAAATTGAAAAGGTAGAAAACTTTGTTTTCAAAAAGAAATTAATCTTTTCTCTTTTTTTCGCAATCAAGTTCACTTATATCCATGAAAATAAGGAATTCGTTTATACTCCACCAGGCACAAGATGACAAAAATGCAGCATTATTTAACTTTCTGTGTATTTTTGTGTATGTTTATTTTTTTATTTAAAAGGTAAATCTTGAAAGCCTATCTTAAATCCACGGATATTCTACCCCATTCTTTCAAAAGCCGCCTTGTACATAGTCATGTGAGATAAGGATTCAATATTCAATTCCTTGATCTCGATAAAAATGCTTTCAAAAATTTCTGTATGCTGAATTAATTTTTAGCTCTTCCTCGTTCTAACGAACCGGTGAGTACATTTGCCAGTCGTCATTGTATGTTAGGCTTAAACGCACAATACACACGTGTGTAACTACAGTTAATAACATGGTGAAATTAACATTCATTCTGATCAATACCATTCAAAATCAGTCGCTCAGCGCTTCAATGATTCATTCAAAACACTCACTCCAATAACTCAAAAATGCTCCGAATTTTTTCAAAAACCTTCAAAATTGTTCGAAATGATTCACATTTCAACAATAATCGATCAAATAATGACATGATGTTATTGGCGCGTGTTGATTTTTAAGCGTTTGATTTTTTCGTCAAGACACAAAATCAGAAAAGAACGAATATTTCATTAAAGGGAGGTAATAAATTATCGATAATTTCGTCAAATTGGACGAAATTATCGAACATGTTTTACCCACCCCCCTTGAAATTAATTCAAAACTCGCTCCACTCACTCATTCAATATCATTCGGAAATCATTCCACAAAAGCTCATGAAAGATTTTTTTTCGCACATCTAAACCACTTTTCTACGTTAAAACCCATTTTGAGCCGCACAAATGATACAAAAAAAAACAAAAAAAAAAAAAAAAAAAAAAAAAAAACGCGAAAGCTTGCGTAAATTGACGTCGTAATGACGTCATTTAGAATTTTATCCAACACATGTGTAAGACAAGAATAACTTTGATGGCTGTTCGTTATAGAATCAAGGTGAGCTGTTTTAGAAAAATGTGTTTTCAACCGGTTTCACCATTACATGGAACTTCAGTAATTCAAATAACGTTGGAGCGTCTTTGACAACGTTTACGTTGATTTGAAGTCATTGACTTTGGTTTGACGTCGCGTTATGTTTTAGGTAACAAAATTCGAATATAATTCAATTGAATATTGGTTTAGTACTTATCTCGTAGAATTCAGCACCGCCAAAATTTCTTTATAAAATAATCTTCTATGGCCTTCCTGCTAAATGGATCATCTTTATTCATTTTGTAAAAAGGATATATTCTGAATCTCGGCTATTTTCAATGGTTCCTAAAATGTCTTACAACATCTTTCATATGATCCGCGATCACTTTTGAACGTTATTGTTTTGAGAATTGCTATATTTGCACAACGGAAATAGGCCCCGAATGCGGCGGATCAAGGATTTCTATAGAGGGGGTTCAATGTAGGCCTAAAAAGTTTGAGTCAATAGATATATCCCTTTATAGATAGGGATACTATTGGACTAATTGTCCTTACTCTGTACAGCAGGGCCCCGTTTTACTAAACTTCTTACGAAAAATTAATCGTAAGTCAAAATCACAAATCGTACCTGGTGTTTTCATTCATTACTTGATTCTGCCTTGCAATATTTCATTGGAATCGTCTGTAGAAGACGATTCCAATGAGAAGATGCATGATAGAATTCCATATTTAGTTAATTATCTAGTAGCAACTTAAATGTTTGACTTACGCAAAAATGATTGTAAGATGTTTAGAAAAACGGCCCCAGAATTGTTTTATCTATTGAAATTAAAATTACTGTGGTCCGAACATTTTTTTTTTTCCTTAAAAAAGGTTCATTTTTCTTGTAATACAAAATTTTGATTGAGTTTTCCCATGAAAATGAAGTAATAATTGTACAGAAAGGGTTCGTTCGAACCATCCCAACTAACCCCCCCCCCCTCTGGATCAGACAATGCTCACACAAGTATCAAGCCCACCTAAGCACGTCAATCCATTTCTCCTTTATCATTCTTCTTTTTATATAAATATTTGACAAGACTCAATCGAAATTTACTTAATTACCCAAGTTATGTCATGTCATATGATCATTTTGAACGTTTCAATTAAGGAAGGTATTTGGATTTCCTATTTCACTAGTCATGCAGCAACACGAGAATTTTATAATGGGCTTGTATATTTACATTTGACAAGCAATTGTTCCTTTGATGTTGCTGTGTCATTGAGATAAGGAAAAAAAGTAAGAAAAAGGTACAGTTAGTAACATCGTGAAAATGATATTCACCTTCGTCAAAATCACGCTAAATCGCCCAATCGAAGCTCCATTCATTCCAAACGCTCACTCCAATCCCTCCAAAATTCTCCGAAATCGTAAAAGAAAATTCGAAATCGCTTAGTACGATCAACATTTCATCGAAATTTATCGAATTTGTAAACAATTACTTGTGAGTGTGTGTGTTGGGGGGGGGGGGGGGTCTAAGCGCTTAAGTGGCCCGTTAAGACACAAAGACAGAATATTTTCATAGATTATTTTGAAGGGAGATAATACAATATATTTTATTTCGCCCAATTAGACGAAATTATTATCATATCATCCCCTTCAATTTTACTAAAACCTCGCCCCCCCTCCCAACGCATTCAATTTCATTCCAAAATAATTCCAAAACCATTCACCTTGTCAATATTGTTATTAACTGTTTAATGGGGTTGTACATCTACATTGAACTTGTAAGCAATTGTTCTTATCAGCCCGATTAGCTCAGTTGGTAGATCACCGGACTTCACCGTGGGTTCGATTCCCGGGCCAGGGCACTAACAAACTAATTGTCTTTCTGATGAGTCGTTAAACCGAGATCCGAGAGACGGTGCTTTACACGTTAAAGAACCATGGCGGATCTCAGCAGTAGTTTCGTCCTGTATCCTTGCACTGTCCCTCGTAACAACTAACCGTTTTCGAGGGTATCGCTCATATGGACATGTGCTACGGTAGCGACGATCAATAAACGGAAATACACACACATGCAATGGTCCCTTTGATGTTGCTGCGTCATGGCTATAAGGAAAATAACAGTTAGAAAATGAGTATTACGACATGAAGTTAGTTATTCACATTTATCAAAACCATTATAAATCCCTCACTCATCGCTCCATTCATTCATTCATTCATTACAAACACTCACTCAAACCATCCAAAAACGCTCCAACCCATTGAAAAATATTAAATAAACATCGTCTTTCAACATAAATTTGGATAGAAAAAAAAAAAAAACCTCGCGATTTCACTAACATAATTCAAATTGTAAGCGTATAATAGGCTCTTGACGAAATAGGAAGCTACCTGTAGAACTCGTATGCATATTTTATTAAAGGGGGGTAATCAATATCGCCAATTGTTTTCATCCTGAACAAAATTTGCGATATTAGATGGCCTCCCATTAAATTCACTCAAAACTCAATTTCATCCCTAAATAATTCCAAAAATCATCACCTTGTCAATTTCACGATGTTGTTAACTGTATAAAGCGTCAAAAAAGGATTGCACCTCTGAAATAAAAATGTTTCGTAGTAAGTGGCAAAGAATATTTCTCGAATGAAGTTTATCTGGGGTTAAATTTAACATCATTGTGAAATCATCACAGGAATCCATCGTTAGGTGCTTCAGCCACCGCGATAAAAAATGTTGGAAGCGGCGTAAACCTCCATTCAATCATTCAATCCGAATTGATATCAGTTAGTAAAAAAAGGAATCATTTCATCGATTTCAATTGATGTATAGGGCATTTTTGAACCGTTCCAAACCGTGGAAAGGTCGCAATATGACTGAATTTTTTTATGGTGACATTAAGCCCCACTCGAATAAGATTATATACATGTATACTTTTAATGACTATGAAAGTATAGTCAAATAAGGTTAACTACAGTTAATAACATCGTAAAAATGACATTCATCTCGGTAAAATACATAATAAATCGCTCACTCATTCATTCAATCTAAACACTCACTCAAACCAATCAAAAACGCTCCAAATCACTAAAATAATAAGATCACCAACTAGATTCAAAGTATAGAAAGCTAGTAACAAAGCGCGATTTCATTTTCATAATTAAAATATTTCAAGCGCTTGATTTTTACTTGGAGAAATAGGAAGCTATTTATAGAACTTGTACGCATATCTTATTAAAGGGAGGTAATGAATATAGCTAATTCTGTTCCTCCTGAACAAAATTAGCGATATTGGATTGCCTCCCTTAAATATCACCCAAAATCTCTCCTATAACTCATTCAACATATTTCCAAAAGCATTCAAAAAATGATTCAAATTGTCAATTTCACTGTCGTAAGCACATGTCTATTTCCAATGGATATTATAATCCACATAAACTATAATTATTGTCTTTTTTGTCGCTCAAGGTGGTAAATCCCAATCCTCAGTGTTTTATATCATTCTTAGTCTGGCTCCCAGGCTGTCAGTTAGTGTTGAATAAGGTACACCACCATGTATTACTATTTCAAATTACCTCCCATATTCTCAAAATCTGACACTGATCGGCCAGTCAGAGAAATATAAACTGATGAGAAATTATACTTTCTCTAGTTGAATTTGCTCATTTCACTATATCAGATCAGTGGGACGGGAGCCAGTCTATACCATTCTACATGTCTTTACTTTCTTTCCCTTTTTTAAAGTAGATTCTAGGAATATACAAAGTACCAAACGCGTAGAGAACAAATGATACAATAAGAAAGTGATCGAGTTTTGAAAGATCAACACAAACAGATATTTGTGTGCTATTATTTCTCCTTGGCCATTAAAGAGAATTTAAACTCGAAAATAAAACATTTTTTTTTATTATTTACTAGTATCTGATATTTTTCGAGTATTCAAGAATAGTAAGGTGTGAATATTTACTGATCTTCGTTTAAACTCATTTTAATATAGCTACATAGTTGGTCCTCTATCATTGGGAAATACCGATTACGACTTTTCAGTGGAGATAATCTATAACTATTCCTAGAAATGCGACCTCATTTTAAGGAAGTTTAATACACTTTTTAAATATATGACCCGTCAGGCAAAAAGGGTTAGTGCGTAAAGTATCGACCTTGGTCAGACTGCATCTGCCACGTAGATTAACTTGGGTCGAAACTCTTTCCGCTTGCACGTTGACCTTTAACAGTGTTAACCGAGGTTTCCTAATGCTTTCATAAGGTAACCTCGGTCAACGTAAGATTATGAGTTTCGAAATGTTGCGGAAATGTTACGGGTCGACTACCTTAATGCAATTTCTGAATCATGAATGTTCATACTACCTCCCTGTATCAAAATTTTGAAATGCGACCCCTTGATGAACATTCTTGGAACTTATCATCTTTTAACTATCTGTTTACAAGTTTCAAGAATAAATAAAAATATTCAACGGGATTATTTCACTCCCGTGAGGTAGGTCATATCAAGCCTAGTTTACATTGACCACGGACGCCGTACGATATCCCAGCCTACGATTTCTTATGCGATATTTTTGGCACCGTTCGACTTAATTTTCTACGGCGTCTGTGTTCACAAACTCGTGCCGTTTTCGCACAATTTTTAATAAAACTGTCACAATAATCACTGAGCTGCCCGTGCGGCAATCGCAAGGTCATCTTGCGATCCCCACACGGAGACCGTGCTATATGTCTACTATTCACACTGTTAACCGTGCGGCCGCCGAACGATCATCCTATGGTACCGTAGGATGTTATGTAACATTCTTTTAGGCAAAGCATCGCACGGTGGACGTTTGATGTCTGTGCGGCGATCATGGGATGCCTCTACGACGAGTCTACGGGCTCCGGCCTCCGTGCGGTCTTACGATTTCTAAAAACAGTGTCTATTCTAGGATACAGAAAGTTGGGGGGGGGGGAATTTTTTGAAAATAGGTAACATTGCGAGAAAGATGGGAATTTTTGCACTTTCTCTTTGTGACCTCCCCCCCCCGCCCCTTTTTCTAAAAAATTCGGGGGACTTTTCAAAAGTATGCGATAAAATGTGCAATCCCCCTCCTAGAATAGACACTGTCAAATCTGTATAACTATTTTATCATACAAAATCGAAAGGGCCAACGATACCCGTAAAAACGTGCAATGATCGTGCTGACATCGTATGCCACTGCACGGGCATCGCACGGTTTTGGGGTTACGGCGAGGTACGGGCGTCATACGGGCTCCGTAAGCCAAACGTAAACTAGGCTTATTAATCATATTTAAAACATTTCTTGGGTAGTTTATGATACACATTTTGATAAGATAGACATATCCAGGGGAATGGTGATATGACGTAAGTGGTAAAATGAAAATGATGTAAATTAATCAACTTCTGTCATGACCTTGGTTATACAACTTAGAAATTTCCGATGATTCAAAAGATGAGAATATAATTGTAGAGGAGATATTTGTATAAAGAGATCTCGGGTTAAGGTTGGGATTTGTACACCAATATGCTATACTCATCTGAAAATTTATTGCATTGCCCCATTTGATATTCACGTTTTACTGCATTAAAAGCCTTTCGTCTGAGACCCCACTTTATAGAAAGGGCATATTTATTTAATAATTGTATAAAATAACTTATCGGCAGTGGCGTGGGATCAATGTTGGTTTGACAATCTGTTGGTTTATCAGGCAGATAAATGCCATTTTATGCCAACATAAAATATTTTATGTACCGCTGCTGCAAGGACTGGTTGGTGGCTGTTGGTTTGTCGGGCAGATAAATATATATATATAATACGTACTTAGTGTTTTGTATGGAAAAAAATATCTAACGAGGTTGGGAGAATTGATCATTGTCGAGGCTCTGCCGAGACAATTACCAATTCTCACAACCGAGTTAGATATTTTTTCATACAATACACTTAGTACGTATTATATTTATCTTATAACCTCTTTTTGTCTTGTTTTAGTCGATGTTTCTAACTTAAATGCTAGTTTCTAAAAATAACTGTATGATATTATTGTTCTAAAAATAACTATGTGATATCATAAAAAATATCATACGGGTTGTTATCATACGGATACTTGTATAGTTATAAGATAAAATACGTACTTAGTGGTTTGTATGAGAAAAAATATCTAACGAGGTTGGGAGAATTGATCATTGTCGAGGCTCTGCCGAGACAATTATAAATTCTCCCAACCGAGTTAGATATTTTTTTCATACAATGCACTGAGTATGTATTATATTTATCTTATAACCTCTATTTTTCTTGTATTTCGTCGATATTTCTAACTGAAACGCAAGTTTCTAAAGATAACCGCATTATGTCATTGTTCTAAAAATAAGTATGTGATATCATAAAAAATATCATACGGGATGTTCTCACATGGATGTTTGTATAGTTATAAGATAAGTGCCATTTCATGCCCACATAAAATCTTTTATGTATCGCTGCTGCAAGGAAATATTGGTGGCTGTTGGTTCGGCAGGCAGATAAATGCCATTTTATGCCTACATAAAGTATTTTATTTACCGCTGCTGCAAGGGCTGGTTGGTGGAATATTATATCGGATAATGCCCATTGCAAATATTTCTTGCATTACTCCATTGCGTAAATACATTTCCTGAATTATTCATGTTGAGAACCAGCCAATGGTTTGGCAGGCTTTTCTTCATATGATGGATCTTACCAACCAAAGGCAAGCTAGCCATTGTCATTTATTTCGTAACGAAGTAACAGCTGAATTCTTACCGTGATTATAATATTGTTAATCGTTTTATATTTGACATATCTTAACAAGTTTCTTATGGAACTTGGATCATGTTCAAAATGACGCATAAACATTCGACCTATGATTACATTCACGTAGGCCTATTCCAAAAATCATGACAACTTGTGGGTGGGATTCGTGAAGTGGTTATTCATTGATTTTCTTGTAAAAGTCTTTCATATTTCAGACTTTTCTTGAGAAAAAGGGACCACTTAGGAATTTGATGTCACATATTTTCTGTCACGTGAACGCCAATAATGAACACTATTTATGTTGATGATGACTGTAATGATGATAATAATTATTATATTGATAGCAACAATAACAGAATAGAAAACAGAGGTTTAAACATATCGAGTTTAACCCTTTGCTGTTTAATCCCTGCTTTTTTACGTGCCTGTGATTTTATGATCGAGAAAACATTGTGAAAAAAGAAGAAATTGCTTCTGACAAGCAATTTCTCCTTTTTCCACACTATTTTCTACCCTACACAATGGTTATTTTTCAAATTAAATCCACTTTAAATTTTCGTCTGCAAAGCCTTTGAATTTGGACAGGTCCAAAATTTTGTAAAACAGGAAAGGGTTAACTAAATAAATGTCGTTTCGTCATTCGAAATAAAAAGAAAGATATATTTTTTATTGCTTGTGTTATTCTTGCAGACTGACATGGTTAAATTATTACCCAAACTCATTGGCCTCTATACTGAGTAAAATTTAAAAAAAAATGTTTTGTCGTGACTTACAAATTTCACTAACTTTAGAATCTAGAACATGTAAAATATCGTGGCCCAATTACGCCCACCCATCTTGATTTGTAGGATTTAAAATTAGACTTGTGCACTAAATATTAAACTTATGTCTCATTTTGAGTCGAAGTGTTTCGTTATCTTTGACATTTTTCCCTTCAATAATATCGAACGCTTTACAATCAGCATGCATCTACGTGGGTTGTCACATAAATTCGTTAGCTTTTTTAAATGTAGATTTTCGATGCTCAATCATGAATTTTACAAATTGTTTTTATACATCTACACGATTGGAATTGAATGAGTCTGTGGAGCGAGTTTTGAATGAATTAAATTGGAGACACAGGATGAACAGAATTACCGATATTTATTACCCCCTTTAATAAAATATGCATACAAGTTCTATGATTAGGTTCCTAAAGAACCAATCAGACGCGTACAACTTCAGTTATGTCAACGGAATCGCCATTTTTTTCTAGCTATAGTTATTTTGAATGTATTTGTTGATCTTGTATTTTTTTCATTTTGAGCCTTTTTGAATAATTTTAGCGAGTGTTTGGAATGAATGAATGAATGAAGGAAGGAATGAATGAATAGAGCGATAAGAAAGCGATTTAGAATTTAGAATAATTTGATTGGGATGAGTATCAATTTCACAATGTTGTTAACTGTAATAGACAAATATGGAGCACGTTTAAATACCGCCCAATTTCTGTTTAAAAATGCAGCATGTAAATTTACACATCTTTTTCCTACTTAGATACCCTACTTCGCGAGAGTGAAAGAACTTTGTTGATTTTTTTCTTATATAACACTAATGAAATAGCTCTGGAAATGAGATTTCAACGGATACAACGCTATTTGTAGCTGTGAAAATGACGTCATGATTTATTATACTGCAAAGAAAATTCTAGCATTTTCATTGGTTAATGCTGACCTGACAAACTTTGCTATCTACGGCCGCTCCCATATAACTTCTAATGTTTCCCTAAGGCGCCTCGCCGTGAACATAGACAAAAAATCGAAACGGTAATAGCAGCCATGATTCTCTCGCTTCGCTGATAACATGACCCGAGTATACACATAAGGCTACAGGTATACAGCATGTCAGTGAATAATGTGCAAATAAGAATGATAAAGATGTCAATAAATACCTTTAAATTTACAAATATGTCCATAAGTGCCAACTTTCTCGCAGCTTCAGCCAAGAACCGCTTTCATATATCACAACATCGCGGAGTGTTGTAGTGTGACGTCACAACTATGTGTGACGTCACTTTGTATATGTTTTCTTTTCATAGGGGCGCATTGGGGGATATTGGTGGTTTGAAAGAATTCGGTCTATAAAATACCGAGGCCTTAAATAGGCAAAAGACAGATATTTAGCACTAAAACTTTGAAGTATAATAAATTCGTAATACGGTTTCTCGCCTTGGTATATGACGATTTATTCCCGGCAGTAAAAATGATGTCAACCATTATTTTTTCCAGCCTGGAATAAATCGTCATAAACCCAGGCAAGAAACCGCATAACTTATGATATCAATGACGTATTTAAACAAACGGCTATATACGTCAAACTGATAATCTTAAACAATGAACTTCAAAATATTTTTGGCGCGACTGTTTTCGGAGAAATGTATTGTCATCACCTTGGCAGCGTTAGCGCCGGCGGTGTTATTGGCGTTGTTGTAGACGTTAATCAACAAACTTAACATTTGTCATATCTCTGTTGTTATTGTAAATATCTTCATGGTGTGTGTTCAACATCACAAGAGTTATCAAGATTTTAAAGGGCGGGGTTAACCCTTAAAGCGTTTTTTAAGAGTACTGTAATGCTTCTTGTCGACTTTTTTTTTTATCTTATCCAGCACCTGCCACCGAGCGTTAGCACCCTTGGGCGATGCTCTTGTTTTCAAGTTATCGTAATTATTCGGGACATATCATAAATAACATAACGAATTTATGTTCATGATATACCAATTTCAATTGAACTCGTCATTTTAACCTAAAAAAAAGCGGCACTCATCCTTTACGACTATTTGTCCCCCACCAGTGGGTCGATAATCGTAGACCCATGTGGGATAGCAGCTGGTGGCTAGGAAATGATGTAATGGTTGTTCTTGCTAGGAAATATCAGGAATCCATTTTTAGGTGCTCCATCCGCCGCGATATAACGGAAAGATTGTTGAAAGATTCGTAAAACCCCATTCTAACAAACAATTAAATCCTTTCCTAACGCCCACCTGGTATTCAAGGTTTATGATTGACAACTCATTGGTTTGATCACACCTATAATCTTTTGAATTTAGGGAATAATTTTTACAATAATTTTTATAAGTAAAAAGCGTGATATAACATTTGGATATACGTTTCGAAAAAGGAAGAAACAAGCGAGAGCACTTGAACTTCTTCGATATTGGAGACCGCTTCAGATATTTGACATTTTTATCAAAATAAAAATAATAATAAAAAGAAAAGATAGAGTGATTTGATTGGTCAATTTTTTTCTAAAATTTGTTAATTGAACAGTTTGAACAGTTTATTCAGTAGATAATACAAGGCCACCGGCCCAAAATACAAGTCAATAGTTTTACAAGAAAAGTTTTATATTCTCTCCCTTGGAAAAGAAAATATTCAAAGAAGAAAATCATGTAAATATTTAAACGAACATTTCTTATCGGGATACAATGCTATAGGTACCAATTTATGTTGACTGCTTTTAGCACATTCGAATCACATCAAATTTCCCAATAGCCGCAGTCCGATCTAGCATAGAAATAGATATACAAACTATTTCCTTACCTTATCAGACTGTCGGTACAGACAAATCCATGTGACACCCAATTTACACCAAAGCTCTCTAGATTTAATGAGAAATCAAGTTAAATTTGTATTTCATATCCATGTATATGAGCTTCAATATATAAATTTATTCAAGATCACACATATAAACTTTGCGTAATTCAAAAGCTTTAAATAAGAAGCAAGCAAGTTCCTTAATAACTACATTGTCCCGAGACATTAGAATATTATTAAAATTGTCTTTTGTAACCAGTGTGAAATTAATGATCTTATTACAATTAAGCCTAAGGTGTTTATAAAGCTTGCATTCAAAAAGAAAATGAAATTCGTTTTCAATTACTTCTATTCCGGTTTTTTTGCAGAAGGTACATAATCTTTAATTTCTGTCTAGATCAAGATGTCTGCCTTTTTCGGTCATTAAATTATGGGTCGAAGTTCGAAATCTAGCTATCGCGTTTCTATATTTGAACGGAATGTCCAATGATAAATATAATTCTTGGGTAAGAGAGGATTTGAAACCAAGATAAGTGTCTGATTTGGACATATTGTTTATAGACTCTGACCACCTTTGTGTGTATACGTCAAAAACGCGGCGTTGGAAAAGCTTAATGAAAACAGATTGGTTTCCAACTTCCTGTGCAATCCATGCGTAACCGAATCCAAAACTAAGTTAATGTCGGGCAGTATAGATCCGCAAGCAAAAGTGAGTTTCGAGAAAACGTTATCACCTATCATTTTCTTTGTAAAATTGATCTTTGGTCCCTCACTCGATATTGCTGGTCTATAGCTAGTGTTTTGCCAATTCATTGATCAAATTGTCTAAATAAATTCCATTGTTGAAGTATGTCGTAATCCATTTTGAAGGATTCCAATGCAGTGCAATGCATGGGGCATACATTCTTTTTTCATTGTTTTATCTTGCATAATAATTATAACAATATGAAACTCAAAACAAAAGACGGACTGTCAAACAAAGAAAATGGTTTTAAGCCTACGTATTGCTATAGTTTTGTACACTCGAAGAAGACATTCTTACACTCCCATAATTGCAATTTCAAAGGTTTTCGAATGATGAAATTAACCATTTGAATGATTTTGAAATGATTATAAATGAGAGAGTGGGGCGAGTTGCTGATCAATAAAAACGATCCGTTATCATGTAAAACATGCAAAGATTGAGTACAGTAAGAACACCACGAAATTGACGAGATGAATGATTTTTGAATGATTTTGGAATGAAATTGAATGAGTGTGTGGAGCGAGTTTTCAGTGAAATGAAAGGGAGGTAATCCTATATCGCTAATTTTGTTCTAGAGGAGCAAAAGTGGCGATATCTATTCCCTCCGTTTAATAATAATAAAAAAAATACATACTTTTCTGTTTGCGTGTCCTCGTAAGGAAAACCAGACACTTAAAAATCCACACAAGCCAATAAAATCATAGAATAACTTGATCGATTTGAATAAAATGATGATCGTCTTGATCAATTTTGAAATGTTTCAAATGATTTTGGAGCGTTTTGGGTCGATTTGAGTGAGTGCTTGGAATAAATGAATGAATGAATGAATAGATGGAGCGCTGAGTGAATGATTTAGAATAATTGATCGGAATGAGTGTCAATTTCAAGATGTTTTTACCTGTAACTTGGTAATTTTAGCTGGCATACCTAGATCATAGATAAACGAAGTTTTAGACCAATGGAAATTCGAAGAATTTCAACCGTGTCAAGCTGTTTTGAAAGGGAAAGAAAATGGAAAATTTGTAGACAACATTGTGAAAATAGAGAGAAATTGCTTGAAACAAGCAATTTCTCTTTTTCTCAATGTTTCCCTTTCTAATATCTTCAATGCAATTAAAATCCAGTAAATGGGAATGTTATTACATAATTAATATTACATAATTAACATAATCATGTTAAAAAATAGAGTAGGGAAATGACTTATTTTTTCCTGATTAATGATTAATACAATTTTCATTCTTTCCTTTCAGAAATGGAGCTGAAGTCTATTGGCAATTATGTTGACATTTAGGCGTGTTTCCAGGATAGCGGATTTAATGCGTTTCAAGCCTTTAACAAACAAGCGATATTCCAGAAAGACAAATAGAAATATGAAAGCACTTACAAAGTGAGACGAAACAAACGCCCACATTTTTAGTGTCAATCGGGAACCCTCGGCGATTCTACGGAAAAGACCTCGGGAATAACAAGGGCGCAGCCATGAAAGCGCGTCATATCGCACGTGGGTTTATATGACGTCACAAACATAACTAAGGAAGCCGTTGCAAAAGATAAAATCAACGTAAGGTTAGAATTGGACATATTATAATTTGAAAACAAAACGCAGTGTTTTACTGCGTTTTGCTTTCAAATTACAACATGCCAAAATCATCTCCACAGACGATCGGAGAACATTAAAGGAATATACTATTCTTCAAGCGTATTAACCAAAGTACCACCAGGAGCCGAATTACCGAAAAAATGACCAAAAATTACTACACTTACGTCCAAGGTACTTTCCAGTTTGACTGGGTTACTGCCCCTAGATCTATCGATACTAGAGACGGGTATTTTACAAATTTTCGTAAGGTCATGTGACCCGGTAGTGACGTCATTTGATCAACGTTAAATGGAAGCTAGAAAATCGTAAAGCGTTTGGTTGCGGATTTGCGACATGCAGTTGATCGAAAAGCACGATGAATGCAGCGAAAAACAACAAATAATGAGTTGATTGTTTGTTTTTATTTCGTATGTTTATCTCGTAAAGAGCATATTTATATAAGCAACAGAATTTCAGTCCTTCCATTTTAAATAATGCCGCCAAATTTCAACGGATATCGACATGCAAGATGGAAAAATTCTTACGTGTTGTAAAAACTTACTTGTCGTGAAAAATACACATCCAATCAGATTGCCGTAAGATTTATACACTACCCGTTGTCTCTCACAGACATCGGAGTACCAGTTCACTTTCCAGTTTACGGAAAAGGCTGAATGGTGTTCCGAATGTTGTAGTGTGAGACCAATTTTTCACGAACCATCATTCCGGTAATGATACGATCAACAATCTCATGTTTCACGAACCATAATTCCGGTAATAAAACGATCAACAATCCCATTTTTCACGAACCATGATTCCGGTAATGATACGATCAACAATCTCATGTTTCACGAACCATCATTCCAGTAATAAAACGATCAACAATCTCATTTTTCACGAACCATCATTCCAGTAATGATACGATCAACAATCTCATTTTTCACGAACCATCATTCCGGTAATGATACGATCAACAATCTCATTTTTCACGAACCATCATTCCAGTAATGATACGATCAACAATCTCATTTTTCACGAACCATCATTCCGGTAATAAAACGATCAACAATCTCATTTTTCACGAACCATCATTCCGGTAATGATACGATCAACAATCTCATTTTTCACGAACCATCATTCCGGTAATGATACGATCAACAATCTCATTTTTCACGAACCATCATTCCAGTAATGATACGATCAACAATCTCATTTATCACGAACCATCATTCCGGCAAAATACGATCAACTCTCTCATTTTTCACGAACCATCATTCCGGTAATAATACGACCAACAATCTCATTTTTCACCAACCATCATTCTGCTAATGATACGATCAACTTCCTCATTTTTCACGAACTATCATTCCGGTAATAATACGATCAACAATCCATTTTTTCACGAACCATCATTCTGCTAATGATACGATCAACAATCTCATTTTTCACGAACCATCATTCCGGTAATAATACGATCAACAATCTCTTTTTTCACGAACCATCATTCCGGTAATAATACGATCAACAATCTCTTTTTTCACGAACCATCATTCCGGTAACGATACGATCAATAATCTCATTCATTACAGAATGCTGTATGTATGACAATTCCGATGATAGACTTGCTGCAATTCAGAAGATTAATTGCTTCTATGCAAACATCTACACCGTAGAACATCGCAAAATTGACTCTCAACGTGACGAAAACCATTCAAAATCACTCATTTCAGCGTTCCATTTATTGATTTAATCATCCTGTCAATAACGATAATAATAATAATAATAATAATAATAATAATAATAATAATAATAATAATAATATTAATAATAATAATAATAATAATTATGATGATGATGATGAAGTTACAGATTTTGTATTACCTCCCTTTAATTTCATTCTAAATTCGTGCAAAAATAATTCATCTTGTCAATCGACGATGTTTTTTTTTTTTAATTGTTTTATTGCTGTTTTGCTCTGAATGTGACCCGTCACGCGAAAAGGGACCATCTAAGGATGCGTAAAGTTTCGATTCTAGTCAGACTGCGCGGAATGCGCAGACTGACTAGAGTCGAAACTTTTCGCACTTTGCTTATTTTCTGAATCGAGAATGATCGATCTACCTTCCGGTATAAGAATTTTAGAAATGCGACATCTAAGTGACCTTTGTTGGACCCAAACCCTTTTTTTTTAAATCTTTTCTTTAACAGAGTTCCCAGATGGTCCCTTTTCGTGTAACGGGTCACACATGTTTTTTTTTAAACAAAATATGGAGGATGCTATACATTGAATGATAAATCGGACATTGCATTCTACTGAAAGCTCTTGGTTGTGATCTGCGTCTGCAATTGTCAGATACTTTGAATTGAGTAAGTTCAGGTCTGTTTACAAGTAATGTAAAAAAAAAAAATAAAGCTTAATTGGCGAAATTACTCATATGTTTCCCCCTTATTAAGCTAACAGAGTTCAAGTACGATTCTTTTCATGTCTTAAAAGATTTCCGACTTTTGTGTTAAATTTGAATAAAGAATTAATATGATCGATTGACGCTGTATAGCAAATGTTCTGTGTTGCCCAGGTTCTAGTTGAAAGAATAAAATTAGTATTAATAATAACTTGTGTCCATTTTGAATCCAAAAAATTACCATTTTAGAATATAATTTACTTCTAAAACTTAAATTGTGTGATACCGTTAGTAAGACTAAGTAAATGCGTGTTTTGAAGCAGTTCTAAAGTTACTGTTTTCCGAAATTAAGGGTATACATATAAGTTTATAGAGGATAATCATTTGTTTCAATGTAAGATAGATTTAGTGAACATCAAAAGCTTTTTTACGAGAGGAAAAACAGCTTTTTTTGTTCGCGAAATGAAATATCGATCGATCTTACTCGAAAAAAAAAAGGATTATTCGTTTTCTTTTATTTAAAGATGAGACAAAATAAGGACAGACTTTCTTAAAACGTGTGATTAAGCAAGTGATTGCTACGCAACGATCATGATGACCTCACTCATTTGGTTCCGCTTAGATAACGTCGAATAGGGTGAAATGAAAGAAGTTTGTAATAATTTCACTGTTTATGCGGTGGGTTTAACAAATGATAATCCACCGTTATTTCCCGATAATCTTTAGAAATGAGTTTAAGGTGGCAATTGACAGCGGCCTCTCGACTCTATAAATCGGAAGTGAGTTTTCGTTTATTTTACGGCTCTTTTTGCGCGTTGTTTAAAAAGACCGGTTTTCGTTAGATTCTACTTATGGAAATAACGTAGAATAATGATGGTAATACTTCATAATTTAGCTTCTTTTCAACATTTGATATCAACAGAATGACTGGATCATTAAATTAAGCAATAAAAATGTGTTAAAACCGTCATTCGATTAGGGGGAACACTGAAAAATAATGAAAGACTTTCTTATTTGCATGGAAAGGTATGCTGAATTTTTTACCAAATAAAGGAAAAATATGGATTATAAACATATCGGAAAATAAGAAAAATTCATTGATTAATTTCTTCAAAAAATAGTTTTATGTGGCATTTTTACCTAGTAAAATTACAAAAATTAGTGTATTTTTAACTTTTGAAACGAAATTGTGCAAATGCAATTGATCAAAGAGAAATTTTCTTGTCAATAGCCATTGTGTACATGTATAAGGTCTATCAAAATGTATGTGTTTTGTAGCTATAACCTAGTACAGAGTTTATACTAGACCTAAAACGAATATAACCGTTTTGCTGAAAAATGGCCTATTCCACTCAAGGGCAGATAACTCTAGCATGAAAACGATCGTGGAAAGGTACCTTCAAATTTTGATATAATGACTACACAATGTGAATCTACAACATATGTGACCAAGAAAAATGTTCATTGGGCGGAAAAAATTGACGCCTTGTGTCCATTGCTACCTTAAGAAAAAAAGAGAGAGAGATTCATGTATATGATCATTCGGAACATCTCTCGGCCAATCTCACGATCAACCTCGGATGTACATAGACGGACTATTTTCAAAGATTATGGGAAAAACCTTGGAAAAAACTCGATGACGTCAGTTAAAATGGCGTTAGCCCTCGAAACTTTGGGCGAAAATATTCGACGTCGCCAGCGCTACTCGTTTAAGTCACTGACATGAAACCGTTGTATACTTATATAAATATCTTTTGATTCTTAAATTACGGCTGAAAAATCTTAATTTTTGAGAATGATTCGTCATTCTCTAAAAGTAAGATATTTCAGCCGTTATTTACTGTAAAAGATATAAATCTAAAGAAGGCGCCGGTTGTTTCTGTGTTAGTTTTTCTTACACTGTTTCCGCCTGATATAATGCACAATTTTGTTACATACCAATCCGCCTTACATACATCCGAGGTCTGTTGCAGTTTACGGAAATGGCCGAGTGCATGATGTTCCGATTGGTATATGATAACTAATTTGTAAACAAACAACATTTTTACCCAAATGAAGCAATGAAACCCACGTTGCGATTTAGAAGGGCAGCGGGTATTTAGATAAGAAATGTCACGCAGAATAACTGTAAACATAATTCGAGTGCCTGTTTCCGATCGAACTGCTCAACAGTCCATTAGTTCTTACTAATGGCCTTTTCATGTCGGGTTTCCTTTAAAAAGGTGGTACAAAACGGAAAATGTATCAGTCTTTTATAGTCAAGATCACCTTATAGAAGAAGGACATAACATCTTAAAGTACTCGCGATGATTAATTCTACTTCTTGTCACCATGTTGACGAAAACGAATGTGTGGAATATATTAACTCAAATATGCAAAAGGCAGTATTGCCTGTTACAATCGTAATTGGATTAGAGAATGTCGTTGGTTTGGTTGGAAATATTCTGATCTTGGTGGTTTATTCGCAACAATATAACAAATGTAACTTTCGATATTTCGTGTTGTCAATGGCTGCTGTCGACCTCACCAGCTGTTTGACATGTATTCCCGGAGAAATATTTTCACTACTGAACTGGTATAGGAACGATTCTACGTGGATTTGTAAAATAAAGTCTTATTTCAACGTTTTCGGCGCAAGTGGGTCGGCGTTAATTCTTCTTTTACTGGCGTTCGATCGCTACAGAAAAGTCTGCAAACCAATGGCCTGGCAAATACAACCGTCCTTAGCAAGAAAACTAAGTGTTGCCGTAATTTTCTCTTCTTTCATTGTAGCAGCACCTGCTATCATATTGTGGGGAAAGCAAACTTATACTTATGAAGGAGACAACTTCAGGGTCAATGTTTCTGTGTGTGAAAAATCAACAGATATTACCCATAATACATACTACCATTTCTTGTACATACTTTGTGTGTACGTTCTCCCAATTGGAATAATGATGGTAATAATATGTATCCTTAATATTTTGATAGCAAAGGTCCTATGTTGTTCCAAGGGGGAAAATCCTGTAAGAATGTCCAAGCCTCACCTGTCGGAAATAAGCCTTAGTACAATCGACCATGACGTCGACATTACATGTAGAAATGCGTTCGATAGTGATAGTACAAGTGTGACATCTGCAATAGGCGATACAGATGCAAACACGTCAATAGTAAATGCACTGTACCATGGACACAGTCCATATAAAACAGACAGAATAGTTGATGTGGCAACTATTAATGTGCCTGGTTTATCCCTTCATAATGATATAAGCCGACGTTTCGCTAGGAATGAACATTCTTTCAAACGTGTTATCAAAGGAAGAAAACATTCAAATGCGACCCCCTCTTTGCATCTAGCAAATATGGCAGTCACAAGACTGAGTATAGGCAGATTTCACAAAACTTCTACCAACCAAACACGAAGAAAGACTGTTATCATGATAGTTTTGACAACGATTTTCATCATTACGATGACACTATATGTTATTCTTATATCATTAATTGCAGAACAGAATATTTTACAAGAACTATCAACTTCTCAAAAGGCCATGTATTTTCTATTTTTGAGGCTTTATTTTGTAAATTGTGCCATAAATCCGATATTGTATGGATTTATGGACCGACGATTTCGGATTGGAATTTGCAACTTAATAAAGCGCAGATAAGTGCAATTACATCAGAACAGTTCACAAAAAATATACCGGCTTAATGTTCAGTGATATATCCCTTATATTACTTGATTTCCTATATAAATGTATATTGACCATTTCTAACAGTTTCATAGTTCATTACACTATCCGTCTCGTGACCGGGCACCAATTTAACTGTTTCATCCATGCGTACTTATCACCGAATTGATGCCCGCATGCGAAATGACTTCATTATGTTGCACACTTAATTTAAACATACTGTGTTACGCGCTCTATTGAATGTTATCATAAAATCGAGTTTTCTTCTCTGAAAAAAAAAAAACCAATAATAATGGGGCAATGAAACAGTTATTACAGTTATTTTATGATGATTCCTAGAACAGTGGAAAAACTATTGCCCTCGCTGTCAGGGATGACATTATGAACTGTTGCTCTCTGCCTTCGGCATCGGGCAATAGTTTAGAACGTTATCCCCTCCACATCGGGACAAAGGTTACACTGTTACACGAAACACCATGAAATAACTGTATACTATTCTGTATAACTTACTAGTCATTTGTATCCTTTGTTATGAAACAGTGCCCGACTGAGAAATATCTAAATGTATATACCTGCAATTTCAAGTGAGTGATCAAAGATCAATTTTACATTGAAAATAATAGGAGATAATGGTTTCTCGGACCTCACTCTTTCTTGCGGAACTATATATAAAAACATGTCCGGAGTTTAGTTGTAACAACTTGATTACAAGAAAGGCAATAGAAATAATAAAACGATTTTGCTCCAAGCAAATCTAGACCTTGCACTTCTTTTATTACGCCAACGACCTTCAATATACATCCATTAGTAAAATTTCCTTTCCTGCAAATATAGCACGCTTCACACTGTTAAGTCGATGGGAAAAATCATAATCCCATAAATGTGCAAGAAGACGCTACACATCGTGAAATTGACATTGTGAATGATTTTGGAATGCGTTCCGAAAGGAAATGGGGTGTGTGTGAGAAACGAGTTTTCAGTGAAATTTAAGGGAGATAATAAAAGATCGCTCGAAATTAACGATATTTTTTACCTTCTTTAAAAAAAAAAACCACTCACCCTACAAGTTTCCAATTAGTGTGTCTTCACGCACTGATCAAACATTTTAAAACCCACACCACCCAATAAAATTGTAGAAGATATCATAGATTTGAAAGAAATTGTTATCGGTTTTTTTTTACAATTTTGAAATGTTTTTGAAAATGTTGGAGCGTATTTGAATGGTTTGAGTGAATGGATGGAATAAATGAATGTGGTGAGTGATTTAGAATAATTTTGATCGAGGTAAATGTCAATTACACGATGTTACTTATTGCATGAGAAAACGAACAATGTAAATCTAATGAAAAGAAAGACACACATAACTGCGCCTCTGGTCTGGTATCTGTCTTTATTTTCGCTACCTTGATTGAAGTAGAACACTTCTTCCCAATTTCGACTTTAGCTGCATTGAGGGAAGGAGAGCTCTACTTTCCAAATTCTAATTTTGCTACATAGATTGAAAGAGAAATCTACTTTCCAAATTCGAATTTCGCGCCCCTCTCTATATCTAACGTGCAGTCTAATATAGCCTGATTATTGTAGGTCCTGATGAGATTCTAATGGTTAAATTCCCTATAAATATATCTAAAGATAATCAACATAATTAACTTGAGACCGTAAAGCGAAGGTTGGTACGAGGCTTTGGCAACCCAACGATGAAATGTGTTCACTTTCTCTAAGCACGTGAATCCTTTTGGTTTTGGGATATAATTATTTGCGCTCGTTCACGATTATTGCCGACTAACTTTTCAATGAACCCAAATATACAAAGTCTTTCACTTTCTGAAACTCGTTGATTAAGTTAATGATTTTAAATTATTGCCGTTTTAAGTAATCTATTACAGTTTTTGAGAATTTCTTTTTAAATACCTGCTTTTAAGTAGCTTTTCTACAGTCGTAAAACTTATTGAATGATTACGAAAATACAATTTAAGGCGTAATGGATAGCCTTATCCATTGGCAACACTCAGTTAAGACATTATTTTTTGATAAAGGAAATTGCCTTATATCATAAATTCAGGGACATTTTGCTATTTTTTAATATGAAGCTTCACGCACTATATTTTGCATTGCGCTGATAAACTACCTACCATTTGACCACAAATATCTGGGTACAGTTTAATCTTAGTGATCAAACTATGTCCTTTGAGGATTCAGGTAAACACGATAACAATCACCCAATACCGTTAATGTCATGATGCTATTCAAAACCATCGTTGATGTATTTCAATTGATATAAAACAATCAGAACTAATGAAATTAAACCAAAACCTCTATAAAACGATCGCAAAATACTGACGGAGTTATTCGAAATGAAACCCGGGGCGTTGAAGTGAAAACCGGGACGTTGAAGTGATCAGAGTTTCCGCTACAATTGTGAGCATATAGTTATGTAAGATGAGTGTTGGTATACGGTTATGTTTCTTGGTATATTTGGTTGTGATGTACCATTGCATTGTTTGCGAGAATAACCACACCGCCAAACTCAAGGCTGTCGAGGATTATGTCACGCACTGTCCGTCTACCGCTTTGTGTACAAGAAATTCAACATTTTCGCTGTTCGTGTCGTGTTGTGGGGAATGTGACTGTGATGTTAATTGCTCTTACAACTGTTGTCCTGATGGACCACAAGACTTTCTGACACAAACAGAGATAGAGGCCTTAAAGAGAAATGATATCATTAAATGTCTGAAACCAAGTATACATGACGACGTTCTGGCAAGTAAGCAGTCTTATTATAAAATGATTGGAGCTTGTCCGTTTGGATTCGAGAACGGGACCATAAAAGACAAATGTTTAAGCTCTTTCCAGGATTTCGATTTTGGTGAAGGTGTATATAATATCCCCGTTACTGAGACTAAAACAGGGATCACCTATAAAAATCTGCATTGTGCTGTTTGTAACGATGCTGATACAGAACACATGATCACATGGAAAGCCGTATTGCTATGTTTCAAATTTCAGGAAAAACCTGCCATTAATTTCTTGATGCATTTAGAAATGATTTCCATTGAAGACCTTGAGAAGGGCTTCCAGCGATTGTGCAACGTCATCTTCGAACCTCCCACGATCAAAATAAGTAATATGACCGACATGACTATCGAAACCTGCTCTGGTGTTATTGACAGATGCAATGTCACGGGAAAATGGAAAGGGGAGTCTGCTGAGCGAGATTATGAGATTGAAACGGCCTGTTTGTCGTACACCTCCGAGTATGTTGGTTATAGAAACATTCACTGTTTTCTGTGTAATGGCGGAGATCTGGCAGATGCGACATCTTGTTCGTTAGTTTCAACTTTCTATTCGTCAGTCAACTATACGCTAGCCATTCAAAATGTGATTCTCCAAGCTGGTATGCCATGTAATTCAACGTCAATCTTCGATAATTCGACGGTGAGTACTTAGTAGATCAAGGTAGTACACCTGTATAGAAAAGGTGATGATATATTTATTTTTTTGGAAATGCTCGGTCTTCACTTTTTTAAAGCTGCCATCATAGCGCAGTGGTAGCGCGGCGGTCTATCATTCAAACGGTCTCGGGTTTGATGCCCGACGGCAGCTACAACCTCTTCATATATTGCACGCCAATTTGACACATAATAGACATTCTCTGTATTAAAACTTGTCAAACAAAAAACCTCAGGAAACCCTGGCGTTTCCCCCATTTTCCTCGCTATATTGATATATTGTAGCACATAGGGAGAATCCTAGGTATCCGAGGATGTTACATACACGGCGATTGTTTCATTCGGAACATCGCGTGGACTTTTCGGTACACTGAAAGTACCATGAACGTAAGTGTAGTTTTTGTTACCAAATTATAATATGCCTAGTTTAAACCTTTCGCTGTTTTTTTTTTGTTTGTTTTTTTGTTTTGTTTTTTTCTCAACGCCAGTTTGATGCTTGTGACGTAATTCATGACTGCACCCTTTTCATTCTCGAGGTCTTAAGTTAACATCTTCGTGAAATTGACAAGGTGAATGATTTTTAGAATGATTTAGGATTGAAATTTAAAGGATTGAGTCTTGTGTGAAATTCAAGGAAGGTAATCCAATATCGCTAATCTAATTTTGTTCAGGATGAACAAGATTAGCGATATTTATCACCTCCTTTAATAGAATATGTATACAAGTTCTATTAATAGTTTCCTATATATCCAAGATCCAGTCAAACGCTTACTATTTCATTTTTTTCAGTCAATTTTTTTTCTAGCTATATTTATTTTGTATGTAGCTATTGATCTTATCTTTTTTAGTCATTTTGAGCGTTTTTGAATGTTTGGAATGAATAAGTGGAGTGCAGAGGTAGCGATTTAGAATGCTTTGATTGAGATGAATATCAATTGCATGATGAAGCTAAATGTATTCCGTAGAATCACATAAGGTTTCCGGATTGTATATTTATAAGCGTGTTGTCACCGATAATGGCCTTTACTCGGCAAGCAAACTTTTGATTAGTTGTTGGATGGATTTTTGGTCGAATGGCTTTGTCAAGGAAAGGATGTAATTGTATTACTGGTGCGAGAAAACCCTGGAATCCGTTTTAAGGTGCTCCAGTCGACGTGATTCGACTGAAAAAAAAACTGTGCAACGGGGCGTTAGACCCCTTTCAAATAAACAATCAAAAGAAAAATTAGATGCTTTTCTCACATATTTTCTCCCTGAGGTATAGGCCAACCCGATACTATGTCTTTACATAGTAACGTTTTTTTTCTCTATTTTATAGGGTACTTGTAGGGCGCTGATATGTTCCAAAGGTTTCGTCTTAGTCGGAGAGAAGTGTGTTCCTTTCATCCAACCACGACACAAAACGTACCTGTACCAGGTTTACGAGGCTATTTTGACATTCGAACCCGATTTTTCAAGTCTAACAAAGAGGGTTACAACTGCTTCAATAGTCGACTTTTTCGAGAAAGCAGAAGAAAATTTCTACAAAGGGTTACTTTCAAACAAAAGTGCGGATCAAATTTATGTCTGCGATCGCCGAACATTTATCAAATTCAGACAGAGCCAAGAAGATCTTGTGAACACTCTTCGAAATGAGAGACGCAAAGTTTTATTCTTTGATGTGATGTATATGGCGATATCTTTTCGTATAACAGTTGAAGGCGTTGACGACATCTTTGCAGTTTTAGATGATTTGCTCTTCATTTATAACACAACCTCTTTAACAATCAATGGCGACAAAATGGATCGTTTTCCACGAATTATTGACAGAAATCTAGTTGATAAGCTCTTTGAGAATAAAACTGAACACAACCAGACTGGACAATATATAGATGCTGAAATTGTCAAAGCATTGGAACTTAACGCTAAAGATGAAACTGCGTTATTAAACAGCACGACGGATGAATCAGATGGTCTTGCCGTTGCCCCACTTGAAATCGATTTGTTAGTAATAGGGGAACAAGTTGTCAACAGATGTCTCGATTTGGCTAGGCTTGAAGAGAACGTATTTTGTCCGAAAATCAAACTTTTTCGTGACGAATTCACAACAGATGAACAGAGAGTATTTATAAAGAGTTTGAACAGTTACGTTAATCGAAATGAAGGGCAGTTTGGCAGTGGTTTCAAGGAATTTTACTTGTGTCGGGAAACATTTCAGAGACTTATGGGTGATCGTGACAACATAAACACAAGCAAAGCTGTTCCTATTTACTACGACATGCTTCTCTTTACCGGAATTATATTCCTTTTAATGCTTTAATATCTTTTTTCCCAAATGTATTCAATTTCAAAATTTCTATCCTTATTGCTGCTTCGAAAATGAAGGAATTCAATACTACCAGCAAGTCCTTTCGTACCGGCTGTTTTTTATTTTTTTTTATATTTTACTTGACGTTTCATCAATGTGTAATGAGCCTGTGCCAAACATTTCCAACGATTTGAAACGTTCGTTAGGGGCAAACATAGAGTAGCGTTTAAAGCCACATACTGTAAATGTAACGTAACCTGATGGTCTACAGATACTCTTAGACTTTATCTATCCAGTAAACGCACAGTGAAGACTCTGGCCAGACTGTAGGGATGCACAGGCTGATCAGAGTATTTGCTTTGTGCATATTTGAAATTGTTGGAAATCTCACGCACAGACTCTCTAACATTTTTGGTATATTCTTTAATATGGCAGTTTTGATCGTGTGCACGTATCGATTGTTCATCTGATAATTGTTATCCTCCCAATCATGAGATCACGCGTTCGATCCCCCCGACTAAGACACATTTCCTTTCCGATATTTGTTTTCAACCATAGAGTTAAAGATCTTAGACTTCGCACAGAAGGGGTATCGCGGTAGTACTGGTGAGAGAAATACCAGGGATCCATGGTTATGTGTTCCAGTCGCCGCGATGTGACTTTACATTGTTAAAAACAGCGTTAAAGCCTATTCAAACAAATGAAAAATCATCTGGCAATTCTTTAACACAATCGCTTTAGAAGAAGATGGGATCCAACACAGGTCATAATTAGTCACATGTCGAAGTGAAGGAGATGAGGTCCATCAGATGTTATATAGTCACATGTCGGAAATTACATACACAGTCAGGTAGAATGAATATTCTTTTTCCATTTATTTGCATAGTGCACAAATGTTCGACCGAAGGTCTTGTATCCGTTTTTGTCTAGATATTTCTAGAAGAATTTCTATTCGAAAAGCAACTTATTGAACTGGCTCCCTTCGTCGTTATATGATTAGTTAACAAGAGAAGCATTTTTCATTGCTCTTAGAAGTATGACAATTTTAACCATTATGCTTCATATTTTATTGACTAATAATTAAGCTAGTGGACCCGTAATAGTTTTGCAAGGTCTCAGAAGTAATGAACTTTAACATTCTTAACCGAGGTTTCCTAATGACTTTCATTAGGAAACCTCGGTTAACAATGTGAAAGAATATGTGGTCAGAAATGTTGCGGAACTATTACGGGTCCACTACCTTAAAGTACGCCACTCATATCGTCGATGAGCTACCAAAACCCAGTAACTCGATCATATTCGAGGGGGTTGGTCGCCAACCCACGAAATTTAGTTTAATCCAAGGTTAAATGACATACGGTATATGATTTTATCATTGGGTAGAAATTGTGTAAAATTATAAACAGTCTTACAAGAAAGTTAATATCAAAGGCCAACTTTACAATGCAAAGGTTAATCACGTTTATAATTCTGAACGGTGAAATATCACCGGCTTTGAACCATTAAAGTCGGTTTGTTTATAATCAATGCATCATTATATGAATAATTTAAACGAATATTGTGATTAATCCCTTTTCGGGAATAAGAGTTGTTCCAATCAACAATACGATCAGCGGATAGCATTCAATCAAGGATAGTTGTTCTTACTTAAATATTACGTAGCTAGCAAGCAAAAATCGAGCTTCTGTCGTCGATATAAAGGCAAAGCAGCCTGTCGACTATCCACCAGTGGCCCGCGTTAACTGAATTTTTTGGGGGGACCAATGCTTCATCGTAATTAAACATTTTGATGCTTATAGGCTTTGTCAGATTATTCTTACTCAGTGGATATACTGTGTAATTAAATAAAAAAAAAATGGTGTGAATATTTCACAGTTACAATGCAATACTCCATTTAACAAGTATTCATGAAAAATCTCCTACGCATATTTATGTAGCACCTACTATTTTTACATGATTTCGGATTCTACATACGTATATGCCCGTATTTTACTTATTTGACATGGACCTGTATGGGATCGTTGCTTTAATAACGACCTGTATGGGGTCGTTGCTTTAATAACGCTTTGTATGGGATAGTTGCTTTAATAACGCTTTGTATGGGATAGTTGCTTCAATAACTACCTGTATGGGATAGTTGCTTTAAAGCTGCTCTTTCACAGTTTTTCATTGAAATAATACAAATCTTATTCTTAGATTCTGAAATGAGTGTATTTTTAGATGATTAAGAATGGCCCAATGGCATTGGCACTAAAAACAATGTATTTCAATAATTTCAAAAATATTTTTTTCAAAGCAGCAAGATCAGTAAGGGATCCAATCTCTTAATTTCGAGTCTATAAATTTCAAAATCGTTCTTTTCGGTGAATAATCTTTCATTTTTTGGTTGTATTGATATGAACTTTCTAGCTGTCAAATACTCATACCTAATCTTTGATTGAATAAGACAAACATGTGGAATGCACGTGCCTAAATAGTTGGCTCGAAAATGAAGAATTATTTTTTAGAAGTTAGTAGATGCTTTATTTTTTCAGAATGAATTTCGCTGATTTCAGAAATATCTGTCTTTCTTTCCATTCATTTCCAGATTGAATCTTATAATTTCAAAGGCTTCAACATGATGAGATGGTTACTTCCGATTTATTTTACAAAAAATTTCATAAATCACATTTTCCAAATCTGTGAAAGAGCAGCTTTAATAAACCCCACTTTCACATTCTACCCCATTATAGAAAAAAACATGTACATGTATTACATTTGATACCGTAAGTAGTATATATCAGGCGAAATCACGCGCAGTGTGTTGAATGTCTTTTACTGAATTCACCTAAAACTATACAAAATAAAAAAAGAACATGTAAATACAACTGATACTGCTGTGACTATTTGCTGGTGAAATTAAGTGCAATGTCGAGTAGAACTTTTCCAATACATATATTTATTTATATTTATATTTTCTAAACTGTAAAAATCAATGTCAAGTCAATACAATCGGTCTATACTAGGTGCTGGTTTGTAATTTACACGATGCCACTACACCGAAGGTAATATACTAGAAATACCGTAAAAGCTCTATAACAACACCGGGGATAAATAAGAAAAATCGTGTTTCTAATAAAAGTGGGTGGGGATTTGATAAGAAGTTACAGTTGTTAAGACGTGGAAAAATGGCCAAAAATGCTACGGCATTTTTAGCCATTCTTCCACGTCTTCATAACTGTAAATCTCCAGTATTGATTACAGGCATGTCGAATAAGCTATGGTACAGTACACTCAGAAAATCAAAGAAAAAACGTAAAGCAATTCACTTATTTAGGCTTTGAATTAAAGCAAAAGTTAAACATTTTGTTCGGAAAAGTAACATTTACCCTCCGTTAAAAACATCGTGACATCGATTTGATCAGGTATTGGGCTTATTGAAGACTTTGATTTTTCCGAAAAGCATACAAAAAGTGGTAAATATTTACGTCCGAAGTAGGGGGTGGGTTATATCTAAGCATGGAACTCTATTAGAACTTTTACGGTAATCAAAGGTTTATGTACATAGATGCTCAAGTTTGAGTGAATAATCAAAGGTCAATTTTTTCTATACGCTGTATAGACAAAATTGACCTTTGTTCACTCACTTAAACTTGTTCATCTATAAATGTTTAATTTAACAAGTAGAAGCATCTGACCTACAATTGAATACCTCAAATACGTTATATTCTTTGTAAGCAATGAATGACATTTGTTTCTTCTCATTTTGTGTTAGGCTTACTTCAGAAAAAAAACTAAGAAGCTCTATTTATTCGTTCTTAAAATGTCCATTGCATTTATTGAAGTTAAAATAAGATAACGAAAATAAGCATACGTTGAATATGTCCTCTATAACTTTTTTTCAGGAATTTGGTGAAATGTCACTAAAGTATTTAATCTCTGCAGTGTGCTCTTAATTGGAAAACGTCTTATATTTTCCAAGACAAAAAGGTAATCTTAAATTTACAAAGCACCATATAAGGAAATAAGCCTTATTTTTACCCGATCTGATTTTTGAAGGCCTGTTAGTCATACTTTTTGTGTTGTGGGCAGGTTTATTGAAATCCCTGTATCACTATCGAACAATTTTCGTGAATTGTTCAAAAGCACCATAAGTGAGTCACAAAATGGCGATTCAGAAACGTTATTTTATCATTTAACACTAAATATACGATAATATCCTAATAATTGAAAAAGGTCTATAGCGTAAAAACACGAATACGTCATATGATAATAATGTTCCTACACTGTGTACTCAAGCAGCGTTGAAAACTTGTTTTCGTCTCCATAATTGGCGTTCAGGGTTACTTTAGCTTCTTTTCCGCGGAGTTCTTCTAGATCTAGATGACCTTTCCAGATGTTTCCGTCGGATTTCGTCAGGTGGGTCCACTTTCCATCAGCAACTACAGCTACGGCATTCGCATTTGGAACGAACACGTCAAAATTGACGTCAGACAGGCACGTGGCTTGGTGAAGGCTGATTGGCTCCTTCATTGAACAGCCTTGTTTCCATTGGGCGTACTGTTTCGGGTAAACGACAGGTGCGCTCGTGATCTTCTTGCAGTTGATCAGATAGTTATAGACACCGACTAGTGTTTGGCTGTCGTCTGGGAGCGGGAGGGCGTAAAGTTGAAACTTGTAGTAACCAGTCTCCGGAAGTGACGCATAAAAGGAAATGGCGTCAGACTTCATCTGTACGAAGACATGTTTCGGCTCTTCCTCATTCTTGGCACAGTTTGTTAGGTTAGCTGTTACTTTTACCGCCTTCGTGAATTTCAATTGGACTTCAAGCTGAAAAGACAAATGAGCATTCACGTGACATTTACAACAAATTTATGGGCAAGGCAGATACATAAAAAAAAGAACACACAAAGGAAAGGCGAAAGATTAAGCTTTTGTCTATCTACAGGACAATTATTGAAAGCTTTAGTCAGACAGTGCGGATGCACAAGGCTTGTCAGAGGCTCTGTTATGTGTACATGTGAAATCGCTGGAAATGTAACGCTCTGACTCAAATACACGTTATCACAGACTCGTAGTACATGGGCATAAATGAGGCATATATTTTTCATTTCCATCCGTGCCAAGATTATTGGCTAAGCTTACATTCCAAATTTGGCACAATAAGCTTTTCCGCAAATCAATCGTTAAAGTATTACATATGTATCACCGAACATTTTGAGCTGGCATAAGGTCCATAATTGTCCTAAATCATCAGTGTTGGTGAGCGACCTTAACCTGCCCTAATTTAGGATCACCAAACGGTGCAATCAGTTTTCGAATTGTATCCCGCTTTGCACGCGCGCCTGCGTGCAAAGCAGAGTATAATTGTAAAACTGTTTGCACCGTTTGAAAATCCTGAACGCAGGGCTTGTTTTACGGCTGTTTTAATGGCTTTGGTCGCATACCGGGGAATTGTATTTAGGTGGATTTTTTCCGACCAATCTAAACAGCAGTCTTGAAAGAAATATTTACAATCAATCAAATATTGACAAAAAACCTTATTGAACAGTATTAATTTGCTAATTCGACATTTCCTTGATAATATATTCTATTCTGATATAGTTCATGAGTGAGAAAAAAATGAGACACACGTGAAGATTCATCTGACAAAGACAATAAAACAACAATAACAACAAAAAACCCCAACAAACAATCGCATTGAATGTAAATTTATCGACACACATGACAATGACAGTTACTATTGTCATACTCTTTTACGTTTCGGCAACGCAAAATCAAGGGTCGCAACCTACGTCATAGTCCATGTCATCAGTTACAAATTTTATCTATCCTATTTTCGTTTAAGTGTCAAGTTTTTCAGCTCGTAGTTCAATTAAAATTCAGCAGTTAAAAGATTAAAATTGTGTTATACTAGAAAAACGTACTCCCCATTTTAGTATGTTCGAACCCCCTTTACAGAAATCTTGGATCCGCCACAGTTTTGTAAAAAATCCCGACAAAAAAGGTGACTTTCAACAGCCCTGATAAATAACATAGGTTGTCACTCCGTAAAATGTACAAAAGCAGTGCTTTATTTTTGAGGTCTGTAAGTTTATCATTTTGATAATTATAATGGTTTATCTGTGATGAAATATTTTAACCTTTGCTTGGATACAAGTTCTGTCAATTTATGATTATACGAGTATTGGATGAAATTCCGACAATTTCAGAAGATTCGCAAAGATTATTTCAATGTTAACTATGATATAAACCAGGGCTTTCACCTAATCTTATTGATAAGCGATCAATGTTGTAAATGCCAAAGATATGCATCGCTTATATTATGTTTAATATCCATTACGAAACATTATCTGATTACACCATGGTCTCTGAAAATGGACCTTCTAAAAGTATTGGTCATATGTGAGAATTTATCATTTTTCCCTTGATATCACACCATTTTATCATTTTCTTTTTAATTTTGTGAAGCACAAAGGTCCATCTTGGAATTCCGTTTAATAAATATTTGAAAAAGATATCCGTTCCGGTAGATGTAAGCCAAAGGTCGCGCTTTTAAGCGGACCCGTAATAGTTCCGTAACATTACGGAATTCATAATCTTTCACAATGTTGACCGAGGTTTCCTAATGAAAATCATTAGGAAACCTCGGTTAACACTGTTCAAGTTCATTACTTCTGAGACGTTGCAAACTATTACGGGTCTATTTCCTTAAATGGAGAATGCTGAATGGTCAATCTAGAATCAAGGGGATGGATAAGCACGCCAAAGCTGCTCCGATGTTCCCTTTCAGTATATAGTCACAATTATCATTATATAGAATATGTTGAATGAGTGGTCATTGAATACCAAATTTATTAAACGAGTCATCTACTAACAGATAAAAACGAGACTGTGCCTAGTTTTCACCTAAATAAGGTTTTATATTCCCATTATTATGCAAGAAAAATAACGCTATCAATAAGTTAGTTGCACCCAATTCCACGATATAACCTAACTTATTCCCGTTCTTCGGGAAAAAAGTGTTCAACATACCCCAAGGGAGATAGCCTTTATCGATATTCCTTAGATACTGTCCTCGGTTATTTCCCTTTGTTTGTTGGTATTAAATAAAAATAACTAACTTTGCATTCTTGATATTTTGGTATTTTCAACTTAACCAGGCTTTTACTCTGACTTTTAATGTGTAGCTCGACATAAATATGAGATCACCAATCTGGTCTTTGACTGGCTTTTTACATGACTCTTGGCGAAAGGAAGGTGCGACACTCGTGTTTGTTCGGTTGATATAGTCGTTGACCATTATATATAATACAAAGACCACTGATTACATGTTGAACACCACATCATAAATAAGATATCGGAGAGAATCGAATCTGGGATACAGTTCATACATTGTGAAAAGGGAATATTTGACGGTCCAATTCTAAATTGACGGAGGTGCCACATGACATATTAGCACTGATATCAATGATGTATCAAAGCTGAAAATTTCCCTAGAGATTTTCAAAACATATCCTTCTGATAGATGAAATGAAGAGATATAAAATGTTTTCGAATTCAAAATAACCTCGTGTTGAAAGATACCAGTCCTACGATCAAGGTGCAAACACGTTAGCAAACATTGTAAATGGTATATCGCTCTGCACGTGTGTGAAAGTAATGTGTTTAATGTGCATAACTTTATTAATAGGCGATATGTTAAGATACATAAACAATCTAATTTTCAACATGGTCCTCTTGGAAAACAATATTCATACTCGTAATCTCTGTCTCTCTGTCTCTCTGTCTCTGTCTCTGTCTCTGTCTCTGTCTCTCTCTCTCCCTCTCTCTCTCTGTCTCTCTGTCTCTCTCTTTCTCTCTCTCTCTCTCTCTCTCTCTCTCTCCCTCTCTCTCTCTCTCTCTCTCTCTCTCTCTCTCTCTCTCTCTCTCTCTCTCTCTCTCTCTCTCTCTCTCTCTCTCTCTCTCTCTCTCTCTCTCTCTCCTCTCCCTTTCCTCTCACTCTTTCTCACTCTCTCTTTGTCTCTCCGCCTTTCTACTGCTAGCGCAACTTTATCTAAACGCCGTTGTCTTAAGTATGAGGTTTGATATTAAAACGGCCGTCGTCATAGCGCAGTTGGTAGCGCGTCGGACTGTCAATCTAGAGGTCCCGGGTTCGATCCCCGACGGCGGCACTCATTCTTTCCGACTATTTGTCTCTCACCAATGGGTTGATAACCGTAGACCTATGTGAGATAGTAGCTGGAGGCTAGGAAAGAATGTGGTGGTTGCACTGGTGAGAGAAAACCATTGTTAGGTGCTCCAGCCGCCGCGATATAACTGAAATAATGTTGAAAGCGGCGTTAAACTCCATTCAATCAATTCAATTGATATTAAAACGATTGGTGGTCTTACAGCTTTATATGATAAATATTTTTGATGTGCTGTCTGGTCTTATCGGTAATAATATTAGGGTACCCTTTTCATACGCAGAATAATAGCCTCGATAAAAAAGGGGCCTGTGCGTGACATTTCCAACAACTTCATGTGTGCGTGTTCGTTAGACATATGGCAGCCTAGGCAACTACATAATGCAAAAAGAATATTGGTTGATAACTAAAAGAGGGGCTGAGACGTTACCTGTCTATAAAGCGAATGGCGAATACTCTGGTCAGACTGTGCGGATGCACAGACTGGCCAGAGATTTTGCTTCGCAATGATGTAAAATTGATGGAAATGTCATGAAGTGGCTTAATAAACGTTTAGATAAACGCTGTGCTAACAATAAAACTATATTTCAATCAGTAGACATTAAAATCAGAAGAAGAGCAATTTGGTCAGTTTTGATAAATGAGTGAAAAGAATATTACTAGATACACGTCATGTTATTTGAGTGCGCTACGATCTTCCGGCAGATGTTTTAAAAAATCTTTCCGAAAAAAATATTCACTTTAAACTAATAATGATTTATTAGCAAATGTCTCATACTTCATAAAATAACTTCATAAAATAAATTTTACGTTTCAATTCAAGGAGTTTGGGTACTTTCAGAGCATTAAGGAAATCCTATAATATTCGGAAGAAAAATAAAATAGTCATTAGCTATTTTCGGATCAGATTCTTTAGACTATGATGAATTTTGGGCATTTATGCAAATGCTACAAGGGACTTTCTAAAAGATAATAATGAAAACAAGTTGACTGAATACATCGGAGTATGTGTGTGCCATTGTAAACGATTAAGTACTTGCGTAACTCAAATAATAATAATGATAATAATAATAATAATAATAAATTCTTTATTTAGAGAAGGTAGCACATTAAGCTTACAACATACATTAATCAAACAGATAAATGGATGAAAACTTATTTTCAATGAGGCCCTCTATAAAACAAAATCAAGCAAACAATAGGAATTGAAAATGAAATGAAAATACATTTGATTTGCATATATACATATACAATGCACATACATATGCAAATATTCTAATCATCTTGCGTATCTTGAAAGACATTCGTCTCAGAGTCTCAATTATGATTTTTGTAGACACAGTTAGCAACATCGTGAAATTGATATTCATCTCGATCAAAATCATTCTAAATATCTTAATCGGCGCTCCATCCATTCATTTTCAAACACTCACTCAAACCATTCATAAACACTCCAAAACCACTAAAAATTATAAGGTCAACATCTTCATTCAGAATAAAACTCGGTAGAAAAAAATCCACGTTTGTACTGACATAATTGATTTTTGTACACGTATTACGCGTTCATGAAAACACAGAAAGCTATTCCTTGAACCTGAATGCCTATTTCATCTTAAACAAAATTATCGAAATTAGATTACTTCCCCTTAATTTCTTTCAAAACTAGCACACTCTCATTCAATTTCATTCCAAAATCATTCCAAAACCATTCATCTTGTCAAATTCACGATGTTCTTAACTGTAACTATGTATTCAAAGTTTCTTTTTACACTGACATGCACCTTTTTCAGTTTTGAAAGGAAGCGTCAACTAAGAGGTTATACAAGTAGAAAATTGGGGAATCTCAGCTTCTACAAAAAAGTCAATTATATTTGATTTGGCTAGAATTTCTTCAGGAATTCAAGTGGGTCTTTTGATAACTATAAATAAGGAAAATGCTCATTTCGTTGGGTTTACAAGTTTACTGGGTTTTTTTTTATCCAAAATAAGGAAACCATATAGTGGTTTGTCCATTACGCTTAGAGCTGCCTTAATGAACGATAGAACTAAAAACGAACGCATATCTATTTACCTGATTGGTGTCTAAGTTAATCTCCGGGTCCGGATGGCTGAGGGTCGAAAGTCCGAATTCCGCAAACTTAGACTGTGGTCCTAAATATCCTTTTTGTAATTCCGGTTTAGTGGCCATTTTATTATTTTATTTCAAAGTTCGCCCACTTTTTAAACAGAGAAAAGTAGCAAAATATATGGAAGCTCGTGTTTCACGTAACTAGAATTGAGCAATCTAAATGGTGATCAACTTTAGCAATATCTTTATACGTTTCTTTTAACTGATATGAATTAAGATGCTGAACGCAGCATTTTTCTCGTAAAACATATATTCTTCGTGATAAATTTAACTCCCTTATCTTAGCTGCCGCCCAAATTTGAAATATATAGGTTTCGGCAGGTGAATAAAGGAACTTTGAATAGCATTAAGTTTGTGGACCCGTATAGTTCCGCAACGTTTCGGATGTAACGAACTTTTACAGTGTTACCCGAGGTTTCCTAATGATTTTCATTAGGAAACCTCGGTTAACATTGTGAAAGACCATGAGTTCCGAAATGTTAACTTACTATTACGGGTCCACAACCTCAAGGAAACAATGAATACGAAAAAACTAGGGACCAAAACTTTATCTAGCATTGGTAATACCGTTACATCATTTCAGTTTAAAATACAGAATATTTGACCATGATTTTATCAATGCACGTAAATGGGATAGTAAAGAACAACGTGAAATTGACAAGATGATTGATTTTGGCTTGGTTTTGTAACGAAAATGAATGAGTGTGTGGAGCGAGTTTTGAGTGAAATTAACGATAGGTAATCCCGTATCGCTAATTTTGTTCAGGATGATTACCTCTTTTTAATAAAATGAGAATACAAGTGCTGTAAATGACTTACTATTTCAATCAGACGCTAACAATTTCAATTATTTCAGCGAAATCGGTGTATTTTCTAGCTATATTTATTCTATTTGTAGTCGTTGATTTTATCTCTTTTTAGTCATTTCTGAGCGTTTTTGAATGGTTTGAGTCAGTGTTTGGAATGAATGAATGGAGCGCTGAGTGAGTGATTAAGAGTGGGTTTGATTGAGATGAATGTCAATTTCACGATGTAACTAATTGTATCATATAGTTTTTCAATGACTCGTTGCCTTCTAATCGTTTTCAGGAACGAATTCGTTCAATGATCAAATTTTACCTACGTGAATTCGAAGAAACATTTTCATGACTCTACGAAACTACTCATAGTAACACCAATTTTATAGTTGGAAAACGCCGAGGCCAAAGTTCCGCTGACTAACATTTTAGTCTTCTCATCAGTAATCAAAAGTTGTTCTTTTATAGCAAAGTCGCAAGCTTCCAACGCAATATTAACTGGCGGAATTTTTGCGTGAAGTGTGCCACACAAACTTTTATTATTACAAAAAATGACATGTCATTGACTATATAATTTTGGAAGGAGGGACATCAAAATGTGAATTTTAGTAGCTCTACTGACCGAAGGTCAAGAGCTATTGCGAAACCGATTTTTCCGTCCGGCGTCCGTCCGTCTGGTCGTCTGCCGTCCGTCCGTTTACTTTTGCTTGTTAACACTCTAGAGTCCACAGTTTTCATCCGATTGTCTTCAAACTTTGTCAGAATGATTGGAACATCTCAAGAATTGTTCCTTATAAAAATGGGTCAGAATCTTCAAGCGTCATGAGCAAAATAGCCTAATGAAAAGTTAATAAGGAAATCCTCGTTAACGCTCTAAAGTCCACAGTTGTCATCTGATTGTCTTCAAACTTTGTCAGAATGATTGGACCATGTCACAAATCGCTCCTTTTGAAAACGGGTCAGATACGTTAACCGTCGTGGAAAAGGGAGTCTAATAAAAATCTAATTAGAAAATCCTCGTTATCACTCCATGGTCCACAGTTTTCATCCGATTGACTTCAAAATTACTAAGAATGATTTTACTATCAAAACCATGCTTCATTTTGAAAATGGGCCCGATCCACCAAGCGTCACGGGAAAATGGGCCAAATGAAAATAGATTAAAATTTTATTAGAAAATTCCCGTTAACAATCTGAAGTCCACAGTTTTCATCCGACTGACCTCAAAATTACACAGCATGTTTGTACTATCTAAGGGATGATTCCTTTTGAAAATGAGCCCGATCCTTCAAAAGTCACTGGAAAAGGGACCAATTGAAAATAAAAGAAAATTTAACTAGAAAAAGCTCGTTAACACTCTTAAGTCCACAATTTTCATCGGATTGTCTTCAAACTTGGTCATAATCATTGGACCATCACAAAGATGGTTATTTCTGAAAATGAAAGATCCGTCAAGCGTCATGGGAAAAGTAGCCTAATGAAATCTTGATTAGAAATCCTCGTTAACGCTCAAAAATCAAAAGTTTTCATCCGATTGTCTTCAAACTTGCTCAGAATGACAGTATCATCACAATGAGTGCTCTCTTTAAAAATACTTCTGATCGATTAAGCGTCACGAGAAAAGGGGCTTATATTTGAAATTAGAATTATAAAAAAATCACTCTGTATTTTACATCATGTGACCATGTGCATATTTATGTGGTCTGGTGATTTTATACTGCGTCACAGAAAAGGGGGCATGAATATAATTTTTCTTGTTTTCAAAATGCCTCTTTTATTGATGGAAACATTCATGTGAAACTTTCACAGAATATTCCATTTCTAGTGCCTTTGTCTATTTGTAACTGTTTAGTTATATGCCGTGTCATGATAAAAGAGCCTTTATGTATATTCATTGGTTACGCAACTCCTTCATTAATAAATGGTAGTTGATAATTTCACTCAGTTTCTCAAATCGTGTGACCATATGCATATTGGTGTTGTCTAGTGATTTAATACTGCGTCATAGTAAAGGGGGCCTAAATGTGAACTTCCTTGTTAACAAAATTCCTCTTTTAGTAATGGATACATAATGTATAACTTTCACAGAATATTCCATTTCCAGTGACTTTGTGCATTTGTAGCTGTTTACATAAATGATAAAAGGGGCCTTTTGGTATCCATGTGAAAATTTGAGAATATTCCATTTCAAATGACCCTGTGCATTTGTTGCATTATGTCATATTCATTAGTTATTGTTTACACAACCTCCTTAACCGATGCTTGTTTACGCAATAAGTCAAAAAATATCATCGGTTTTGCCTGACCCTTTCACAGGATGAATGGAGGTCTTTAGAAAGCTTCCTTTCGAAAATCATTCCGATCCGTCAGAAAACACGGGAAAATGGGAAGAATAGACTTTGTTTTGAAATATTCTCGCTTACGCGTAATTGTCTACAATTTATGATTGTGGGGTCACAAGGAAGGTGCATTGTAGAGTAAGAGCCAATCTTTTCTTGAACACGAAAATGGAACATATGGATTTCGCAGGTGGGCTGATCTGTCAGAAAACAAGAGAAAAGGGCCTTACGTATTTTCTATCTATTCTCGTTTACGCTAAAGTCCACCAATATTATTGGATTTACTTGCAACTTTTACAAGGTGATTGTATTGTCACAGATGTATTAAATATTCCCACACATCACTATTCGAAATATTGATTAGGCTACTTTCAAAACATGACGAAAAAGTCTTTATTTACCTTCGTCCAGCTTGTTCTTCACGGTTCCAAACCATGTGTTTACACAGTTTTAAACTGTTCAAAACCTTTGTATCTGCATTGTACCAATAAATGAAGGCCTGTTTCCACACTGGACTGTTGTCCATTTACAAAAACTAAAAATATACCTTTCCAAAACCCTTTTTTTCAGAGCTATCAAAATTTGGGGTGGTTTGTGGAGGGTTGGACTTACCAAAGGACGTGGGACATTTTATTTGTGATAAATCCAATATTATGGAATGAATCTTGGGACCAGAGCTTCATTTTACATTTTTGTCCATTTGCAAAAACTAAAAATGTCACTTTCCAAAACCTTTTTTTTCGGAGCTATCAAAATTTGGGGTGGTTTGTGGAGGGTTGGACTTACCAAAGGACGTGGAACATTTTATTTATGATAAATCCAATATTATGGAATGAATCTTGGGACCAGAGCTTCATTTTCGGTTTTTGCTCATCACCCAACTTTATCGAGTGAATTCAAGTTGTGTACTTGGCGTTACGAGAAAACAATAGGAAAATAAGAAAATCGGACATTTTATGTTGGTTCAATGCCTATTGTTAAACACCATCGATAAAGTTAACCTGTATTTTTGCCATTGTAAACGTACTTACACCAGGAATCCATTGTTAGGTGCTCCAGCCGCCGCGATGTTACTGAAAAAAATGTTGAAAGCGACGTAAAACTCCATTCAATCAATCAATCAATCAATCAATCGAAGGATAATTGTGAAAAAAACAAATCGAAACTACGGAGTTATTTTCACCTTGTAGCTTCTTTTTAATACAAGAACGTTTCTGGAATAACAACAGAGGAAAAATTTGATCGTCAGTATTCTGCGTAATAAATGAACTGGCAGGGTGGGGCTTAACCGTGACGTAGTTTTGCGAGTTTACTTTTCAATCGTTTGGGTTCTTTCAAATTTTAGTTGGTAATCATCGTTAATGCGTGCAAATAACTGTATCCTAAAACCTAAAGGATTCACGTGCTTTAGGAGAGTGAACACATTTCATCGTTTGGTTACCAATGCCTCGTAACTTCAGCTTGATTAAGCTGAAGTTACGAGGATTTGGTTACCAATCTACGATTTAAGGTCTCCAGTTAATTATGTCGGCTCTCTTTAGAAGTAGGTTATTTTAAATAAAAGCTGATTTCCCTTAACCTTAAGTTCAACGACCCGTTACTTGGGCTCCGCCCTGCCAGGGCATTAATCATGGATAATACAGAGTCTGAGGCCCTCACTAGCCTCTTGTTAACATGCCAAAGTTTGTAGTTGTGTTTATACTGATGAGACACGCAACACTTCATTTTTGACCTCTACCGGAGTGAATCAAGTCTTATCCGGGAGATATACCGGTATTTATCATGATTAATCATATTAAATGATTGCTATCGCCCAGCACAAACCGGGATTAAATTATCGGTAATTTTTCAACCCAGTAGGGGGAATGTCAGATATTACCTATGATACGCCGTGCTTCATCTTCACGAGTCAAGGGGTATCGAATCGATAACGTTCGTAACCCTTGGTTCGACAAGATGGCCGTTCTTAAGAGAAATCTTAATTGTGTTTTCCCGAATAGATTTTAGCTGTAATCACATTAACTAAAAATATCATTGTGTGCATGTTAAGATCTAATAAAGTCATTTTTTTCAGCTCTAATGACCGAAGGTCAAATAATTATCTAGTTTACATGAAACCTTCACAAGAATACCTTTGGGTCAAAAGAAAGGGTCCTTTCGAAAATGGGTTTGAGTGTGTGTATCATCGTTCCGTTTATTTATATTCGCTACCGTAGCACATGCCCATATGAGCGACGCCCCAAGAAGACGGTTAGTTGTTACGGGGGATAGTGCAAGGATGCATGACGAAACTACTGCTGAGATCCGCCATGGTTCTTTAACGTGCTTGGTGTAAAGCACCGTCTCACGGGGCCTCGGTTTAACGTCTCATCCGAAAGACAATTAGTTTTTGTTAGTGTACCAGCCCGGGAATCGAACCCACGCCGCCGAACTCCAATGGTTTTGAAGTCCGGTGCTCTACCAACTGAGATAATCGGGCTGGTAATGGGTTTGATGCATCGGAAGAGTCGTAAATAGAGCTGGCGTCCTTCGACTGCTGGTAGTACTTAAAAAAAAACTATAAAAAAAAGTGTTGTTTTGTTTTTGGCCGTATTAATATAGGAACCACGCATTGTTAGAGAATCCTTTACGTAAAAGATGAATGTTTTTTCCAGATATTTATTTCAACGCATAGTCCTGTATTGACGACAGCGATGACGACGAAAACGATAGCATCATCATCATCAGCAGCAGTCACAACAACAAAAACTACAACATTGCCTGAAATATTAAACTTCTTAGACAGTAGACTTGGAATATAGTCCGATCCATATCTACTCTATGTAGACTGGCTCCCGTCCCACTGATCTGAAGTTTTGTGCAATAAGCAATTCAACCGTAAAGAAAGTATTATTTCTTATCAACTTATATTTATCTGACTGGCCGATCAGTTTTTGAGAATATGGGAGGTAATTTGAAATAGTAAAACATGAGTGGTGTACCTTATTTAACACCGACAGCCTGGGAGCCAGGCTACTGCACTATGCTGAATCTGTAAGAAGATTTAATTCGGCACAACGATGGTATTTGTCAATGAAAAACCAGGGAATTTAAAGAAAAACGATTTCATAAAAGAATGACAAAAAACCCACATGGCATAAACTATTACTTTTGAACACATGCAACAACCCAGCTGGTTACATATTTATAAATGATAAATATGACAAGGTGCAGAATCTGTCTGTTCTAAAATCTGATATAACTCAAGATTTAGTCATCACTCACGCGATAGACCGCATTCCATTCACTTTCCTCAATATTCCATTTATGTACAGATCGATGGTTCAGCGCGAAACAGTTGTAACTGCCTATAGTTTTATAGGCAGTTACAACTGTTTCGCGCTGGGCCAATCATATGGGTTCTCAGCATGCATGAACGGCTTCCTCATAGGTGAAAAAGTTTCGATCTGGGACAGTAAGTAACAACGAAAAACTGAAACTCGTCCAATACCCATACTAAATCGTTCTCTTAATACTTCATTTATAGTATTCTAACCATTCACTCAAACCAATGAAAAAAAACTATGAATTTTTTCAAAATTCAAAACGCTCCCAACATTTCGTGATTCAAATCGATAGTCCTACCTATTCACTGTCGATCACGCACATGTATAAATTATGTTGACGAGAAGCATTAAACAACCCGTCTCTTGAAATTGAGTATTTCTTAAGATTTTCATTGATTGTTACAACTAGCTGTAAGGATGGACCAAACATATTTCGAAGGCGGTAAGAAATTTAATTGTATTTGATTTAAGGTAGTGGACCCGTGATAGTTCTGCAACATTTCGGAACTCGTGATCTTTCACAATGTTGACCGAGGGTTCCTAATGAAAATCTTTAGGAAATCTCGGTTAACACTATTAAAGTTCATTACTTCTGAATCGTTGGGGAACTTTTATGGGTCCACTACCTTAAATAATCATCTTGTATTATTGGTTATTTAAAATTAAATGTATGTAAATGATCAATGAGATCTCCGAAAATCATAATGCCGTTTTAAGTTCGTAAACACTTTTTTTCTAAAAAGCTAAGCGCGGACCTTTCCATCTCGCACAACTACAGAGCTTACAGTACCTTGATTTATCACACCCCCGCTATGATCAAAGTTATTATTTACTTCTTGATAAAGACGACGGATTTATCTTACGCATGTATTGACAATCTAAAATTTAGTGTCCATTTAAAACAACCAAATCGTTGTCGGCGACCAAGGTGATGCAATTTCAACTTGAATAAAGCTTCACAAATAATACAGTTAAGTATTTCAAAACAAATTATAATATTATTAATAAAGATAATAAAATTGGTTCTTTGAAAGGGTAATTCTCTTAGACTAACCGACGATACAACACAAAAATGAAGGCAAATCAAAATTAGCTGATAAACCCATCACTTATCGATGGTAATCTACAATCAGAATCTAAGGTCAGGGACTCCTACCAGACTAATTAAGGAGGAAATTAACGTCCCAACATCTTAAGCAAGCACTTCTGCGAGTGAGTTTGCTTGTTCTCTCGTAGATTCGTAGATCAGGCCTCTTAAAATAAATAGAGGATTCTCCTTTGTTTCAGTGTAAGAACGATCTATATTTCATTGAAGGAACAACAAAAGCTATATTTTAACGAGTGGCAAAAGCCACGGGTGAAAATATAGCTTTTTACAAGTTGTGAAGTATCATTCGTTCTTACTCTAAAACAAACGATTAATCTATTTCTTTAGTATAAAAATTAGGCAAACTATGAAATCTTAGGACAGTCTTTTTTTCTTAAAGCGCGTCATTTTGCAAGTGATTGCCATGTAACGCCGGTTCGTGATGACGTCACTTACTAAGCTCCGCTTAGATAGCGTCTGATTGGGTGAAATAAACAAAAGCGGGGTATAAGTTTTTGATAATTTTACTGATTTGGCAATCAGTTTTCAAATGATAATCTACCGTTTTTCTTGATATACTACCCAAAAGCATTAAAGAAATTAACAACGATAACGCCAGGTAACGCCCAAACCGTCAAAAGTCCATGGGTTTAGTTATTCTGTATCCTTAAGCAATCATGTCAATTAATACTGAAACATGATTACAATCAAAGATATAAAAAATCAAAAGGCATACAGGTTTAAATTGTTTATCCTTGGAACTGTTAGGAAAAAAGGCTAATAGATAGTGAAAACGATTCTTATAAATGGGTTTAACGCCAATTTTAAAAGGTTTTTTAGTCATATAGAGGGGAACGGAGTACCTAGCATTGGATTCCTGGTATTTCCCGCACCAGTACTACCATTTCATGCTTTCTTAGCCTCCGGCTGCTATCCTCCTTAGCAGAAAAGAGGGAATAAAACTAGTCTTTAATCTTTATTTATCAATGAAAACCTATATTGTAGGTACACATTATAATCGTCTTATCGTCTTGATGAGACGATTCCAATTAGTAATAAGTAATTAGATTTACGATTTTCCAAGCTGCGTGACTCGTGATTCATAAACATTCAATGCTCTATGTTGGCGTATGGCAAATGATCAAAAATAAGTTCGGTTTTAAATTAGCCGTTAATTAACCGTGATGGTGTATTTAACCTGTATACACGATTAAACCATCAATCAAATAAAGGATTTTTTTGAAAAAATACACTGGGAGGCAGTTTAAGAAAATGAATGCCACCAGAAAACACGCCGTGTCACTTAAAAGGGACTTCCCGGAAGTCAGATGTCCTTAACCTTATTAAGCCGAGCGAAATCTTTATTTTGATCTTCTTTTGAACCGATCCGTATGATATGAGCCCGTGCCTGGCATTTCCAACAATTTTAAATGGGCGCAAAGCAAAGACTTTGGCCAGCCTGTGCATCTGCACAGGCAGGCCAGGGTCTTCACTGGGCTTTGTTGATAGATAAGGTATAAAGCGTCTTTAAACAGTAAGTCAATCTTTTTTTTACACTATGTGACTCAGGCTGCATAATGTTAGCCCTCCACGCACATGTCAGATTTGTTGAAAATGTCAAGCACGGTCTCATATGAAAGAACGAATTCGCAATCCGACCTTAACCCTTAATCTTAACCCTTATCCTGCTTTTTGTTGTTGTTTTCTTTATTTTTTTCGAGTAAATTGTCATATGTTTTTCGATATTTCAACTAGTCTGGCATGAGTTTACCCCCCCCCCCCCACACACACACCAAAAAATAAATAAATAAATAAATAAATAAATAAATAAATAAGAAAATAATAAAGTAGAACCAGGCAGTAAAGGCTAAGATTGGACTGTGCGTCTGTGCGGGCTGATCTTATTCAACGTCGTCTGTCAAAGCTTTGCTTATGTCATAAACAGCATGAGGGCGGTTAAATGAGCCTGTGCGTGACATTTCCAACAGTTTTATGAGTGCCTGTAGGAAAAATATGTGCAACCTAGACACTAACTTAATGCAGGAAAGATATAAGCAGATGCACAGGCTGGCGATAGGCTTTGTTGTGCGCACATGTGAAAATGTTGGAAATGTCAAGCACAGGCTCAAATTGTTTTCAAGTATTCCTCTGCAAAAACATAACATCTTTTGCGCGTAATAGGGTAATGGTCTTGAATTTTCTACAAGTACGCATAAATAAAACACGTGGTGGGCATCGCACTTGGCTAGCTAAGATGAATCGGGATTACATTTGAGAAAAAAAAACTTAGAGTAATATATATCAAAGTACATGTAGTTGAAATATATGACTCCGTCATAAAATATGTTTGTAGTAAAATCGAAAAGGATAATAAGTAATAAAACCTTAGTCTTCCAAAGATAAATCATCAAAAATTCATTGTTGGTAGACTGGCTCCCGTCCCACTGATCTGAAGTTTTAAAAAATGAGCAAATCAACTAGAGAAATCATATTTTTTCTAATCACCTTTTATTTCTTTGACTAGCCGATCAGGTTTTTTTGAGAATATGGGAGGTAATTTGAAATAGTTAAACATGAGTGGTGTGCCTTACTTAACACTGACAGCCTGGGGGCAAGGCTAGTAAGAAAGGTACTCTGGGAAAAAGAGAATTTACTTTGGGGGTCGGGAGATTCATTTTCAATCCGAAAACGTCCCGAAATCACATCTCATTGAATTCAGGATTTTACTGTTTGTACTTGGGAGATCGGGATGTTTTCTTGACAGATAATTAAAATATGCCCACGTCAATGTTAACTAATTTTCAAATCCTTTGACAACATTTCAGAGCGATATGTGGGGATTGTTGTTTAAAGTAGTGGACCTGTAATACTTCCCCAACATTTCGGCGCTCCTGAACTTTCATAATGTTGACCGAGGTTTCCTAATGAAAATCACTAGGAAACCTTGGTTAAAACTGTTAAAGTTCGTCAATTCCGAAATGTTGCGGAAGTATTATGGGTCCACTAACTTAGTTCCTATCTCTCTTTTTTAAATTCGTGTCAGACCCCATGTCAGTCGAACGAGCATGTACAATTAATTGGTTGTCGGGTAAGAAATCATGTCTCCGTATAAGTACAGTTTCATAGGACAAAATCGTCGATTTGTTTCCAAAAACTGGTAACCACAGCTTGATTTAAGCTATAATTACAAGATTTTGGAAGTAAACCCTCGATATGTTGCTCGTTAATCCTATTAGAGTTAAATGACCTACCCTGGAGATATGAGACCGTATATTGTTTCATGTACATATGATTGAAAAATGGGTCTTTGTTTAAGTGTGTGACGGGGAACCTTTGTTATTTGAAGTACAGTTTAAAATACAGTAAAATTCACATGCATAAACCACTCTTAATTGCTTCCTCAGCCACATTTCCAACATTCAAAAATCGTTCAAACCACTCTCCAACTTGTATCTATCAAAGCATTCAATAATTTTGTTTACTGGCATAGATTTGAAATTAATTTTTGAAGATTTTTGACCCGTCGAGCGAAAATGACCATCTGGGATAAAATAAATATACACAAAGAAAAAAGTATTGCAACATCGGCTTTTTACCGAAGTAGTTTTGAACATAAATGAAATGTGGTAATTTGAAGCATTTTATGCACAAGAAAACATCTACACGTTGTCTTTGAAGCAGCAAAAAAAAGTGAAAAACAAGATTTTTTTTTTTTCAAATTCTGTCATTTCATGCATTTTATATTCATTAAAGGTCATTTTAAGAAGAACATATTTTAATCAATGATTCCTACACGATTAACTGTAGTTGCATCGAATTGCTAGATGGGATTTCAACCTGACTATTGTCTCAAATCCAAGGGTACCCGAAACCTTACTGTACGGCCAATATCATGTACGTGCAAGAGTGGTGAAAAACACGACACCGATTTTCTCCTAATACCCTGGATCAGGGCCCGAGGTTACACAACTTTTCTCATTCTCAATTCAAAATTTTTCTCAAATTTCAATTTGAGATTCAAGCCGTAATTCTGTTTTAATACTCATTTGAATGTATAAAAATTAAAGATAATATTAATAAGTTGTTATCCATAACAACTTATTAATATTTTCTTTTATTTTCGTACATTTATTTAAATTTAAAATTTGAGAAAATTCTCTGTTGAGCCTGAGAAACGTTTTATACCCTGAAACCAGATGTAGGAGATGAACACAGTGATAACTATTGCAACATCCGTTACAAAAGAGTACGATTTTGAATAGGAGGTAACAGTTCGCATAGCTGGCGACCAAGAAGGCCCAATTAATATTCGATGAGTTCCAAATTCTGCCTTTATTGAACGTACTTTCGTATTTGAATACATTTAGATGTCGTCACTGCCGTAGCATAATGCCCCAGAAGATAGTTAGTTGTGACGAGGGAAATGCAAGGATACATGACGCAACTACTGCTGAGGTTCGCTATATAGTTCTTTAACCTGCTTGATGTAAAGCACCGTCTCATGGGACCTTGGTTTAACGTCTCATCCGAAAGACAATTAGTTTATTAGTGTGCCAGCCCAGGAATAGAACCCACGCGATCGACCTTCAATTGTTGCTTGAAGTCCAGTGCTCTACCGACTAAGATAATCGGTCTTAATAAAGTGTCGAATGCAGAGTAGCCTTTTTAAATGACACTTAAAGTTGACATGGATCAGCAACTTTCACGCCTAGAGCTAATCGAATATTTAAGAGAGAGTTTCTTTTCAATATATAGGACGTATGTAGAACGCGTATGTATTTTCTACATTTTTTAATTGAGCCTGTGCGTGACATTTCCAACGATTTCACATGTGCGCAAAGCAAAGCCTCTGGCCAGCCTGTGCATCTGCACAGTCTGACCATAGTCTTCACTCAGTGCCATGTATGGATAGAATGCATGAAAGTATGAACCCTCCTCAAACGGTCAGCAGATATTCTTTTTGCAATGTGCGTGTGTGTAGGCCCCTCAATGTTTGTGCCTTTCGCATATATGAAATTGTTGGAAATGTCACGCACAAGCTCAATTATTTTTTTTTTCCATATTGCATGCCCACATTAGCAGCATATGTAAAATAATGTTTATTTTCCAAAATTCTAAAGAACGATTTATTACCTTAAATGTTTAAATGGAAATTTTCATTCATTTCGAGTTTTTATCATAAATGAAACAAAAGTAATTAAGCTATACAACTCTTATTAAGAGAGAGTAATTGAAAATAAATATATACTGAGATAGAATGGAACCTAGATATTGGATTAAGAAAATCTTCTTTCTAAAATTTTTCTGTGTAGTGTTTTCGGTATAAACTGAAATGTTTCGACCTTTCACAGCCTGTGCATTTGGCGTAGTCCTATCAAGGTTTTTATGAAAAAAAGATGAATGTCCTACTCATGTACTGCCGCTTCCCTTTTTTTATGATTTGAGCATTGGTGAATAAACAAAACATCGTAATAACACCTTTAATAAGCTGTAGTTTCGATGTTATGATCAATCATAAACAACATTTTTGGAATGAGGATTTATTTCTATTACGCACTTGCGTAATATGCGTAATAGTAGTTACGCCTTTGTAGTGCTACGTAATGAATTGATTCAAATTAACAGTTGTTGGGGCAATAGCCTAAGAAAATTCCTCAAAACAGTGGGGCTTTTATCCTGCTATCCTGCGACCTCGTTTAGAATCGCAATAATATACACTGATACGAACTTCTAAACGGCCACCTTTCATATAGTTTAACATATTTATAGTCAGAACAAATTATATATATCTTTTATTTCCACATGAAAGGCCGTTCAATTAAGCGTATTCAAAAAAAAAAAAAAAGGAATTTGTCATTGGTTTCTGTAGCAAACGGTTGAACACAAGAACCTTCGAATTCGAAAGTCACAAAAGTTGCATATTTTCGAAGAATTTCGAATTTTTGGTATAAGAAATACGCGAAAATTAATCCTAAAAGTGACAAACTTCGATTGCTACTGCGTGTCAGATACCAACTCACCGAAGAAAATTACATTTTGATTCTATTGTTTCTCTCACATGCATAAAATGTTAAAATAACCGCACCCACCAATGTTAATTTTGAAATCAGGGGTACGATTGAATTCCCGTCAAATTCGCTAATTTCCTCACATTTTTTTCAGGTCGATGTTAGTTGGAGATTCTCTATTAATGATTTTTCTAATACAATTCGACCTTTTCGTATTTCAGATATCAAAGAAAATATTACTTTTTTTCAGCAAAAACAGAGTGGCTGTTAAGAAGTTCGTTTCAGTATATAGCCAGGTAGTTGCAATCATGAAAATAAAGTATGCCACCTGGTTACACTTAGAAAGCGAAGTCTGTTATTTCTGTTTGTTTATTACATAATTAGTAATTCGTGTAATAATACGATAATATCATGAAATACCTGCCCTGTGTTAGAAACGAAAAAAAAAAAAAAAAAAAAAAAAAAAGACGTTTGCGCAAGTTCAAAATGATACCCCGTATGTTTACGTGCAAAGCGGGGTTTCATCTTTCAACGTTTTCAAAATATTCCAACGCAGAAGGTACGTGTTGAGTTGCAATAATTAAATTAGATGCTTACATCTGGTTATATTTAGTTAGCGAAGCATGTTATTTCTGTTTGTTTGTATGTTAACTAATCGTTCGTGTAATAATTTGAATACACCCCATTGATATGTGTAAGTTATCGCACTGTTAAGCCTTTCCTATGTTCAGGATGCTAAATTGTTTGCGAACATTTAGAAATGGAACGTTTTCATCTTGAACTTAGTGTAGATACATTCAGATTCAATAATTAAATTCGTCTTGCTTTACTTAGTTAGCCAAGTCCGTTATTTCTGTTTGTTTGTAATAAGTGTGTACAGTAGCATAAAAAATGGTACCCGATCTGGGAACTCTGTGAACTAGATATTTGAAAAGCACTTTGGTTTCAGTAGAGGTCAATCTTAGTCCGCATTACAGACATTCTAAAAAGGGGCGGTAAAATGATAGTTTTATATTTAGGAAATTAGCTAGGAGCGAAAATTTTGAACCATAGACAGGTTGCACAGTCCGAGCAGCCTGACCACGGTAGACACTTTACGCACTACACATATGGGGCCTGTTTTACTAAATATCTTAAGATCATTTCTCGCTTAATTCAAATATTAAAGTTGCTTCTACAATAGTTACTGAATATGGAATTCTCACTTGCATCATCTCTTTGGAATCGTCTTCTAAAGACGATTCCAATGAGATATTGCAAGGCAGAATCTATTAATGCGTGAAACAGCAGGTACAATTTGTGATTTTGTCTTACGATTATTTTTTTCGTAAGAAGTTTAGTAAAACGGGTCCATGGTCCTTTTCGCTCGGTGGGTCGGTAAATACGGGCGTTTAAGAATAGTTTTGATCGTTGTGTCAATAACACAATGTAACATGTATTATAAACTGTACCCATATGGTCCCTTTTCGCCCAGCGGGTCGTAATTTGATAATATCCCGTATGTATCCCGCAGGAAATCACGATTATCTTGATTCAGAAAATTTGGTAGGCGAGAAACAGGGTCGACCCTAGTCAGGCTGCACATAATGTGCAGCCTGACTTCGGTCGACACTTTACTCACTACCCATATGGTCCCTTTTTTCGCATGGCGCGTCATTATTCGGCAACATCTAGTAGAATTGTGTAAGTATACCTTGGTTTATTTGACCCGAGTTCGTCCTCAGTAGAAAAAATGCTTAAATAACAATTACCGACATGATTTATCAATTAACAAAATATAAAATACATTCAATACCGTTTGTTAATTCTTCCTATGAAAGCACGTACAAGGCGGAGTAGAAATTATCAAATTTTTATATATCTAAATAGCAGGGGTCAGATGCGGGTCAATCTGAAAACCGCGCTTTAATAGCACTAAACCATCTAGTTTTCGCTCGGCCAGGCTAGTCAAGTATTTGTATTATCTTTGTTGGAATAAAACACATTTTTTGCTGGAACTTTTATAGCGCTTAGAACATTTCCTGTCCTTGGCGTAACATTTCCGATGGTCATAGATAGTAGAAGATAGATTCCATGATACAGTTAACAACAGCATGAAATTGACATTCATCTCGATCAAAACCATTCCAAATCACCCGCTCAGCGTTCCATTCATTCGTTCCAAACACTCACTCAAACCATTCCGAAACGCTGCAAACTCCATGAAAAATATATATTTAGCAACGTCACTCAAAATAAATTTTGATAGAGAAAAATCGCGATTTCACTGTCATGATTCAAATCGTACGCGTCTAATAGGTTCTTGAAGAAATATGAAGCTATTTATACAGCTTGACCGCATATTTTATAAAAGGGAGGTAATAAATATCGCTAATTTTGTTCACGTTGAACAAAATTTGCGATATTGGATGACTTCCCATTAAATTCACTCAAAACTCGCTCCACACACTCATTCAATTTTATTCCAAAATCATTCCAAAAATCATTCATCTTGTCAATTTCACTATGTACTTAACAGTATTCCTTTAAGATTTGCTCAAAGTAACGGCAAAAATTATCACTCGTGACCTGTCTGCTTCACAGAGTGTTTTGCTGCTCACACACTTTTAATTAAACTGGTTCAACATCACAGAACTGACGAGATGAATGATTTCAAACAATGAATGAAATTACTATGAAAGAAATGGATGAGTAATCTCTGGATGGCATGATTAATTGGAGTCAATACAATATCGCTCACTTCGAGCAAATGAATGAAATGAACGAAATTAATACTTCATACTAAGATCATTATGCGTACTTTTCAATAAATAGATTGGTTTGTCCTTCGCGGACGCTTCCAATTTAATATCAGACGTGAAAGTAGAGCGAGCGATTGATTTAAGCGATGTGAGTGTCAATTCCACAATGCTGTTAACTGTATACCCATACGTCCCCTTTTCGCATGTCGGGTCATAATTCGGTAATATCTAGTAGATATGTGTAAGTTATCACACTGTAATACCTAGTCTATGGTAGACCGAGTAGTCAAAATCTTATCTAAGATGGCATAAAACAAATATTTACTGGAAGTTTATCGCTTAGAACATTTCCTGTCCTTGAAGTAACATTCTGATGATCATAGATAGGAACCATGAAATCTTTCATGCTATTTCTTCTTTATAATATGACCTACGTCGCCGGATTGAAATATTTCCGTTGAATATTTTTGATATTACACGGGTGTTATTACACAAGTGGAATAACTATGCAAATGAGCTAAAAACGAAGAACAACGTTATATTTTTGTTAGGAAAATGACGTCATAATGGATCTGCTGACGTTATTTTGCAAACGGCGATTTATGTTTTGCAGAATAAAATAAATAGATAAATATAATAATTTTCTGGTTTATCACCAAAATTCGGGCCATATTATAAATAGAATATAAAATTTGTCCCCATCCAATACCGAATTCATTAAACTCGTCATCTATAAACAGATAAAGTCATAGTCTCGTTTTTATTTGTTTATAGATGACTCGTTTAATAAATTCGGTATTCCATGACCACTCATTCAATATCCTCTATGTTTCTAATAAAGATAACTATGTCAAACTGTATCATCTATGACCGGTCTGCTACATTCAGTGTCAATGATGCCGTCATTGCGCAGTTGGTAGTGTGTCGGACTGTCATTCTAGGGGTCCCGGGTTCGATCCTTGATGGCAGCACTCATTCTTTTCGACTATTATTCTATCACCAATTGGTCGATAAACGTAGACCTATGTTGGATAGCAGCTGGAGGCTAGAAAATGATGTAATGGTAGTACTGGCTTGAGAAATACCGGGAATCCATTAATAGATACTCCAGCCTTCGCGATATAACTAAAAGACTGTTGAAAGCGGCGTAAAATCCCATTCAAACAAACAAATCATTCAGTCTCACGAGGCCTACTCGTCCTTTCAGTAACATCTACTATTTTACTTAAAAAAATATTGAGTAAATGTTGAACAACCCCTTTCTATGGCGTGTTGGAAAATTGTATAAAAAGTATTGAAAAAATACGATAATTGTTTAATAAAAAATAATCATCGTGTAAAATCTATGTAATCCAATCCAAAATATATGGTAACATAGAGAAATAAAGATTTCAGAGAAGTCTTAACCGCTGTAACCTTTTCTCTGAAATAACCAGCTTAATTAAATGCATTTCCTTGATTTCTCTTCCAGGTAAGAAACTGTCCAAACCAATCATTTTACGAAGACTAATACATCGTCGGTTTTCTGTCAAAACCTCGTAACTACAGCTTTTTTAAAGCTGTAGTTACGAGGTTTTTGAAGAAAATCGACGTCATGTACATACAATATGCAGCGGGCGCCAGTCAGTCAACACCTGTGTGTTATGAAGGGAAGGTGAATGTTTGTTGCAATCTGCCAGAGTAATTAAGAGCTAGGTGAAATAGACATTCACTAGCGGATATACCGTGTAGATATGGCATACACACCACAAAAAAGCCAGCCTACCTGAAAATTCGGTGTGTGGATTCAGGAAAATATATCTACCCACTTAGAAACGTACATCTGCAAGGCTTATGTTCTGGAATATATAGACTGAAAGGTAAGCACCCTTTGTTGTTTGTTAATGCGGTTTTAGGCTGAAAGGAACAAAACGAGGTCCAAAGGACTCAATAATTCCATTGGGATCTAGGCGTTCCGTCCTCAATGTTGTTTGGGAGTCCCTGTTTTAGATGTCGACTTTTTCTTGTAAGCAAAATTGAATGGATCATGTGTTTTGTATTAATTATTAGCTATCCCTTGTTTAACATAAAGAAAGTGTTGGATATCGTAAATGAATATTTAGGACTCAATATTAGGAAAAATAAACTGATGTGGACTATTTCTTTTAAGCAATTTTAAGTCTCGTTTCTAATTTGTCTATTCCGTAGTAAAAAGTAAAGATAGTGTGCGACATATTTGAGTATTTGGGTCTAAACTTTATTAAAGAATTGAAGACTGTTGAAAACAATCTTCAATTCTTTCCTGAAGTTGGTCCAAAGAGAACCCAAATTAGAATGTTTTTAGGGTAGAGCCTACGGACTATTTATCTGTGAGTCTAAGACTCGCAAAACCTGAGACCCTTTAAACCCTGTATTGAAACAAAAAAGTCTACCTTTTTGGACATTTGGACATTGATAACATGTACACAACAGAAAAAGTAATGATGGAATAATCCGACTTTTTTTCTCCTTTTTGACTGTTTGCTTTTTCATTTTCTCTTAGAATTTGCGCAATTCATTCTGAAATTCTACAAAACTAGACTAGACTCAACTAGACTTTTCTAGTATATATTAGAATCTAGAAAATATTTACCTAGAAGACGAAAAGAATATTAAGCTTAAGTCTGGTTTTCAAATATGTATACGACCTGATCGTTTAAGACGTTTACCAGTGTGGAGATCTCGTCGAAGAATTTTATTCTTAACCCTTGTCATGCTGAATAAATTTTGGCTAAAAAATGTCATCAAAATCAAAGGGCAAAAATGAATGAAAGTACCAACTGTAGGTCATTTTTTATTTGAAAAAAAAAAAAACAAAACTAAATCTATTAACAATTCTGGTTTGAAAGTGAGAAACAGGTAGTGTAGACTAACATCAGGCTGCACATATGTGCAGGCTGATGTTTGTCTATAGCTCCTGCCAAAGCAGGAATATTCCGGGATCAGCATGAGAAGAGTTAAACATAATAAGCTCGTATGCATTTGAATGTCATGAATATTGAAAATTTTTAAGTAACAAGTCATTTGGGAGAACAAAGAACACTTCTCGTATATTTTATGTTAAAATTAATTTCTTGCTTAGGAATCTTACATGTTGGCCAATAAAGTACTAATGAATTGTTGCGAAAAACAATACAGGACGCATATATAATGGCATCTACACACATTATTTCGTTCGTATTTTCAAAATATTCCACTCAGACCTTTAACGTAACACAAAAATGGAGACTTTTCATGTACTTATTTCAGAGTGAGGACAAGCAAAACCATGGCGGACAATATTCCCTATCTAACAGCCGGATACCTTGGCGAACAGGGAAAATTCACTCCATACGGACTCAAAACATTAAGTCACCATGACCCTGTTATACGGCTAGGCACCAACAAAACACACATTGTCATCGGAACAACAGACAAAACTCGCTTCACGATCAAATTTAAACGCATGGACCCCATACAGGAAATGAACAACTGCGTATTATTGCAGAATCTTGGGGCCGAGTGCCATTTTGATATCGCTGTTTCCCAGACTGGATACTATAAGTTTGAGATATACGCTCTACCACAGGGTGAAGCCGGGCCCAGTTTTATTAACGTCTTCAATTACCTAATTCACGTTCAAAACGTCGATACGTACGTCGATCCCTACCCGAAGCAGTATCCGGCGTGGAAACAAGAGGGATGTTTCGTGTTCGATCCCAAGATGTTGCAGAAGGGAATCAGTTACCCAATGACGTTCAGGTATTACATCCCACGAGCCGCTGATGTTCAAGTAAAAACGGGTGACGACTGGCATCAGCTTGAGCGAGTTGATCCGGATATCTACGAGGGGTATATTGACTTTAGCAAGCAGTCTTATCCACCAGGGACAAAGGTAAAGCTCATGGTGAAATCAGGCCGGAATAATAAATACGACGTGCTGTTGGAATATACAATATAGGACTTTCCAAAGGCGTAACTCCAATTAAGCAATTTACGCAGGTGCGTAAAACAATTAATAATAATCTGTTGAAAAATTTCGTTGATGAACGATCAAAACATCGAAACTACAGCTTATTCAAGCTGTAGTTACGATGTTTTGATCATTCACCAGTGCTCAAATCATAGAAGAGGGGAGTGGACGGGGGCATTTATCTTTTGTCAAAGTCCAAATATCGACCTTATCTATATATTCTTTGGTTCTCGTCTTCTGATGCGTATAAAATTTAAAAGTACTAGATACGCCTATGCTTTCAAATGACTGTGTCACAGGACTATATGGGATATGTGTTTCGGTTTTGATGCGCTTTGGCTGTCGGTCACTTTTAGTTTTGAAGACAGAAGTGGTAATTTTGACGTCATTCAAATGACTTGATATAACAGAAGCCTTTATAAACAATTACAATCAAGAATATTGTGGAATGACAACTTGAATGCTATTGGAATGATTTCGGAATGTAATTGAATGAGTGGGAAGAGCGAGTTTTAAATGAAATTAAAAGGGGGTAATGAAATATTGCTATTTGTGTTCATGACGAACAAAATTGGCAATATTTTAACCCCTCCCCCCACCACTTTCATTAAACAACGCATAGTGATAAAATTTATAAAAGCCTCCATTTTTTCACGAATCAATCAGACGCATAAAAATTCGTGCAAGTCATTGAAATCATGGATTTTCTTCTAGCGGTTTGGATATAGTTGTTCCCCTTTTTAAGTTCCCTACCGGCGAAAGCCGAAGGGGACTATAGGTTTGCGCTACATCCGTCTGTCCGTCCGTCTGTCCATCCGTCTGTCTGTCTGTCCGTCCGTCCGTCTGTCAGTCCGGATTTCAGTTTTCCGGACTTTTTTTCTTAACCCGGTCCATTGATTTTTGTGGAAGATTAAGATGATGGACTAAGAAATTACCAGGAAATTTCAGTTTTCCGGACTTTTTTTCTCAAGCCTTGGAGATATTGAACTGATTTTAGTCTGACTAGGATCGACAGTTTACGCACTACCAAGGTGATCCCTTTTGCCCGACGGGTCACAAATATTATAATTTTTATCTCCACTGGACGAAGTCCAGCGGGGCTTTTGTCATGACCTGGTGTCCGTCTTTAGTGCTTTCGTCCGTTTAATTTTACTTTAAACATATACTCCTCTAAACTTACCAGGCAGAATTCAACCAAATTTCACAGGTATGATGATTGGGACATTCCCTTTCAGATTCTCTCTTTTAATGGTTATCGGGCTGATAACTTGGGTGCTACGGGCTGTCGAATCACAAATATGGTGAAATATATAAAAAAACAAAAAAAAAACAAAAAACATTTTCTCTAAAACCACTTGCCAATATTCAACCAAATTTCACAGGAACGATGCTTATGACATGTTCTTTCATATTCCTTCTTTCTATATTGATCAAGCTGATAACTCGGGCGCTACCGACTGTTGAGTCACAAAAAGGGCCCTTTATGTTGAAACAAATCTTATTCTCTGAAACTACTGGTCAAAATTCAACCAAATCCCATAAGAATGTTGCTTGGGATAATTTCTTTCATATGCCTTCTTTAATCCTAAAAGGGTTGATAACTTGGGCGCTACGGGCTGTCCCGTAATCCAATTAAGGGCAATATATGGTTAAATTATAATATGACCTACGGCGCGGGAGTGAAATGATTCCGTTGAATTTATTTGATATTACACGGGTGTTATTGCACTAGTGGAATAACTATGCAAATGAGCTCAGAGCGAACAGCAACGCTATATTGCAACCACGAAAATGACGTCATAATCTATGTTTTGTGACGTCATTTTGAAACGGCGTTATAAGTTTGGCGGGAAATTGAAACGATGAATTTCAAGAATTATGAGGATTTTTCGCTAAAGTTCCGGTCATATTATAAACAGGATATAAAATTTGTTCTCATAAAATACGGAATTTATTTAACTCGTCATCTAAAACAGATAAAAACTCGGCGCAGCCTCGTTTTTATCTGTTTATAGATGACTCGTTTAATAAATTCAGTATTCAATGACTATTCATTCAATATCCTCTATATATATCAAAGAAATCTTCTTCTCTAAAAATAGTGGTTAGGATTCAATCAAATCACAGGAATGATGCTTAGGATATGCTCTTTCATATTCCTTCTTTTGATCCCGATCGGGCTGAAACTTTGGCACAACGTGCTGTCGAGTCACACAAAAAAGGGACCCATACGGTGATATATATATATAATACATACTTAGTGTTTTGTATGAGAAAAAATATCTAACGAGGTTTGGAGAATTGATAATTGGCGAGGCTATGCCGAGACAATTATCAATTCTCACAACCGAGTTAGATATTTTTCATACATTACACTAAGTATGTATTATATTTATCTTATAACCTCTATTTGCCTTGTTTTCGTCGATGTTTGTAGCCGAAATACAAGTTTCTAAAAATAACCGCATGATATCATTGTTCTAAAAATAACTATGTGATATCATAAAAAATAGCATGTGGGTTGTTATCACACGGATATATGTATAGTTACAAGATAAAAAGCAAATCTTCTTTTCTGAAACTACTGCTCAGAATTCAACCAAAGTTCACAGGAATGATGCTTTGGATTTGCTCTTTCAGATGCTTTCTTTAAATCCTGATCAGACTGATAACATGGGCACTAACCCTGTGGGGTCACCAAAAAAGGGCCCAGTTTGGTTATATATAAAAAAAATCTTCTTCTCTGAAACTACTGTTCAGGATTCAACCTAACTTTAGAAATGATGCTTAGGACATGCTCTTTCAGCTTTCTTCAATTTAATCCTGATCAAATTGACAATATGGGTGCTATGGGCTTTCGCGTTCTCCAAAACTTGCCATGTATGGCAAAATATAATAGATAATCTCTTAAACTTCCAATCGGTATATAACCAAACTGCAGGAATAATGCTTGGGAGTAGGTTTTTAAGAGTTATTCTTTAAATCCTGTCTGGGCTGATAAATTTGGTGCTACAGGCCGCCGTGTTATCAAAAACTGGCTCCATATGGTAAAATAAAAAAAATCTTCTCTAAAACTGCCTGTCAGAATTCAACGAAACTGCAGAGGAATGATGCTTGGAACATATTCTTTCAGATTCCTTATTGAATCCCAAAATGTCCATACGTAAAACATAAAGAATTTTTCTTTGAAACTACTGGTTAGATTTCAGTCAAATTTACAGGAATGAATCTTAAGGCATGCTCGCGTAGATTGCTTCTTAAAATTATGATCGGTGGAAAACATGGATGCTGTCGAGTTAGCAAAAACGGTGAAATATGACAAAATAAAAAAAAAATCTTGTATGAAATGTATTTTTTTGTGAAAATGATTGGTGTCAGGATTTTTCATTGGGTAGACCTCTCTCCGATTTCTTTCTGTGTGATTATGTTGTTGTGTCATGGAAAAGGGGATCTTTGTGACGCAACAATTTTGGTAACCACAACTTGTAAATTCATTGATATATTTCATGAAACTTTCAAAAAATGTTACTTACCATATGACCATACAAACATTAAACCTCTTTGAAATGTTATTCTGTGACGTGGAAAAAAGGGACTTTCATGTAAGATTTTTTGTTGACTTAAGATTTTTTCATTTCATGCATTAACAAAACTAGGCATTTGATAATCATCTACTACTAATAGATTGTGTCTTAGCTTCTTAGTGACTTTTAATGCAATTTGATAATGAATTTTCATAAATCTGTTAGGCATTAAGTGTCAGTGGAGCGATACTGTCGCTCTCAGGCCTCTTGTTCTTAAATGTCAATTTTTTTCTCTGGTTAAAAGCTAAGAATTAAAAAAATATGTTACTGTGAATTTATTTAGATACGAGTTTGTTAAAGTTTTCATTTTGTTTTCATCGTTGTTTGTGTGTTTATTCATTTCTAAATAATTCCTTCATTAAAAGCTAAGCTTATAGTCTTCTGTTTCATCTTTACGACAGTCGTAACACAATTTGGTACAAAGATGTAGCTCTACCTAAGCTACAGTTTCGGCCAAAAGTCCACTTTTGTTCATTCACGCCTAAAACACGGGTCAATACAGATTTTATCCACGGTGTCCCTAGACATGGTTTTCTAATTTACAAGCATTAAAATGAACGTGTCCGCAAAACACAAGGAAAAAAATATAGAATCAGGAAATTCTACGTTAAAGACATCCTTTTCTACCCATCCCCATCGATACAATATTAGACTAGTTTTAAAATCTCTTCGATCCGTCTTTTGTTTTCCAAGATTTGCCATGGTATCTTCGGGTCTCCCTAAAAAGCGTCGGGAACTGCCGGGAAACGCCGGGAAGCGCCGGGAGATCTTAATCGGTGTCGGGGCCGTCTACAGACCTAATTTAGCGTCGAGAAATATAAATCTATGTATTTGAGATCATAATTTGCATTTGATTGACATAAATTAATGGTATATATGGCTTTAAAATTGATTATATCGGGTAATTTTGTGAGGCTGTGTCAATCGCCGGGAGATCTAAATCGGTGTCAGGAGGTGTCTAGAGACCTAATTTAGCATCATGAAACAGATATTCTTGTATTTCAGATGATAATTTGCTTTTAAATAACAAAATTCAATGATGCATGGCTTTTAAATTTAATCTATTTATATATTTTATGAGGCTGCCGAGAAGCGCCGGGAGATCTAAATTGGTGTCGGGAGGCGTCTAGAGATCTATCTTAGCGCCAAGAAACATAATTGTATATATACGAGATCATAATTTGCAATTGAAATACAAAATTTAAAGATATATCACTTTAAAATTGATTCTTTTGGTTTACTTTATAAGGCTATGTAGAAACACAGGAAGATTTAAATCGGCGTCGGGGTGCGTCTAGAGACCTATATGAGGCTGTGTAGAAGCGCCGGGAGATCTAAATCGGCGTCGGGAGGCGTTATGAGACCAGTGATTTAGCGTCGAGAAACACGCATTTCTGTCTTTTATAGCATATTTACTCGCATTTGAATTATAGAATTATATGGATTTGCATGATAATTTATTCACATAAACATATTGTTATAGCAACATACAAACATGAATTGAAACAATAAACTACATAAGAGATCTAGAGGATAATCGTTAACCTTTTGTTGTTTAATCCCTGCTTTTTACGTGCCTGTGATTTTATGATTGAGAAAAACATTGTGAAAAAAGAAGAAATTGCTTCTGGCAATTTCTTCTTTTTCCACACTATTTTCTACCCTACTGAATGGTTATTTTTCAAATTAAATCCACTTTAAATTTTCGTCTGCAAAACCTTTGAATTTGGACGCTAAAACAGACCTCTAGACGCCTCCCGACGCTGAATTAGATCCCCCGGCGCTTCCCGACAGTTCCCGACGCTTTCCGGCATTCCCCGGCGCTTTTTAGTGAGACCGGTATCTTCTTTTCCGCGGACAAGTGGTCTCGAGAAAAAAGAAAAGTCGGTGATGGGGTCGCTGGATAAAATGAAAACTGATAAAATAACGCGTGTTAAACTGTTTGTGGACGTAAATTTTATCCAAAATATACAATAACTTCTGGGCCCCCCATATATACGACGCAGCTTATCAGCTCAACAATTTAGGTCATAACGAGGCTAAGCGCACCGAGAATAGTCACATGGGCAAATCTATTTAATAACCAGTGAATAGAATTTGTGTTAAGAAAATTGTGTTTTCGTGTTTAATGTTGTTCTTAAAAATGGATACAGGATCTGATGATCTCGATGTGAAGCCTGCGGAGGAGATAATACAGGTGAGCGATTTGCCTTTCGACGATCAAGTATTGATAAGGGTCACAATTTGGCTTCGATTTTTTTTACCAACGCACGCAGTTAGCTGCATATTATACATTGTGATGAAAAAAAAATAGTATTAAATTTTTTTGTGGTTAATTTTTGTTAAACACTATCCCAACCCGTGTTGGCTACCTGTGATTGCATTTATTGGCTCTTTACACACAATCTTACAGCATGGACGGTGCTGTTCAAGATCGAATGACAAACTGTATGGCGTCCAATCAAGACAAGCATCATCTGCTATTTTTTTTTTTAGAATCTATGTTTATAAGGCTTACTGAATTGGAGAGAGATAGACAACAACAAAAAAATTCATAGGGATCAGGGTTGGGGCCTGATAGTGCAGCTCCAGACCAGTTGGCACAATGTCACAAGATCTGGGTCCTCACAGAGTCTAAATCAATAATAAGTTATCAAAATGTCTATGATCAGTTGTATCAGTTTTATATAGACATAGCATAGGCGTATCTAGGATTTATCTAGGATTTTGAAATATATGCGCTTAGAAGGCGACAAGCAAAAAATATGTAGGATAAAGGCAATATGTGGATTGTGACAAAAGATGAATGACCTCCGTCCACTTCCTTTTTATGATCTGGGCCTTGGTGAATAATCAAAACATCTAAACCACAGTTTGAATAAGCTGTAGTTTCTATACTTAGAACATCCATCAACAATATTTTTCAACAGATGATTTTTTTTCTTTAAAGCACTTGCGTAAATTGAGTGATGGGGGATACGCCCTTGCATAGAAAGTTTTGTGGAAGATTGGAAAATAAATACAGTTAAATGGATAGATATGTAAATAGATAAATATATACAAAATAATTATAAATTGATATTTACAACATATTTGATCTGTTAAATTTTATACATTATTTGCAAATATTCCAAATGATGAATTGATTTGTTGTGTTTTGTCACGCTAGGGTGTAAAGGGCACAGCAATTAACAGGCTCAAAGGAAAGGTTCAGTACAATATATTGGACTTAACATTAACCTTAACCCTTGTCATGCTGATCCAAGATAGTTCCTGTATTTGCATATAGTAAAGACAAAGATCAGCTTGCACACATGACATGTGCAGTTTTGTCTTAGTGTACAACACCTGGCTTTATTATGCCCCCGTATCGAGAGATCGGGGGCATATTGTTTTACTCGTGTCCGTCTGTCTGTCTGTCTGTCTGTCTGTCTGTTCGTCCGTCTGTCTGTCTGTCTGTCCGTCCGTCCGTCCGTCTGTCCGTCCGTCCGTCTGTCCGAAAACTTAACCTGAAAACTTAACCTTCCCAATATCTTCAAGCCTATTCAAGATACAAAGCTAATATTTGGCATGATGATAGATCTCAATGATCCGCATCCGCTGGTACCAAAGTCAAGGTCATGTGACAAGGTCAAGGTCATCTGTCACGGTCGAACTTTGAAAAAAATGCCGTTCCGGGGGCATTCATGTTTCACAAACACATCTTGTTTTTTGACAGGATTTGTTTTCTTAAAGAATGTATTTCAGAATAAATACAGGGTTGCAATAAGAGCACTGGATAATTTTGGCATTTAGATTTCAGCACTTTGATTTCATTGCAGTTTTGCAAGAAGGGTTGGGGTTTTTTTTGTTTTTTTTTTATTATGCAGCATGTAAGGGTCAGCTATATACATGTTCTGATGATATTTTTTTTTATCTTTTATTCCTTTTTCCCTCTTTTTTTCGCTTTCAACAGTTTTAAAGTTACATGACTTCTTGTAGGCATTGATAGATGCTCCTACTCATTGCTGTCACATTGGGTTCATTTATGAACTACAATTCCATCAAAATACACTTTAATCCAACTTTTTGCTTACTTTTTAGCTCGACTATTCGAAGAATAGGGGGGCTATTCCAGTCACCCGGGCGTCGGCGTCAGCGTCGGTGTCGGCGTAATGCTTTGGTTAAGTTTTTACGTGCAAGTGTTTAAAATCTCTGTTTCTATTAAAGATTTTGCTTTGAAACTTTGCACATGCTTCTGTGACCATAATATCAGCATCTAGACAAAGATTCATTACTCTGATATTGAATTTAGTGGAATTTAACCCTTTTCGGACTTAGAAATCTTGGTTAAGTTTTTACATGCAAATGTTGTTTATCTGTAATATTTCTGTTTCTATTTAATCTATTGCTTTGCAACTTTACACATGCATCTGTGACCATAATATCAGCCTCTTGACAAAGATTCATTACTCTGATATTGAATTTAATGGAATTTTAACCCTTTTCGGACTTAAAAATCTTGGTTAAGTTTTTACGTGCAAATGTTGTATTTCTGTAATATCTCTATTTCTACTAAAGCTATTGCTTTGAAACTTTGCATATGCTTCTGTGACCATGATATTAGCCTCTAGACAAAGATTCAATACTCTCATTTTGAATTATGTTGAATTTTAACCCTTTTGGGACTTAGAAATCTTGGTTAAGTTTTTACGTGCAAATGTTGTACATCAGTTATAGCTCTATTTCTACATAGGCTTTTGCATGGAAACTCTACACATGCTTCTGTTACCATGATATCACCCTCTTGACAAAGATTTATTACTCTGATATTAAATTTAGTGGAATTTTAACCCTTTTCAGACTCAGAAATTCTTGGTTAAGTTTTTACGTGCAAATGTTGTACATCAGTTATATCTCTAATTCTATTAAAGCTATTGCTTTCAAACTTTGCACATGCTTCAATGTTCATAACAACAGCCTCTTAATAAAGATTCAATTCTCTGGTATAGAATTTAGTGGATTTATAACCCTTTATGGACTTAGAAATCTTGGTTAAGTTTTTATGTGCAAATGTTGTATTTGTGTAATATCTCTATATCTACTACAGCTGTTGCTTGGAAACTTTACACATGCTTCTTTGACCATAATATTAGCCCACAGAAAAAGATTCATTACTCTGATATTTAATTTAGTGGAATTTAAACCCTTTTTGGCCTTAGAAAATCTTGGTTAAGTTTTTACGTGCAAATGTTTTATGTTAGTTGTATATCTGTTCCTACTAAAGCTATTGCTTTGAAACTCTGCACATGCTTCTGTGACCATAATATCAGCCTCTAGACAAAGATTCTTTTCTCTTGATTTTCATTTTATTTAATTTCCAATGTCGATATTGATTTGCTGTTACTATCCAGCACTAGGAATAGTCGAGCTTCGCTGTCCTCCGACAGCTCTTGTTTCACTCCTGATAAATTAGCGCGGCCATATTCTTGACCGGAACCGGAAACAAAAAAGTAATCTTTTATTCCTCAGCCAATTACAGTAAATAACAAAACTAATTGACGTTTATAATACAAGTTGTCTTACAATGGCTCTTTACCAGCCCGATTAGCTCAGTTGGTAGAGCACCAGACTTTAAAACCATTGAAGTTCGACCGCGTGGGTTTGATTCCCGGGCTGGTACACTAATTGAAACTAATTGTCTTTCGGATGAGACGTCAAACCGAGGCCCCGTGAGACGGTGCTTTACACAAAGCATGTTAAAGAACCATGGTGGATCTCAGCAGTAGTTTCATCATGTATCCTTGCACTATCCCCTGTAACAACTAACCGTCTTCTTGGGGTGTCGCTCATATGGGTAGTGCTACGGTAGCGACGATAAATAAACGGAAATACACACACGGTGCTTTACACCGAGCACGTAAAAGAACCATGGCGGATCTCAGCAGTAGTTTCGTCATGTATCCTTGCACTATCCCCATCATGGTCCTCTTGGTTTTTTTTGTTTTTTTTGTCTTTGCAAGACTAAATAGCGATGTCCAACATGAAATAATATCGTAAGTTATAATGTCTAATTATTTTGACAGCATATTATTAAATAAAAAAAATAATAAAAAAAAGTGGGTACGAGTTGACTCAATAATTTTTGGAAAGGGTACGAGTTGACCAAAAATTGGGTACGAGTTGATTAAAATGGGTACGAGTTGACTTTGGTATGAGTTGCCGTGGGTACGAGTTGACCTGCTTCCTTTCGAACAGGGCGGATACCAAATCATTTCAAAATTCCGATGTTTTTTTCCTGTATGCGATTGCGATCACCTTTCTTCTGATAGGACGAAAACCTCGTCCAGTTGATTTATAACACGGAATTACATATGTTTTAGTCAAATATTTCTGATTCCACGTCATTTTTAGAGTTCCTATGTTTTTCCGTAATGCAATTGCGGTCATCTTTTTCTGACGGGACGGAAACCAGGTCTTGGTGATTTTTAGCTCCACTGGTCGAAGGCCAGCGAGCAATTGTCATGGCGGGATGTGCGTCGTGCGTATGTCTGTGCGTAAACTTTTCTTTAAAAATCTTCTCCTCCTAAACCAATGGGTGGATTTTGACGAAACTTTGCCAGAATGTTACTTGGGTGACCCTCTTTTAAAGTTGTTCAAGAATTTTGGATTGACCCCCAAATATGGGCTTGGCAAGGCGGGGCTTATTTTGAGTTTTTGACCCTGAAATCTTTAAAAGACATCTCCTCCTGAACCATTGGGCCGATTTCTATGAACCTTTACCAGAATGTTCCTAGGGTGACCCTCTTCTAAGATTGTTCAAAAATTTGGATTGACCCCCAAAATATGGGCGTGGCAGGGTGGGGCTTATTTTGAGCCCGAAATCTTTGAACAACATCTCCTCCTGAACTATTTAGCCGATTTCTATGAAACTTTATCAAATTGTTCCTTGGGTGACCCTCTTCTCAATGTGTTCCAAAAATTTGGATTGACCCTCAAGTATGGGCGTGGCAGGGTGGGGCTTATTTTCACCCCGAAATCTTTGAACAACATCTTCTTCTGAACTATTTGGCTGATTTCATTGAAACTTTACCAGAATGTTCCTTAGGTGACCCTCTTTCAGGTTGTTAAAAAAAATTGGATTGACCCCCAAATATGGGCGTGGCAAGGAGGGGCTTATTTTGACCCCCGAAATCTTTGAACGACATCTCCTCCTGAACCATTCGGCTGATTACAATGAAACTTTTTCAGAATGTATGTTCTCTTCTAAAGTTGTTCAGGAAATTTGGATGGACCACAAAATATGGGTGCGGCAGGGTGGGGCTTATTTTGACCTCGAAATCTTTGAACGACATTTTTTCCTGAATCATTGGGCCGATTTCAAGGACACTTTACTAGAATGTTCTTGGGTGACTCTCTTCCAAAGTTGTTCAAGAAATTGGGATCGACACCCTAATATGGGCGTGGCAGGGTGGGGCTTATTTTGAGTCTGAAATTTTGGAACAATATCTCCTCCTAAGCCTTTGGATTGTTTACAATGAGACTGTACTAGAATGTTCCTTGGATGACCCTCTTCAAAACTTGTTAATGAAATTTTGATTGGATGAGATCAACTGGATCAATAAAAATTCAGGTGAGTGGTTTGGGGCCATTCTTGTCCTCTTGTTTTAAAGTGATATCATAATAGTTTTTTCCTTGCAATTTTACATATTAGTTAAATAAGTTCCTCATGAGTCAGTTTCAACTTAGAAAAAGTCGGACTTCCTTCTGAATGCTGGTGACTTTCATTACCTTCTATTTTCAATATCTCTCTTTCAAATCTTGAGAATTTTTAAGCCAGTGGGGCGATACAAGCCCTCATGGGCCTCTTGTTTTAAATGGAATTAATTTTATTCTTTTTGAACATGACGGATACCACGTCATTTTAAAGTCCTATTATTTCCTTTATGCAATTGCTATATCACTTTTCTCTGACAGGACGGAAACCACGTCAATGTGATTCTGTTCGTAGCTGTATTTTATTACTATTGTATTATCGCATACCGGAAAATGAACCAAATCTCACAGTAACGAGAGTTGATTAAGTCCTGTGGAACCAACTGCCCCGGACCAAAGTTAAGGCTCCGGTGTACGTCGTCAGTCGTCCATCGTCCGTCGTCAAACTTTACCTTGTGTGTCTAGAGGCCACTTTTTTGGCCCAAATGTCTTGAAACTTGGTCAGAATATTTCGATCAAATCTCGGTCAAGTTCATAATTGGGTCAAGTTGGGTAAAAAATGGGGTCAAGGGGTCAAATTTTTGAGGCCCAAATGCATTGAAACTTAGTCAGAATGTTTGTTTCTATTAAATCTCGGTCAAGTCCTTAATTTGGGAAAGTTGGGTCAAAAATGGGTTCAAGTGGTCAAATTTTAGAAAAACCTTGTGTGCACTCTAGAGGCCGCATTTTTGGCCCAAATGTCTCAAAACTTGGTCAGAATGTTTGTCTCCATCAAATCTCTGTCAACTTCGAAATTGAGTCAAGTGGGGTCAAAAATGGTAGAGGGGTCAAATTTTAGAAAAACCTTGAGTGCACTCAAGAGGCACTTTTTTGGCCTAAATGTCTTGAAACTTGGTCAGAATATTTGTCTCCGTTAAATGTCGGTCAAGTTCATAATTGGGTCAAGTTGGGTCAAAAATGGGGTCAAGGGGTCAAATTTTAGAAAAACCTTGTGTGCACTCTAGAGGCCACATTTTTGGTCCAAATGTCTTGAAACTTGGTCAGATGTTTGTCTCCATCAAATCTCGGTCAAGTTTGAAATTTTGTCAAGTTGGATAAAAAATGTGGTCAAGGGGTCAAATTTTAGAAAAAACTTATATGCACTCAAGGGGCAGCATATTTGACTCAAATGTATGTCTTCTTGATGTCTTTGACTTTTTAAAGCCAGTATTGAATTTCAAATAAGTTGTGTTTGCACTTTACTTCCTTTGTAAACTATATGCATCAGGTGAGCGCTTAAGGGTCAATGACCCTCTTTTTATCCCCCGCCGTTTACGGCAAGGGGATATAGTAATGTTCTCCGTCCGTCATTCCGTCATTCCGTCATTCCGCCACTAAACTTTTCCGGGGCATATCTCCTAAAGTATAATAGAATCAACTTGAAACTTTATGGGTGGATAGATCTCATGGAGGAGAAGTGCAGTGCACAAGAAGTACAACTCTTGCTTGCATAATTTTGGAGTTATTGTCCTTTGTTATTTTTAAGACTTAGATTTTGTCCGGAGCATATCTCCTAAAGTATAATAGCTATCAACTTGAAACTTTATGGGTGGATAGATCTCATGGAGGAGAAGTGTAGTGCACAAGAACTACAACTCTTGCTTGTATAATTTTGGAGTTATTGCCCTTTGGTATTTTTAAGACTTAGATTTTGTCCGGAGCATATCTCCTAAAGTATAATAGCTATCAACTCGAAACTTTATTGGTGGATAGATCTCAAGGAAGAGAAGTGCAGTGCACAAGAACTACAACTCTGGCTTGTAAAATTTTGGAGTTATGCCCTTTGTTATTTTTAAGACTTAGATTTTGTCCGGAGCATATCTCCTAAAGTATAATAGCTATCAACTTAAAATTTTATGGGTGGATAGATCTCATGGAAGAGGAGTGCAGTGCACAAGAACTATAACTCTGGCTTGCATAATTTTGGAGTTATTGTCCTTTGTTATTTTAAAGACTTAGATTTTGTAGGGGCTTAATTTCTTAAAGTAGAACCCTTAATCTATTAGGCTTCAGTTTGCTATCAAGCTTTCTCGGCGGGGGATGGCCATGTCTGACATGGCTCTTGTTTTCTTTTTTTTTTTTTTTTGGGGGGGGGGGGGCACATTTCAAGTTCAAGCGGATTGACTGTCAACTTTTAGATTGGGAACTATTGAATCCATATGGGACTCCTTAACAAACAAAACATCTGAGAATTCTGTAAAACAACTATTCGAAATAGAGATTGGTTCCTTTAGAGGGCGATTGGAAGTCGCATTGCAACATTTTTTTTACACAGGAAGGTAGAAGGGTCATTCAAGATTTAGAAAATTGGCCATACGCGAAAAATGTTGATCCTTGCTAGACTGCGCAATCTGCGTAGTCTGACTAGGAGCGACACTTTACGCACTACCAAGGTGGTCCCATTTCTCGTGACAGGTCACAAATAATATTGTTTTTAGCTCCACTGGCTGAAAGCCGCTGGGTTATTGTCATGGCGTTGTGTCCGTCGTGCGTCAGTGCGTCCGTGCGTCCGGTCGTAAACTTTTTTAGCTCACCTGAGCACATCGTGCTAGATAGATAGATTTTATTGAGGTAAAAGATACATGACATTACATGGTAAAATATGAAATAAATGATCACAATGTAGCCAGTATTTAAAACAACATAAAACACATGATCACAGATATTAAATAGATACCATGTCTGCCACATCCTTACCTAGGATAACGCAAAAAAGAGAAAGTTATCTCTTATTTCCATTTCAAGGTGAGCTTTTGTGATCATTGAATGTCTGTCGTCCGTCGTGCGTTGTCCGTCGTCCTCTGTCAACAATTTAAGTGTTTACACTCTAGAGGCCACAAATATGATCTAATCTTCATGAAACTTGGTCAGAATGTTGGTCAGGTCACAAGGATGAACCCTATTGAAAATTGAAAGGATCCATACCATATCACGGGAAAAGGGGCATTGATGACAACTTTCTTGTTTACACTCTGGAGAGAAATAGACAACAACACTCTTGTTTACAATCTAGAGGCCACAAATATGGTCCAATCTTCATGAAACTTGGTCAGAATGTTGGCCAGGTCACAAGGATTAACCCTATTGAAAATGGAAAGGATCCATGCCATATCACAGGAAAAGGGGCCTTAATGACAACTTTCTTGTTTACATTTTATAGGCCACAAATATGGCCCAATCTTCATGAAACTTGGTCAGAATGATGGCCAGGTCACAAGGATAAACCCTATTGAAATTGGGAAAGTTCCACGCCATATCACGGGAAAAGGGGCCTTAATGACAATTTTCTTGTTTACACTCTAGGCCCACAAATATGGCCCAATCTTCATGAAACTTGGTCAGAATGTTGGTCAGGTCACAAGGATAAACCCTATTGAAAATGGGAAGGATCCATGCCATATCACGGAAAAAGGGGCCTAAATGACAACTTTCTTGTTTACACTCTAGAGGCCACAAATATGCCCAATCTTCATGAAACTTTGTAAGAATAATGGCCAGGTCACA